>VZZY01002645.1:30827-182265 GCA_013400335.1 Eurystomus gularis
CTCCTACCGCCCAGGGCTTCCAGCCGCCAATAGGAGCGGCGGAGGGAGCGCCGCCTGCGGCCGGCCACCGGGGGCGGAGCGGGGCTTAACCCCGTCCTGCCCGGCGGGGAGCGGGGCAGCTCTGGGGCTGCTGCTGCTGCGGGGGAAGGAGCGAAGATTTTAGGATGAAATCAAGGGAAAGAAGCATTTCTTTAACGTCTGTTAAAAATACTAAGCTCTGGCTGCGTGCAGCAGCGCTCCGTGGGAGCAGGAGGCTGTGGCAAAGGCTCCTGTAACCACACACAACAATACTCTGAGGTACTTGGCTGCTGACTTTAGAAGTATAGTGCTATTAACACCACATTATACAGCATTATTATCCTATGTAGTCTTATAATACTAAATATTAGGGCTAAGGTATAGTCCTAAACGATATACCTCTTTTAAAAAATGTATCCATGTATAAATATAGATCCATATTTTTTGTATATTTGCAAATAATGTATTAATTTAATTTTTCCTTGTGTTTACACATTCCTAATCAAAACCAACGCTCCAGCGTGGATTTAATTTAGCAGGCATCACTCGAACTTTGGCAGTGAAGACACAGCTGGTGCAATGCCAACCACTCTCAGCAGGAGTCACCACTGAACAGCACAGAAATGTTCTCAGAAAACTATGACGGCAAGAAAGGTGGTGGAGCAGCAGGTTGACAAGACACAACTATGCTGGTCACGCACACCATCGCGGGCACCGTGCGTGGTCCATAACTACAGCCTATACATCCCCTTCCTCCACAGCTCCTTACCATCCAGAACACTTTCTGCTCCACTTCCTGTTCCTGATCATTTTTTATCTCTTCTGCCCACCTTATTTCCATTTATTCCTGGAATCAGTCCATCAAGCCATGGAAGATCACTCCCCCCCTTCTCCAGACCTCTTGAGGGAATCTCCTGCAGTTCTTCACCAGCCTAGTACCCACCATCTGAGTCTTCGTTAACTATAATCTTGCTTTTTATTGCCCAAATTGCTGCTGAAGACGAAACTATTATTTTTTATTGTTATTATTCGGGTGAGGGAAAGGAAGGAGAAGTCCCTTGCCTACAGACTTGTAAGGTGGTCTCCTACACAAACCACCCCCTACCCTTAGGTGAGAGATACACATGAAGCAGGTCTGGAGGCCACGTCAGAAATGGGGAATTACCAGGACAAGAAGAAGCAGCACAAGATTTCCACTGCAGAAGTTCCATGGAGGAGGAAGTGAGCTGCTATGTGGCAGCTCCCTCTCTCAGTTCTCCTCTGGTGCTCCATTCACTGTCAGGCATGGTGGGAACACAGACATCAGGTCAGCTGTCAGGAAAGAGGGAAGCCTGTTGAGAATGTGCTGTGGTTAACTCCCAATCCACCTGGCTTCCATCAACTACTTCCTAAGCCACCGAAAATTTTCCTGGGGTGCTGGAAAACAATCCTTTGCAGGAAGACAGGCAGAGTTTGTCTTCAATTTTTCACCTTGCATATGGATCCAACATGCCCTGTGTGGAACATCCCTGATTTGTGTGGTACCAGGCAACCTCATAGCATTGTTTTTATTATCACTGGCTCACTGTGACTTTATAAATGTAGTTAAAAGTGATCTCTTCAGCTACTCTAAGACTGCAACAAATACTGCATTTGCAGAGTGGCCTGTCTGAAGTGGAAAATCAATATATTTATCTTCAGGAATTTTACCCTCCTCTCCTCCATTTTTAAGCCTTGGAATTAGAATATCTTTTAATGGGACTTTTTAAAAAAACCTCATAGCTAGTACTTTAAGACTTTCTGCTCCAAGCTTCCACGCATCACAAGCAAACGTCTTCACAGACATCCATACACAGGATACTCTTCTTGTGCAGTGTTATTGCTAGAGGGAAAGATACTGAAATATATATATATATATATATATAAAAATAGTGCAGTTTCATTGTTATGGACTGCATCTCTGCTAACCCCTCACTGAGTTAGAATTTTAAACCTAACTACAATTATAGTTTTCATTATTAATTTGCACATTAATATTTAAGTGCTGAGCACTTGACTACAGCTATAGAAACATTAAGAGCTAGAAGTGGCCAAGTAGATTAGGTTATGGACAAGCCATGGAGCTGGGGATGATGGATGGCAGAGGGACCAGGAGGAGACAGGGTAGTCATGATGGGCCATCATCTTTGGAAGATGACAGGCAGAAGAGCTCCATTATCCCTTGCTAAGCAGATAGTAGACTCAAGAGGAAGAGGAAGATCAAGAAAGAGCTGTTGCAGCTGGGGCTGCCTACAAAAATCTGTAGGTCATGGGAACATGGACTGTCTCAGGCTGGAGAACAAGATCTGACTGGGGAAGGGCAGTCAAAAGGCCATCTCAAAAGCTGGGGCTGGTGTGGGAAGGAAGCCAGAGATGCTGTTAAATTATTCTATCTGCTCCAGGAAAATCTCTGCATGCTCAGGAGGAGAAAGCTTTAAATCAACATACAGACTGTCACCAGATGCTGCACAGATCTTCCTATTCCAAGAGATGTATGATCCTGGCAAGAGAGTGAAATCAGATTTATACAATACTGAAAAAATTCCTGAGTCAAGAATACCACTTAGATCTGGCGAGGCATGTTAAGTGTTGCTTTGCAGAAGGTATCTGTGTAAAATAAAACCACGTGCTAATGGAAACAATAAGCTAAAGTTACAGAAATCATTTCAGGCAGGGTGACGCTGAGGTCAGGTATCAAACACAGGCTCTTGGATGGAAACTCTTCAACTAAATAGGTGCTACCCCCAACTCTGAATTTCTCCCTGCTAGGCAGTGGTGAGAAGGAGAGATATTGATGCCTTGGTTCACTACTGAATGGGAGTTCTTGGATAGTGTGAAACAGGAATGGTGAAAGAACCTGAAACAGCAGGACTAGCAGAGGTGGGAGAGCTGACAGCAGGTTTGCTGGCACCTAAGGAGCAGACAGGCCAGGAAGGAGTTGCTTCTCTCTCCAGAGAGAGGATGGCAACAGACCTCCATTTCCAGATCCAACCTGAGATCCTACATCCTCCAGCTGCTGGTTGCTATCAGCAGATGAAGTCACTAGCACCAAATTTCTACACACTGAGACATTCTGCATCACCACATCCTAATCTGCTTCAGAGAGAAACCAAAAGTGTGTTATTTTGTATGGGTCCTTTGAGCTACACCTTGGGTGATTTTGCCTGAAGCAGGTTAGGAAACACACACCCCAATTTCTTCCCAGACAATGCTGGGTAGAAGAGTTACAACAGGAAACTGTATCTGTCAGTATTTTAATGGAGCACCCTGAAGCACGAAGTTAAAGCATTTATAAAAAAGATTAAAACTCATTTTATAGTAGTGTCAGGCTTATTTATACAACTAGCTTGTAATTTTTATAATTAAATGTTTGGGATATTTCTTCTCCCAAACTGTTTAACTGCAAAGACAAAAGCATAAATTGAACATTTAAAACTGCCTTAATTGCTTTTAAACATCACTACAAATTAAACAGTGTTTGTTTGCAGCATAACTGACAAGCAGCACTGAGACGTCACCTCTCCATCTGAGCAGGAAGGCAGCTAAAGGAATAGGGCAGCAGTACAAATTTGTGTTGGCTGATTTTATTCTCCTTGCCACCCCACCAGCCCCCTGTGGGGAGGGGAGGGAGGGCAGCATACCTTTGATGGCCCCGTGGCTGTTCTTGCCTGTTTTCCTGCGTGGCAGTTGTCGAATCCCAGCCTCAGCCCCTGTTGGAGCAGCAGCCAGCTCACTGTAGATCAAACCTCCTCACTGCAATGGGCAAGTGTCCCGGTCCCTTGGAAGAACAAAACAAAAAGCTATATGAAGCAAAAAGCTACACAAAGCCCAGATATTGACTGGGGTGGGATTCTCAACTACTTCCCTCTGCATCCTTCCCACTAGAGGCTGTGCCAGGAGAAGATGGAAAACTTGGGGATCATTAAAATCTCAGAGCTGCCATTTCAAATATCTCTGTCCAGTCACTACAAAACCAAAATCCAGGGAGTTAAAGGTGGTTTTCTACGCTTTCACATTTTACATGAGAGGAATGAAAGAGTAAAAATTTTTTTCTTGACTCAGTATTTTTAAATTAAACTGCTAGTGTGGTTTGGTTGTTTCATGAAGCGTTAGTGGCCAAAATGAATTTCTGGAAAGCAGAGTCCAGTGAATAAAAGCTATGTGCATTATTCTTTGCCTTGTTTAAAAGATTAAGGTTCAGCACAACCTGGGAAGAAGAAAGGGAGAAGACGGGCTGCCTTGCTTGGAAAATAAACTCCACAGAGCAAGATGGTGCCAAAGAAAGGGAGCAACACCTCCAGCACAAGAGATTTTCCCTTTCTCACTAGAAACAATAGAAGTGTTAGAGATACTGCATCAAAACACTAGTGCTCTCAAGCTTCTCTTGACAAGTCAAGCCCTGTTCAACTGAGAGGCTGAAATAAGCCACTGTGCCACGAGAACACGCCAGCCAGGCTTTTGTATACCTTTCTTCTTCTTGTGTGCATGCAATAGCCTGAAATAATTCAAGATATTTAAATCATAGCTAGCTGACTTTAAAGCAAACCAAGCAAGTCATGCAGAGACTCTTACGGTTCTTCCTATCACTTTTTCAGGCTGTCAGCAGAGTCATGTGGATATTTTTTTTCATCAGCGTTGACTGTTTTGTCTGATTCCCAGTATGAAAGTCCTTCATTCTCCACATGAGCCTTTTGAAAGCATGTTCAGCCGTTTTGAGATAGGTCAGAGCAAGGATCCTGAACACAAGCTTAAGAAATGACTTGAGGAACGTAAGTTATTTAATCTTGACCCCCCCAACTTGGCAACTTAAACAAGAACAATGGTTCTAGGGCTGAAAGAGAATTGCTTTCATGAAAAAGGCTTCCAGTTCCTCTCCTGGTGAGAGGGGACATCACCCAAACTTACCTAACCTTTATTTAAAAGGAGTGATTGATGCTATTTGTCCTCCATGGCTACATGTTGACATGCTTCCTTACAGATAACCCTCTTGATGGTTTCCCGTCAGGGCCGCAGGATGCAGGGTGAATTTCCCTCCCCTTTCGTTCAGAAGGTGGCTGTAGCACCATTCAGTGGCAGTAAGTTCAGGAGACAACTGAAAGGAAATACACCTCAGTGAATGGCAGCCCTTGGGGTCAGAGTCAGCTTGGCTGAAGCACCAGTAGCACGTACCCCATCAGCTGCTGGATATTGCGTCTGGAGCACAACCAGGAGGGGTTTTGGGGGTGAGGACAGAAGGAGAGCAAGCCCAGCCATTTTGGGGCTAAGCTGTTCACATGTTGAATCTAATCCTATTTCCATGTGCGTTTCCAGTCTTGGAAACTAGATCTGTCCATAAGAATTTTTTAAGTGTCTATAAATACTTTTCACCTCAAAGCTTTTTACAAACAGACGTGCTCAGTCTATGCAGAAATCCCTTCCCCAGTTGCTGAGTGCAGTGCTGAGTGAGTTGGCCAGCTTACTGCTCCCCTATGCAGTAGCTTTGCACAGCATACTAAATACTGATCTGAGCAGAGTATGGAGCTCAAGGGAGGGGTGACATGGCTAGTTAAGCAAAACCATATTGCAATTTGGCCACGGTCCTCAAATATACTCATTATTTTGAGTAGTGAGATGGTATCTTTAAGGTCCCCCAAACACTAGAGCTCAAACTTCCTTTAGGATAGAAGTAATCTCCAAAGACGGAGCAAGGGTCTAGCACTAATGCCAATCAAGCAACATCATTCCTTCAGTGGGAAAATTATTCCTGAGCACAGTGTAACATTAATTGTATCCAACCTTGCATACCCACAACACCAAATACCAAATTCTTGCAAACAGCTCTAACAACAATAGAGTTTATATCACAACTCATTTCTACTGCATATTCTTTTTTGTTTGTTTGTTTGTGTTTTTTGTTCAATCGGCTCTCGAAAGCTCTAAAAGTGATGCGTTTGGGTCCTGCTCCCAAACCAAAGCTGCCAGCACCAAATACTTGTGTTCATTTCAAGCCTCCCCTGGCAGCATTTGCACAGCCACAAGAAACCTGCACATCACCCCTTTGCTTCTGTCCCCGCTCAGCCCAATCTGGCTCAGTTTTCCCTTCTGCAGGCAATGCAAGCATGAGAGAATTAAACACATTATCATCCCCGGAGGAAATGAATTAAGATCAGGCAATTCTTGAGGTGAATACTGCACTTCCAGCACTCAGGTTCACTATGTTTCAGACAGCACATGAGAAACAGGAATGCTCTCAGACTGCCCTCATCTCCCATGCAACACCTGGCTGCACTCCCATCACCAGGAGCCTCCTCTGTAACCATCCTCTTCTTTCTGATCTTTAACCCTGTGTGTATATGGGGATCCTGTACTCAACTGGAGTGAAGAGGGAAACTCATCCCCTTTTAATTGGGATGCTCTCTGCTCAGAAGTAAATACAGAACACAAACACAGTAAGACATCTCAGGACAATTCTAAGAGCCAGACAGTCATCACAGACTGGTTTGGGTTGGAAGGGACCTTTAAAGCTCATCTAGACCAACTCCCCTGCAGTGAGTAGGGACATCTGCAACTAGAAAAGATACAGAGGATTTTTAATTCTTAATTGGACTTGGAAAAATATGAAACTTTTCATCAGAAAAAAACCTGAAAGTTTTCTCTTAAAAAAGGACACGAAGGAGTCTAATTACTGGCCTAAACTATCAGGAACAAGGATCAGCAAAACCTGCAGAATGTCCCTCCACAGGTCTCCACAGGGTGTCAGTGTTATTTCAAATTTGGGTCATTTTACACTGGAATCAGGCTAATTTTCTCACCATGTTATTTTTATGAGTCTGCTTGTTCCAGAGCTCCCCCTTTACTCCCACAGGCAGCACTAAAAAGAAATTTATTAAAATGGGGGGATAGGAACACATAGTCATGGTGGTCTGAGGACAATGGGAAGATTTCGGAGAGATTTGAAACAGGGCTGACTCCAAATCTGCTACCAGTCTGCTGGTGGGATTCCCAGTTCCTGCTGGGTGATGATCTCTCAGCAGGTGACCCAGAGCTCTTCCACATGCACCTACCCAGGGCTGTATGTCCTTTGCCTGGCAGACACGTAGCCACAACGAACATCTCTGGCACTTCCAGAGACTGTGGCAACCTGTTCTGTGTTTTAAAGCTGTTTGAGAGCTGACTCTGAGGCAGAATAAAGCTGTTAAGGTTGACCCTTGCCAAAAATTATTTTCCAGCCGCGTTACTAATATGGCTGTGGTGAAACAAGGTCCCACTGTACTCTGGCAGCTGTGTAGTGCAACACACAATATCCCCACCGACCTGTGTACTCCAAGTGATGGCACAAGCCAGCGTCGGTTCTTCTGCAGGGGCTCTGCTAGGATGTTCTGCAAACCAACACTCCCATTCACAGTGGTTTTCTTCAGTTTCCATTGGTCCATCCTTCCTTCTACAATACTTCTGTCTTAGATATGAGGTAGTAGTTTGACAGAAGATAGTGTTTTTCAGCAGAATCACCAATTGAAGCTGCCCCCACCATGCTTTTCGCTATTTATCCTCTCATCCCTCTGCTGACTCTTCAGCTGTGCCAATACAACAGCCTGCAAGGCTGTGCAGTAAACGGAACTGCAGAACTGACCCCCATTAAAAATAATTGGGCAACAAAGTAAGCAAGTATATATTTAACCTAGATTAATTATCCCATCTAATTCACCAACCAGCTGCACAAGAACAGGCATGGGATGAGGTGCAGGTGGCAAGGTGATGGACACTCAAATTAGTGCTGCCGACAATAGAGATGTTCAATCCATACCCTTGAAGTTTGACCCGTATTAGAATAACAGAGAGATGAAACCCCAGATCTCCTAAAATACCTAGGGGTCTGATTTCCCATAGATTTTAGGACTTTCATGTTCCTCCTACAGAAGCAACCAGTTCACTTTCTCCAGCGAATCTGTCCCAAGCTCTGCAAGCAGACAAGCTTGGGTTGGGAACAGGCAGCTGGACTCTGATCTCCAAGATGATACTCACTTCATGAGCTCAGCAGCTCTTGGGTGGTCATTCACAAGATCAGAAGCTGGTCGGTGGGTCCTCCACTCAGCGGCCAACCTTCCCTGCCATAGCTCTTTTCAAAGACTTCTCTGTAGGATGACTGCTACGTCTACTAAATTATAACTACTTTTTCAATTTGAAGAAAGCTAGAGGAGTTGGGATGTGGCAGTGGCAGGTCACACAAGGGGATAAGGACCTTGCATTGGACAGGTGACCTGACGGAAGGCCAGGCTCTGGGATCAATGTCAACTATTTCCAGCACAGAGGCAGGAAAGGAGGATATTTCATCCAGCTACAGTTCTCAAGAGGAAAGTGAGGAAGATCCCATTCCCCAAAGAACCTCCCAAACAAGAGCATCTGTAGATCTTCACCAAGACTCTAGACCAGTCGTTGCACTGTGGGTTTGTCCTGGCTGGACTAATACAGCTTGTTCTTTCTGCTTTCCCCTAGCAGAGCAGAGCAGGGCACTGGGCAGCCTCCCAGCAAGCCCTGCTCCTGCTCAAAGCTACCTGGTGGTCTGCAGAACATAAAAAAAATTTTGGAATAGCTGCACTAGATGACGGTAGAGAAGGAATATTGACTGGGATCGCTGTGGCTATTTCTTAAGTCTTTAAAAAAGAAACATCATGGCATCTATTTAGCATGGTTTTTGAAAATTCAAATATTGACAGAAGGAAGTTTTCCAAGGGATGCCAGCAGCTTTTGCAGCAATCCCAGTAGTAGAAACACACTGTGGTTCAGATATGGGCTGTAGCACAGACCAAACCCACAACCTCCACACAGGCAGGAGAACTACCAGTGAGCAACAGCAGCACTTCACCCTCCTGGATGTTTGACTGTGCACTGGAACAGGGGGTGGTGAGGGTTGGAGGATGGAAGGGAGAGGCTAAAATGCCCCAAGGAACTACAATCGCACTTGCCAAATTCTGCATTTTACTGGGAAAGGGAGAGAGTGACTTCACTTTTTACCTCCCCTTCCCCACTTCCCCTGCCCCAAACAGACAGATGTGGCTTTACAAGAAATTAATTACAGATGGAGGCTAAAAAAAGGAAAGAAAAAAAAACAACCCCTCAACCACAAGGCTTTTTCCTCTGCAGACTTGAGGATGGATGGGGCGACCTGGGAAAACTGGCAGATGGAAAACCCATTACAGATGTGAGGTTTGGAGAATAAGGCTGAGGGACAATTTAAGAGTTGTAAATTTTAAGTTTGGGGGTATAAATGCATTGCTTAGCAACAAAAACCAAATAGGAAACAAGAAGCCTCACGAGAGAAATGTTTAAATATTTTAGAATCTCTATTTGGGGTGAAGACTACATTACCAGAGACCTGAGGGGCTGCTATTCTCAACAGCTAGAGTCCAGATAGAAAGAAAATGAAGACTTTAATCTCATTTCCACACAGCAAAGTATTTAACTTATTTTGGGCATGAAGAAAAGATTATTTGTTCCCATATGTGTTTTGCACGGTGCATAGCTAGTAAGATCAGAATATGCGGTGTATCTTTAAGCACTTTGCTACCCAGGAAAGATTTCTCATGATGTGTCCAAATATATGCAGAGAAGCTGCTTTATTGGGGTGTGCAATCATTGCTACCATATGTCTGACCCTTGCTACATGGTCCAATGCCTTTTTATGCTGCTGCATAAATCTTCTAAAATTCCTGACATCTCAAAGGATGGCAGGGGCCTCCATCTCAAGGGGGAAAAGGAGAAGGGTGAAAAAGAACAGATCACCTGGAAACAAATACTGAATGTTTTACAGTATTTCTTCACCATGAAAAGACAAAGATAAAGGGGAAAAAAATACATTACCAGCTTTGGAAGGTCAGATGTTACTGCTTTTGCTTTTTGATCCATTGAAACACTAGAAATTCAAAGTAAAGCACAAAGCTTCCGAACGAGCCTGTGACCAAAGCCTCACCTTCTGCAGCAAAACACTAAAGGAACTCAGTAAAAGATTAACAAAGAAATTCACAAGAAACCAAACCTCCCTTTAAAAATCCTTGTCTTCTAAGGGCCTGTAAAAGCAGTTCTTCATATACATACATGCTTTATATACATATATGCATGAACACATTTATATACAAAAAAAAAGTAAGCATCAGGTAGTTCTTTGCCTCATTATGGGGCACTAGCCCATGATTACCTCCGGGGTGTGCTGAATTGGTAGGAGCATGCTCCAATCCTCTCCTGCACCACTGCACATGACATCATTCTGGTTCTTTCATGAAGGAGGTCCCCATTAGTGGAGTTCAGAAATAACCCGGACATTCCCATTTGTTTTGCTGCTTCAGCTAAAAGGGATGCTCCAGGCCAAGGGTTTCTTTTTTATTCTCCCTACCTGAAAAAACCCAAGCACACAAGCCCAAGCAAATAAGAACTCTTGAACTAACTAAAGCTTGCAAGAGTTAAAATCAGTAGGAAAGTTCCATGGCAGCTTAGAATCTCAGGTCACTAAAACCATCTGTTCATATATATACTTTACCTGCAAAATTAATGAAAAAAGTAAAAGCATCATGGACACATCTTGTTTAACCTGATGGCCAGAAATACAGAGAGCAAACAGTACTTGGAGAAAAGACATTCTGACATAAGACAAAATAGTTCATCATTCACACACTTCTGATTTGGAGGACTAGAGGAGTTTTATCACTCTCTAGAAAGGGAAGACAGTGTCCAGTATCAAAGGCAACTGAAATTTTTGCCTAGAAATGCATTCAACTGCAGTATTTGATACAAAAATGAAACCAGTTCAGAGGTTTTGTTTATTAAAAAAATGCAGGAAGTTCAAATAATGATTACTCTTTACTTCAATAAAAGATAGAAGACAGCCTGGAAGGGCTGCCCTGGGTCAGCTGGCCCCAGGTCCTGTCCCCTTGCCTGCCCTGGGACCACAAAATTCTCTTAAGGAGCACCCTTGGCTTTGTTTGCTGTTTAAAAAAGGTGAAGTGACAACATATATGCCACCTGAAACTGAAAATGTGATGAGGTCACATGAAAAACATCAATGTATTTTGAAGCTCAGAATAGTACAGGCTAGGGCTACCTTTAAAGACAAGGTAAACAAGTATTTCTTTACAGATCCTCATCAGTTTTATAAGTAGCACGACATCTGCTGAAACCACCAAATACTGTGGATAAAATTCAAAGAACTGACTCCAACTGTTCTTAATCTCCTCACATTAAGAGATAGTCAAAATGCAACTGAATACCACTTTGCAGGTGTGCTTATGAACACGGTGTAAATCAGAAAATGGTGTCTGCTGCTATATATCTGTACACTTGCCTGAAAGCCAACGCTGAGCCATTCCTGGAAGACAGGCTTTAGGGAAAGGGCTTGGTCTTTGGCCAAAAGAGTCATGTAAGCAAAGCTCATAGAAGATTTCCCATAGATAATTTCAGCTTGGCCTGGGACACGAGCAGAGACCACAAGCAGGCTGATGGTTGAAACAACGTGTTGAAAGTATGTGAGCTCATGTTCCTCCTTCCCATCTTCCCATCTAAACCCATGCCAGCAGGACTATCAAGACTCCTTTCCTCCACTGTCCTTGCAAGAAATTTTTTGCTTTGCAGACCAAAGCAGGGAAGGGGCATCTTCCCAGTCTCTGAATTAAAGGCTAGGTTATTAAATGACCCACATCTCTTTCTTACCACAGTAAATTTGAGCAGAAGAAAACGCCTCCTGTGTAAAAATCACTTGGTAGATCAGCACCAGTAGATGACCTTACTGAACAAGGCCCTAGCAGCTCCCAGTAGTTTTTGCTACAATCAGTTAAAACTATTTGACAAGAATGTAAAAACATGCCAGAAATGGATGGTCTCACCTAAACACAGACTCTCTGCTGCTCCCAATGCTAATAATGCCACTAACCTGGGATAACATTAGCTGGGAAGTTTTACAGAATTCCCTAGCCAGGAGTCTAGGTTTCTAGGATTAAAAAGGCAAGAAAGCTTGGGATCTTGCACACAAAATAAAGGCCCTATCGTTTCCTCTATTTTCCTCCTTCCAATTCACATAGGTCTTTGCTGCACAACACAAGGAAGAGGAATAAATCACAAACTCATGATTCCACCTTTGCCAGCTGCTTTTCCTTGCAATGAAGCTTCTTTTTCCATACTGTTCCTATCACATTGTGATGCTGGCCTGCTGCAGCCCTGCTGCCCAGCCTGGCTTGCACGTTTTTTGGAAGAGAGGGGCATAGAGAAGACCAAGTGAGAAATGAGCCTTGCTTTTTTGGATTCTTTCCTGGATAAAGGTAGGAACTCCTACCAAACCCCACGGTGCTTGCGGCCAAAAGCATTCCCCCAGCCAACGATGTGACACCAGGTCACTTGACACAGGGAGCTTAACAAAAGGAAAAAAACCCTCAGAGTTTACTCGTACTCTTGAGTGAAAACAGGCTGCTAAAAATTGTACTCAAATTAAGGAGCATTATAGTGTGGAAACTGAAATATCATCAGATATTCCACTGGAAAACAGAAGGAGCAGCTTCTCCAAGCGCAAGACAGTGAGTGCTGCTGCTCTTGGAGAGCGAGCGGGAGCAAACAGCCAAGGGGCTGGACAGGCTTGCCCAGCTGAACAAGCCTCACTTTTTTGGATGCTGCTGAAACTTGCCACTGTTGCTGAAACCCTGGCTTTGATAGGCGCTTCATGCAGAGGAGATAGATGTGGGGCTAAAGAAATGGCAAAGAGAAGGAGTGCACAGAGAGATAGGGAAGGAAAGGGGCTCTCTGTTCCCAAACCCCCTGCCTACCCCATCCCTCGTGAAAAGGCTCCTTCAGCCAGACCCATCTGTCAGTCTCCAATCTGCCTTTCAAGATTATGATGCTCTTTGATTTTATTCATTCCTCCTGGAGGTTTTGCTTAAATATAAACAGCAGAGCATTTCAGCAGGAATTAAAAAAATACAAATAAAAGAAATAAGAAATTCCCCAAACCTCCAGGCACATTTTAAAGCACATTTTAAAAAGACACAACAGTAACAGCTTCATACATACCACAGCTGCAGTGATTTGGAGCAAAAGTAAGGAATGCTGAATGTGCTAGTGTTTTGTTTTAAAATATGGCCTACCGACTTCACATTTGGGGGGCAGCCCTCTTCAACACTGAAATCTCCCCTTCTTCCCCCTGAAGGAGCAAGTGAGAAATTCAGCGATTCCCACTTGCCCCACCTTCACTTCTGCTCCTCCACGTGCTGGGCAGGCTGGACTGTGGGAGAGCACAGGCTTTTGTGAGGTCCCCAGAACTTCAGGAAATACAGGCAGCTTTACATTAGGATTTACAACCAGTAGGTGAAGAACAACTCAAGAGGTGTTTTATTACTTGTGATGAGGGACTATCAAAGAAGCCACAGGGTACTTTGCCAACTGCTTGGTGTTGTTTCTTAAGTTCTTATTGGCAGCCCTCTTGGTTATTGCTCTATTTTTCTTTCCCCTCCCATTTGCTTATCTTTCATCCTTCAGCCTCCCAACACTGACTTAATTGCAATGCACCGTATGTTGGAAATTAAAGCACACAAATTTCAGCTGTTAAAAAAGAAAAAGGCAGCAGCTCAAGCTGCTCCCACACTTTATCACAACACTGGTTGTGCAAACAGAAAATGAAAATGAAATCTTGGGCTTGAACTTCAGGGCTCCCAGTAATCCTGAGTCAAGGATGCCTAGCTCAGTAGCGCCTCTTTTCAATTCTGCCCTGCCAGCACAAGGGCTACAGCGAGATGAAACAGGAACCAGAGACAGGACCCTTTGGTTGATGAACCCAATCAAGAAACTCCTCCCGTAAAAGAAGAGGATGACCACAAACCTATGAGATGTAGTCCTTTTTAACCTTAACCCAGATGCTTTTCTACTTTCTCTGTTCAGAAAAGGAAAGCCTGAAGTCCACTCTGCAAGTCTCTCAGGCTACCAGATTTTGACATTTTTCTTTTCTGGTCACAGCCAAATGATGAACAGCTTTTCCTTTGGTAAGCACGGGGCTTTAACAACGTGTCCCACCTTGCAATTAACAGTAATGTCTTGGCTTCTTGAGTCTTCTGAAATCAAGAATTGAACCAGATAACCAGTCAAACAGCATGTGGAAACTATATGTATTTACCGTATTCTTCTGATTTTACCATTTCTCCAATAGTGCCCCAAAGAAAAGCTGAGATATGCTGGGAGTGGCACATGTACAGTCTCTGTGGAAGACAAAGCAATCTTCCAACTGAGGAAATGTAGGTGAATATCTACTGACACTTATTTGCACTGTGTGCAAATAAAGGGGCCCAAACCAGGGCAGTTATGTTTTATAGCATCACAAATGTCAATAGAGATGGACTAGCTGCCTGTGTAACTTAAACAGAAATGAAGAGAGAGAGGTGGTGTATGCTGTTAATCTATGCTGGAGGATTTAGAAGCAAGTAAACCTCTATTAATCTTTCCTGCCTTGTATGTACAGATGTTTTACTTTGTGTAACACTATTTCAAGTTAGACCCAGATGTTGCAAATCAAACTGTAATGCTCATTAAATAAATAAATATATATATATATATAAAAACATTTCTTCCAGCCCTTCAGCATTCTCAGCAGGGCAGAGCAGCCACCCTCTGCAGATGGCATACTTGACCCTGGCAATGCAACACAGCTCAAGCAGCGGATCTCTTTGTAAATGGCTCCTCCTCGAGCCAAGACAGAGACTTCCAGACTAGTGTCTCTCTGAAGTAGGAGGCACTGGTGGATATAAAATGCACCCACCTACTGAGCTGACAATAACCACAAGTACTGGACCATGTAAGTTGTTTTTAGAACTAGATTTCTTTTTTCTCTCCATTGAGAGGCTAAGAGGCATTTTGGATACCAAAACCAAATTTTAAAAGTACTAACAATTTTTCTTTAATTTTTTTTCGGGTAAACTCTATCTTCACCAAGAATCCTTCATGTTTATGACATTCCCTATTCACCCTTTCCATAGATTACACTGTTTGTAGCGACCATTCAATTCTATAAAGACTGCTATGTAAAGACCAGTTAAGCCCTAGCACTCACCTTTTTTTTCCAATTCCAGCATTACTTTTATATTTACTCCCATTTATTTTCTGTTTTGCAATGCTTTTCTTGGCCTCACAACCATATTAACTTGCTACTATAATCCTTTCTATTACTGAATTGTTTAAAAGAAATACCTATGCTTTTATGTACTAAAAACATGAAAAAAGGCCAAAAGACAGAAAACTGCAGTCCAATGTAAATCATGATGGGACGCTGATAATAAATGAACCTTATTCACGCCAGATAAAGCAACAGATCCTCATTTAACACACCAAACAATTTATCCTTCACCAGAAAGACACTCAGTCCGACATTCAAACAGCCGTCTTTGTACATACAGAGAAGCTGCCAAGTCTCCATACTTGAATGACCTCATAGACTCGGGAAAAAAAAAAAAAAAGAAAACCAAAACATTTTACCATACTAGCTGAATACACAGGGGCAAAAAAGGATCTACTTTAAAGCATTTTAGTGGTTTGGGTCCTAGTGCAGATCTATAGATGGGGTTTGGGAAAAATTATGACCACAGTGACAGAAAAATAAAAGACCTAAGCAAAACCTCCTTTAAGTTTTCTTGCCTACAATAGTGCTATCAATGAAGAATAAGCATCCCCTAAATACCCATTGCTGTTCTCTCCCCTATCATACCAAGCCTAACTCGTACTTGTTTCGCAAAAAAGGCATAGGTATGCAACAAATCATAACCACTGTTGCAGGAGTTAAAGTGTAAAGGCAAGTTTTTCTCTGAATCATCAGGACAAGGTGATCAGTTTTCATCTGCGATGCCGCACTGCTTGGTTACAAGGGAAAGGAGACAGGGGACGACATGGATACAAGTGAACAAGAGGACATTGATCCATGTGCTGCTACCTAGGAGAAATATCTGCGTGCAACCCAGTTGGCTTGGGCTTAGTGCTGAGCACAGATAGTTACTGAGCTCAGCTTGGTTCCCAGCTGTGTACACTGGACCTGATCCTCTGCTTGGGTAAATTTCCGTACTTCAATTAGGCTGTGAACGATGACAATTTTACCAGCTGGAGACTGGCTGCATTTGGGGTTTCTAAAAACACTGCGGTGCCTTTCATCATGCAACTGGACATGTGAAACCAACTTTGAAAGAGCGCACGAGGTATGTTTTATCCTGCTCAGATGGGGCAAAGGCAAGCAGAAATCTCAGGTTTAAACAGCAACTGATAGGTTTGGATTTCTCCTTTGCCAGTTGCTAGGTCAGGATGGGCTGAATTTCCAAATCTGCTGCATACTCAAACTCCCAGTTGACAAGAGAGACTCAAACAGTCCATTATACCACTGAAAATTATGTCCCTTGAAGTGTTAAGCCAGGCACCAAATATGCATAATCAATCTTAAAAATAACAGGCATAAGTCACTTGCTTCGCCTCACATAGTGCATAAACAGCACAACATGGAGAAATCACAGGGCACATTATGGAAAAGTAACATGAATTTTCTTGAAGCCTTACATACTGCTGTCTCCAGTTTAACTTGCTATTTCACCATACAGTTTCACTGCTGCTTTTCATAAACGAGGAAAGTGACATGGGATGCAAGAATCAACTCTGTGTCAGCATCCGTCACTCTGTCTCAGCCTCTCGGTGCTGCTCCCGTGCAGCAAAGTCTCCAGCATGTCACAAGATTCATCCACACCATTGAAATGGCGCCGATATGACCATGTTTTGTGGGTTTGAACACGCAGCGTATAGTCTCAGCTCTGTCTGACCAAGTGTAGGGCCTAACCAGTTTAGCTGTTTACGTATGGACCGGGCCACACTGGGCTATCTGCTGCACACCTGCAGGTAGTTCACACTCTGCGTACAGCTCTGGAATCTCTCTCTTTAGTCCTCTCTGCATAAATCAAGCAGCAGGGAGGCTCAGAAACATGACGAATACGTTGGCTAGAATATCTCCTGCTGTAAAGACACAGGGAGGAAGGGGGATACTAAACTAACCTTGCCTTGGATGGAAAAGCAGCTGGAATTTAATGTTCTTGGAAGCCAGCCCTGGCTGTTCAGACATGGATCTGCCAGGGAAGTCCCCAGTGGAGGCATTGCTCATTCTCCAAAACTAAAATGTCAAGAGAAAGCACTGGAAATCATTAAGCACTCCGTTCAACATTTCTTGAACAATCTCAGGCAGGAGGGAGAAAAAAAAGCCTCTCAACCACAAACAAAACAGAAACAAATTCTCAGTGTTAATATAAAACAGAGCGGGGATTATCAGGAATCTGAAGTGAGATTTTGCTTAATAGTGTCAATCTGAAATCATACAACATCAAGCCAGCCTTAAGTGAAAAGAAGGAGGAGAGCAGAATGTAGAAAAGTAAGAACACAAACAGAACTGTGTTTGGTCTCGGTTTTCAGGGACTTCACTATTAGCACCCACCTTGTGCAACTGCCCTTGTGCACCAGGTACACCACTTGCACGTGGCAAGCTGTCCTTGGTCACTGTGAGCTCAAAGCGGAAGAGAAATGCTGATGAAATAGAAGGCAGCAGAGAAAGCCTTCCCTGGCAGAAGAGCTAGCAGATCCCACAAAAGCTCTATCTCACTGGCACAAACCCCACTGGCATGACACTACTTCTAGAGTTCAAATTAAGTAAAAAGGAGGTAGTTTTGTGATCTGCTACAAAAGTGCAGCTCTAGAAAAAGCATGAGTGAGTTTTAATAAAATTTAAACCAATTTAGACACACATACCACCTGACTACTATGGAAACAGGTTTCTGGAGTTTGTACTTCCCAGCCCTTCCAGCAAGAGGGAGGATTTTCTTAGACATGTGCCTCCCCTCCAAACACTTGGCTAGTGGGGTACCTTCTCAATCACCCACAGAAAGGCATAATCAGTACTGAATTTTGATGCCATGCTATGAAAATACACACCATGGGAATGGAACCATCACCTTTCAGCAGAAATATAAATGACTAAATCATGCCCATTGAAGTGACTAAAACCTCATTGGCCAGTTTTGCAAAAACTTGGTAAGAAGCAAACTTGGTAAGTGGCAGGTTAAACTGGATAGATGTTTTTTTTGTTTGATGGCAGATAGATTTGTACATCCTACCAAAATAAGGTTCTGTATTTTATGAGTTGGGTAAACTGGTTGCTTAATGTTGGCTAAGCAGGTTGCTTACTGTTGGCTGATCCAATAGATGCCAGCAATGAGTTCTCTTTTTCTGTATGATCTGTCAAGCATTTGGCAATCCCTCCTGGATGAAGGCTGTATCAAGGGAGAAGGAAAAAAAAAAACAAAAACAAAACACACTATTGTACTCAACTGAAGTGTTAAATTCTCAGGAATCAACTGAGAAAGTGCTTCACATTAGATAAACTTGATTTTTGTTTTTTTAGTTAGGATTAGTAACATTTCAGGTAACAACATTTTCTTTAATGGTCCTACTGAGGACCACTGCACATTGATGAAGCATTTAATCATTGAATACTAGGTTGGAAGGGACCTCAAGAATCATCTGATCCAACTTTTCTTGGCAAAAGCACGGTCTAGACAAGATGGCCCAGCACCCTGTCCAGTTGAATCTTAGAAGTTTTCAGTGTTGGGGACTCTACCACTTCCCTGGGGAGATTATTCCAATGGCTGATTGTCCTTGCTGTGAAATATTTTCCTCTTTTGTCCATTGGAATCTCCCCAGGAGTAACCTGTACCCATTACCCCACATCTTTTCCATGGGACTCATTGTAAAAAGGGAGTCTCCACCCTCTTTGTAGCAACCTTTTAAATACTGGAACAGTATTTAGCCTCATGGCAACACAAAAAATGGACTTTATTCTATTCCCTGAATGCTGGAGAGGTTCTGCCTAAAGAGCTGCTATAGGGCAGGTGGAAGGGGCAGGTTTTGAAGAAGGCTAGAAGAAGAGTGTTTCTGCCCAATACTCTGCTGAAAAGCTCACAAAGACAGAGCACAAGCTGTATGTGAATCCAGGAGCTGCTACTATGGAGCATCAGATGGGGACCAAAAGGATGCCCAAAAGTAGTCCTGAGGATAGCCTGGCACAGCCATGTGACTTCTTTGAGAGCTGGGAGGGAAACAAGAGAAGGAGAATTCTTAGGTATGAGAGAGGATTTCCCAAATTTGTTTATACACATGTATTAATGGACATGGTCCAGCAGAAAAGTTTGCAGCCTCAGAAGCTGCACCCTCGGCAAGTTTGCAGATGATACCAAGCTGGGGGGTGCAGTTGATACACCTGAGGGACAGGATGCCATCCAGAGAGACCTGGACAGACTGGAAAGGTGAGCACAGATGAACCTTATGAGGTTCAACAAGGCCAAGTGCAGGGTGCTGCACCTGGGCCAGGGCAACCAGCATTATCAGTATAGACTGGGAGAGGACATACTGGAGAGCAGTCCTGTGGAGAGGGACTTGGGAGTGCTGGTGGATGAAAAACTGGATACGAGCCACCAGTGTGCAAAGGCAGCCTGGAAGGCCAATCACATCCTGGGCTGCATCAGAAGAGCTGTGGCCAGCAGATCAAGAGAGGGGATTCTGCCCCTCTGCTCTGCCCTGGTGAGACCTCACCTGGAGTATTGTGTCCAGTTCTGGAGTCCCCAGCACAAGAAAGATGTGGACGTATTGGAGCATGTCCAGAGGAGGGCCACCAAAATGATCAGGGGAATGGAGCATGTCTCCTATGAAGACAGGCTGAGAGAGTTGGGGCTGTTCAGCCTGGAGAAGAGAAGGCTCCGGGGGGACCTCATACTGACCTTCCAGTACCTGAAGGGGGCCTACAGAAAGGCAGGGGAAGGTCTGTTCACAAGGGTTTGTAGTGATAGGACAAGGAGTAACGTTAAGCTAGGGAAAAATAGATTTAGGTTGGATATTAGAAAAAAGTTCTTTAACATGAGGGTCATAGAGCACTGGAACAGGCTGCCCAGAGAGGTGGTGGAGGCCCCATCCCTGGAGTCATTCAAGGTCAGGCTCGATGAGGCTCTGAGTAACCTGACCTAGGTAGATGTCCCTACTTGTGTAGGGAGGTTGGACTAGATGACCTCTGGAGGTCCCTTCCAGCCTGAAACATTCTATGATTCTATGAAAAGATAGATATTGCTTTAAAAGAAAAAATCAGCAAAATGAAAAACAGCCTTTGTGCATTGGGATGAGACACCTCTTCCCAGAACAGGCTTCCAAGCAGAAACAAACCACATTTATTCCAATATCTAGCAGTGTACATTGGATTTAAAATGACAGAATTAAAAAAAAAACAAAACAACAACAACCCACATTGTATCCTCCCCACGCTGACTGGTATAGGAATTTTCATCTAAAGCAGCAGCAGATCACCAAGACAAACATACTTGGAGGGATTTCCTGTCAAAAGTTACTCTAATACAAACATTTTTACTGGGAGAAAATAAAGCTCACTAGTGACATCAGCAGAACACTATTTCCATTTAAAATGAAGAGCATGGCATCTTCGGTTTTAATGGAAATTAAAGTATGTTGGCACTGTTAACTAACAGTAAAGCCACTTGAAGGTTTTGTTTAATTTTTAATTTAAAAATAATAATATCTGGGAATGGGACATACTGTCAATACTTTTATAGATCCAATCCCACTTTCCATGTGGGCTAATGAAACCCTTTACAGCTCTTGACTCACATGACTTACATTTGGGTTACCACAAGAAATGTGTTATAACTTCAAATTTTTAGCATGATCTTTTAGGAAAAATTAAAAGAACATTTTTCCATAGCTTGTAATTACTTATGTACAAAACAGATATTTTGTTTTTCTGATTAACCTTCCAATATTAACAAAGGAACCAGAGGCCATCTTTGGAGAAGCTGCATCAGTTAAATTTGCATTTTCAGAGTAGCTGAGAACCCAAAAATTTAAATTAAGATAAACAGAGGGTCACAGGTAATTGAAACCTCAAATTCTTTGACGCTCAGACATCATAACTTGAAAAATCTCTTCTTACAAACCTGAATTTCAATAGAATGCATAACCTAAGGAAATTCTGGGCTACCCTGTGCGCTCCTAGAAAGTGGCAGATTTCAGTAAGAGTTGCATCATTCTAGCCAGGCATACTTGTCCCTGCAGTACAATTAGGCTCAAATGAGTATTCTGTACTGCTTACAAACTAGAACTAATACAATATTTTTAAAAGAGATGACATTTCCTTGAATATTTTAACAGTTTCTTTGTCTGTTCCCACAAAACTGCAGCCCAGAAGAGAGTTACTACATCACTGAGTGCTGTCTCCTGGTATTGTAGACATCTAAGCAGTAGAAGTGGTGCAATTTCTTTCATGATCTGAAAACACAGTCACGAAAACACCCACAGTTCAGGGCTTGCTCCCTACCATTCGTTTGAGAAGCTGTAGCATAAATTTCTCCTCCTTGATGGTATGAAACCTGTCTTTTATTTATAGTCAGTTTATGCACATTTGTTCAGGTGACAATCTTCTCTTACTTCACATGTTTCTTTCCCATTCTTTGTGTTCCAGGGTATGGGTAAAGGGCCTCTTCAAGTTACACAATGTGGGAATAATGTATTTTTGAAATACTAAAGTGACTTAAGATGTAGATCTAAAACAGTAACATAACCTTAAAATATGGAGTGTTGGGTGCCTAAATAGGTCCTTAAAATGAATCATGAGAAATTAAAATTCATCTAGTTACCAACATTCAAAACAGCGTTGACCTAATCCAATTTGCTATTTCCTTGCCAGCAGTGTATGTTGCCTTTAATCTGCCTATTATATTTTCGTTGCATTTCCTTGACACTGAAGGAACAAATACTGGGTTGATATCATCAGAGCATTCAATGTCATTATCTAACTAGGAATGACAGGCAGAACAATGTATTAAAGAACTCTTGCTTAACTCAAGGACTCGAGCTCAAGGCGAACCAGTCAGATGCATCACAAAAGTCTCCTTTGGAAACTCTTCATACATGCATAGCAGGAAGAAAAAAACCCCACTCTTATTTGCTTGTTTACATTCAGCACTGAAAAAAGCAGCACTTCAAGGATCAAAAGGCAACACTGAGTTATAGAAAATCCTTGCAGGATTTGTTACCTCCTTTCATTCTTGAAAAGAATGATAATGCGGGGGTGAATTAAGAGGTATGTGTACTTTCCTTTTTATACTTGGACCTAATCAATCCTTTTTTTCCTTACCCTTTTAATTTGAAGAAACTATTTTACTCATGTAAACAAAATGGCAAGGGGACCAATGGCTTACCCATCCTGAGACCAGCCAAAGACTTCACAGAAGCAGTAGGCTACCTCACAGTCATCCAAATGCATTATTAATCTTAAGTACATCACTTCTTGGAAGCATTATCTTATATGCTACTGGAAAGTCTTCAGCTCAGTAAGCTTTGTCTGGAGACTATTTTCTCACAGCGGATTTGTTGTTATAAGCTTCTCTGAGTGCAAGAGATCGTCCTGTCTGCATGGAGCCCCACTGAAATCCCTGAGGCTCCCCTTCCATATACACCCATTTACAGCCCTGGCAGTACAAGAATTTAAATGATTTAGCTTACCCAACATTCTTCTCAGTCTGACTGTCCAGAGACATGGCCATGCCACCAGTAGGCTTTACCTCCATATATCATCAGGATCAAAAACTATGATTTAAATCAGGATAATGGATATACTTGTGCCAGAAACACGGGAACAGATGAGGTCTGACAAAACCTTGCTTATTTGATACATTTACGACCCATTGGAAAGTGCACTGGCTATCATCTCAGCAGAGCTGGTTTTATCTCCAGCCTAACACTCTCACTGTCGCACACTGAACACAACACTTACTACCTCTCCGCTGTGCCTCAGTTCCTCCATTTGCAGCACAAGGACAGTATGATGAGACCAGCTTCCTCTGTAAGGCACTCCAAGACTGACTGATGAATCCCATGGTAAGAGCAGACTATTAACTGCTTGCTGACATTAAGAACTGGGCAGTAGGGCATCGCCACGCTCTTGAGGAACAGCTTCCCCTGAAATCTTATAACCAGCAAGATACTTAGTTTGACAGCTCTCATTGAGCCAAATGTGATTGGAAGAATAGCAGCCCAAGAAATATGATTTAAGCAAGATGTTGTTTAGTGAATATTTATTAGATGCCATAGTAGCAAGCACGGTATGTCTCTGTATAATGGCTAGCAGATATTCTCAGACAACCAAACGGCCAATACATTTATCCTGAAATAGTTTCCTTATCCCAACACCTCACAAATTAAATGCAAAGCTGTGTGCAATAACCTTATATGTAGACATTACATGAAGTATTTTGACTCCTAAAAATAAGTAATAATATACAGATGTCTCTGACAAGATGGAAACCAAGATTTAACACAAGGCCTGGGGCATACTTCACATTGGCTCTAAGTCAGTGTGTTCACGCCATGTTGGTTCTGTTCTTTCTCATCTTACATGCACAGCTTCAAGCTCTTTCTAGAACAGGGACAAAAAGCACCACATCCCCCCTCTCTCTGTCCTTTGGGATTTATGCAAAAGCAAGCTTCATACAAAGGGCTTTATGTACAACCTTGCTTTCAGATGAGTCGCAAAACTCTGCTACAGCTCTGGTGGAGCACAGCACTGCAGACAAGAGACAGCAGGAACGGATATTCATTTCTCTGTTAACTGTGGTATTTGGAGACTACTTGGAGCAAGACTCTAGGGTAAATTAAAACTGAGCCAGTACACCACAGAACATGATCCTTAGTTTCTATCTGGCACTTTTCTAGTAAGTGTCAAAGAGGTTCCGTACAAAAGAATGCCCAATCCCCTGGAATATGGTTTCTCCAAGCCATGATGCCTGAGGTATTTCAGGGCAGGCTACATGGTGGCTTTGAAGCATGTTAATGTACATGATCCCTCACAAACGTGCAAAAACTAGATCCTTTTTAGAAGGACCAGGATGATTCTTAAGACATTAAATGCTGTCCAATCTTTAAGAGATTCATTCTGCAATTGAAGGTGGGGCTGCTGAGAGCTCCTGTGTAATCTCTTGTGCCATCAAGCAAAGGCTTCTAGGTTAAAACAAAATTAGAAATAGTGTTGGTATGTGTTACTACTTAAATTATTATTATTTAATCTTACCTGGGAAGTCCCTACAGCTCTCAACTGTGCTGATACTGGGCCTGTCCAGTAATCCAGATTACTGAAATAGTCAACATTAAAAAGTAAGCTTCTGGAGGAGGGTTATTTCAAACATACTTTTTAACATAGATCGCAAGTATTTTTATTATCAGAAGTGTTTTAATTTTCATTAACATACATTTTGATGGATTACATCAAGGAAACAAGATTAGCAGAAACACTTTCATTATTACAGCCGTCATCACATTGGATGAAATTAAAAAAATGAAACTTTCAAGACATGAGCCAGTCATTAGTGTCAGATGTTCCTTACCTTGATAAAAGTTCTCTCCTCATCTGCATGCTGTAGATTTGCTCTTTCTTCTGAAGCCTCTGATAGAGGTATCAGCGATAGGGTATTAGAACAAAAGCAGCACCAGTGTAACATTACAGATTTCACATTGATGGGGAACTGATTGCTGAGGTGAGAACAACTCAGGTTTAGTAACTGCCTATACACAGTATTTTGGCTATATAGCGGAAGGCAAAAATTCATAAAATGCTTGTTAATACCAAATATCCCCAAATTAAGAAATACAATAGATCGCAATTATCCCATTTAGACTGTCTTGAATGAATCTGAGATGCACGTTTATGCTCATTGAAGAGCATGCTGCTGTTTCAGCATTGGAAGCTCACAATTTGCATATGCTTTTCCCAGTTCTATCACACAACACTACTGAGCTACTTCACAAGACCATAATTTTTTCTTTAAGCCACTGCTTTGGGACTGCTCCTGGCATGAGGCAACGGCTCCCTCTTGCCATGCTTGCTCACTGGATTTCCATACATAGTTGCCTACAGAATGAGCTGCTTTCTATACTCTAGACAGTCATTGTAAAACATGAAAGAAATTCTGCAGTTAGGTAGTGAGCAATGCAAGCCACAGTTTACCCTTGGCTGTAATGTGCATATTCAACAAGCAATGAATTATTTAAATGTTTAGCTATATTATTTGACCTGAAAATGGCTCAGTTCCTTATCCCTTTTCCATAAAGAAAGTGGAATATTTTCTTACCTGAAAATGAAAGATGTATTAGCACTTTGTTGCTGATAGTATCTTGTAGAAGGTCCCTAGTTTTAAAAATGGCTTGGACTAATTTTGTGTTTTGCTACCCATAAAAAAGCCTTGACTTTTTAAATGAAAAAAAAAAACCCAAACCAACACAACACAACACAACAAACAACCCGCTTTCACTTTTCCCTTTGCAGATCTCCTTTGAGCAGGCCCTTTTGAATGTTTCAGAATAAAAACTGCAATGTAGAAGCACAGAATCACAGAATGGTTTGGGTTAAAAGAGACCTAGCCATCTAGTCCAACCCCAACATCTTACACACTGGAACTTTTCATCAGGTCCCTGACTTGCTGTCTTGTTTGACACCTTACATACAAACTGCTTCTTTTAAAAAGCAAGATAAAGACATTTAGTAAAGGCTAAATTTGCACAGTGGCCACTTACAGTCTCTTGTTCAGGGAGACAAGCAGAAAGTTTTACTTTGGATCTACATGTTGTCCTTAAGGACCAAACTGAACTAAAAATGGGGAACTGAAAGAGGCAAATACCGGTGCAAAGAGATGTATTACATATGTAAGGATGTATGTTTCAGTAATAATGCTCTATTTAAGCAAAAACTAATAAAAATATTACTTACGAGTTAGAAGCTTGGATTCAGTCTTCTGTATTCAATTTATCTGCTGTTATCAAAACCATCTCTCTCCACTGTTCAATCAAGGCACACAGTTCATGCCAAAACAATATCATCTGCTTACAGCTGGATATCATCTACTTATATTTTTGTTACCTAACACTCTCACTTAGAAAAACCAAAACTAATACAAAAAAGGGAAAAGATAATCTCCTCTTTTCAGCTTGTTTATTCCATGCATCTGTGGTTTGCTTTCTCTGTTTCTCCCACAGATGCAAAGCTCCCTCTCCCCTCACTGTGGTTCCTTCACATGCAAAAAGAAACAAAACGAAACCAAAGATGAAGTTACAAAACCGGGGCAGTACTTCACCCTTCTTACAATTTCAAAAGGAACATTCAGCTGAAGGACTCAGTAGCATATACACCTGGGGAAAGACAGCAGGAATTGTACCCCCAATGAAAACCATTCCAGCTGGGAAGCAAGGAAGATATTAGGTGCCTGTCCCTCTCATGTCTTCTCACTTTGTGGACTGGAGGCCCTCTCCTGTAAGCAGCAGTCCAAGAGACAAGAACACATGGAAAGAAATCCACCCATTTCTAACAAGCACTGCGGAAAGATGCTACAGCCCTTAAATACTTAAAGTGAAGAAAGTATATGAAGGACAGAAGTCACAGATGAATGATGGGGCTAAGAGGAGAGTGCCAGACTCTGAATCACTGGCATGGTTAGACAGAGATGCAATTGAAAATGGAGGAAACGTCTTTTCCAAGAAGAGGCATCTGAACCAAGAATCACTTTACTCTGTGCCTCTCAACTTGCAGTCTGTCTCCCGCCTGAGAGCACAGAGTCAGCAATCAAGTTAAAGCAGCTCATCAGAAAATCTGTTTGCCAGAAACTGATGCAAAAAGAGCTTTGAAAAGGAACAAGAAAAGGAAAATAGAAATCACCAGCTAATTAATTCTGTGTTTCTTTTCACACTATTAAGCACAAAGCACTTCCTCAAACTCAGTAATCTGGAAACAAGAGAAAGTGGGGGTGGTACAAAACTCTGCTTTATTCCTTCTTTCTTCGTAAATATCTTTGAAATGAATTGTTCCATTAAGGAGAAAAATAATAAAAAGCAAAGGAGCCCAAGGCTCACAATCTGACAAGCACTTTACAACCTGACCCCAGAGCATTTCCCACTGAGGGCTGCATGATCCTGCTAGTAAGGCTTAACAGAATGGAAAAGGCACAGAAAGCAGAGAAGCAACACTGAACAGTAAGCGAATGTGGTGCAAGGCTTTGCACATTATTAAATCGTTCTTCATTTTTAGTTTATCTTCTGTGGAGTTGCTCCTTAAGTTAAGGACCAATGTTCCTGATGACTGCTTTCACTGAGTTTAAATTTATCACCTCTGTAAATATAGAAACAACAGGAAAAAAAACCTGATAAACTACCATGGAGAGAAAAACCACATCACTCAACAGAACGATCTCTGAAATCAAACAAATTGCTTCAACAAACTGCATTTTCGTGCTAGTTTTTGGATTTCTATTGTATCAACAGACAATAGTATACTTACATGCTAAATTTCAGAGACTCATTGAAAGAAGCTACTAAAATTCCAGCTGATCTCAGCATCATTCTGAAAGACAGTTACATTACATGTTGCAAAACCCAGTTGTAGTATCAGTGCAAGCTTTAAATAAGAAATTAAAACTTCAGACACACAACATCTTTTAAATCATTTATTTCAGTAGGAAAGATTTTTGAAATCTGTACTTAAATTCATTTCAACTAGCTTATGCAAACACACAATTTTCACACGCACACACAGAATAAAGTATTAAAAAAGTCGAAGGAAAAGGCTAGAGGACAGCCAAACTGCACGTCACTCTGCGAGATCATAGTGCAATTCCTCTATCCTTATTACGCCTCACGCCAGCAGTGAATATTAAAAATGGCTTGTGTTTACGGCATGACAACCTGGATCCCCCTTGCAGTGATGGTTGGTCCTTATAGGGTTATCATAAAACATAGCTACGATTTCCTGGTGCTTTTTACACTTCAGTACAGTAGTATTTGAATGGAAATGCTCCTGTACACAAGGATCTGGAAGTGCCTGTAAACAAGGCACCCTAGAATCCTTTATTTCAACATTTAATCGATTTATACTGCTTTTCAGTTTCATCTGTGAACAGCTTTGGAATGATAAGAAACACCTTCAGGAAACATGTGAAAGCCAGAACCTACCCAAATAAAGAGAAGTAATATGCTAATCAAACACACAAAGGCAACAGAATATTTATGATGCTTTTTGTCATCCAAGAGCGAAATCAGGCTAACAGCCACAACCACGCTATGATCTGCAGGAACCTGCATTCCATACACCTTTTTTCTTAGCAACAACAAGACAACTTGTCAGCTCTCTTCTGCAACAGGCATGGCTAAACTAAGTCATTTGTCTTTTCTCCTTTGACCTAACCCTTCTATTGTCTTGGAAGGTTCTTAGAAAGCTTAAGCTTAATCTTCAAGTTTTTTTCCCCTTCCAACATCTGATTTTATAGTAAACCTGCTGTGTTTTTATAAGGATGTGTTCCAGGAAAACAAATATTTAATTGCTTAAGAATAACACATTCATTCTTTTATTTCCCCTTCCAAATTTATAAAGTCTTGCTACTAAAATAATCTCTTGTAGTTGTTTCAGCGAGGGACAGTACTCTCTATGTAGCACTGGCACTAGAAATACAATATACAAAACTGAGCTTGTGGAGTATTAAGGAAGAGTAAGATTTATCCAAGCTACCTCTTTCCCTCAACAGTTTTTTCCTGTAGTATTTATTTTACATTAAGAAAAAGCTTGTAAGAAATAAATCTTCTCGTAGGAATACTCTTCAATGTTTAAATCAAAATGGGGGAGAAAAAAGCAAGCTTTTTGAATAATGTGAGCTCCTAAGTTCATGTGGTCTAGACCATGACTAAAATTATCCTTTTCAACTTCCCTCCTCCCCAGCACTAAATCTATTTAGAGACATATAAAAATAAAAATAAATTAATTTTGAGGAAGTCTCAGTTACTTATGATAAAAGCCGAATAAACCCAAGCTACCAAATACCACTGCATTTTTCCTAAAAAGAGGCTATTCAGATACAGAAAGAAGAAAAACAACGCTCAAGCAACTCAAGCCACAACTATTTTACAATGACCAAAACAACTAACTTTTGCAGAAACGCAATGACTGTAAGGAATGTTACCCCTTCGTACGTCAAGGACACAGCATTTAAGTCTGCCACTGTGGTACTCTCAGCACTGAAATAAAGGAATTGGTATTCAAGTTAGTAATAAGGCACTAAAATGTCCTCCTTAAATCCAAGCACTCACCCTCTTGATGCATTGCAAATGAGAATGATGGTTTTTAAAAAAGGACAACTCCTACAAAGAACTCCAATGTCCACTCTCATGGATTCTTTTAAAGACAACTTGCCCAAGTCAAATCATCTTATGCACAAGCCTCTTTCAGAGAAAAATTAAAGAAGGGAAATACTTAAATAACAACAAAACATTTAAAACTTGTCCTTGTAGGGAGAATAAGGAATTAACTGATGTGATTTAGTACCAGCATCGGTGTCTTGATGCTTGCAACAGGCAGCAAACTACAGCTGGCTGTGGAAAAGATTGGAACTGGTAATGCTGGCGAATCAGCACACTGTGGGCGGGGCAGAAAAAAAGAAAAATGCCACTAACGGAGCCAGAGGAAACAACATCCCATGGTTTACCTTATCTCAATTCGGACAAGATTTGCTACAGTTAACCAAAACACAAGATCACTTTGCCTTTTATCAAAAGGGACCTCACCTCCTCGAGTGCCTTCACAGCACAAAACCTGCAATTATTTTCTGCTGGAAAAGGA
The DNA here is from genome assembly GCA_013400335.1 of Eurystomus gularis. Classification (NCBI taxonomy): domain Eukaryota; kingdom Metazoa; phylum Chordata; class Aves; order Coraciiformes; family Coraciidae; genus Eurystomus; species Eurystomus gularis. The sequence goes on from VZZY01002645.1 coordinate 60,583, forward strand.
AAAAGCATTTCCTTTTCACATTTGTTGTGTCTCATACTAACAGAGGAGGACTATTGTTGAAAATGTATAAATGCAAATAGAAGAGTCTGATGTTGCAATAAAATTTTGATGAGATGAATTTACTTTGAGTGAGAAAAAGATAACACAGAATCCTGCTGTGGTTTTTCATGCTTTCTTTTGTTCTCAATATGTTTTCAAATATGCATACTTCTATAAATGCTTTTCTTGGTAAAAGTTCAAGTTGCACTTTGAAGAGCAAAGTTAATCAGCTGATTCCCCAAAAGAGACACTGATTCCTCAAGTAGGAGGCTAAAACATCTGCATAACTAGGAAGCTGCTTCATACGCCAGCTGCGGAGTTGACAAATCATGTCTTGCACTACAGTATTTTCCTTTTCTTAAGCAGGATATGATCTTTTTAAAGCAATATGATATGATTTTCACGGTAATTTAAAAGAGCTAACAGTAACAGTTTTAAAGCTGGGTGCTAAAGCTCATTCATTATTTATATGCATTCATTTAGTATTTGTAGTTTTAATGCCTATAACTTGCACCTAAATACTTAATGAATCATAACAGCATGAGTAATATTCCTAGGGCATGAAATGTCTGCAAAATGAAAGATGTGTCTGGGATGAGCTACATTTACTCAAATTACCAGAATTTTTCAAAAATAAATCTCCGTATTTGCTTTCTAAGAATACTGGATAGAAGTCGGGTTTGAAAATCCTAGCCGAAAGTAGAAAAAGATAAAAGTTAGCAGTAAGTATTCAACAACCAGTGCAATGCTATGTATTTCTAAAGCACTGCACCAATTTCATAAACCAGATATTTTCGGTTGTTCAATCCCTCTCAAGTTGGTTTGTTTAGCTAACAAAGTGGTTAGCAGTGGCTAGCAGGCAGCAGATGATTAACATTTACATGTGAAGTCTTGCTATGAAGATCTACCCTGAACACTTTCTGCTCATATGACTCCAACCCAGGGCACACTAAGGGGCACCTTCAGTTTCAAAATAAAAACATGAAGAAAAAGTGACAAATGTTAGCTGAAGTATTTTGGCAGTTATTAGCAAGATGAAGAATTAGAGCAACACATTAAAAATAAAAATCAAAGAGAAACTGGCAACTATCTGAAGTAGTCTGGATGACAGTCTTACCTGAATACTGTGAGCTAACTGCTGTCCTTGTTTTCTCAGCATTGGTCTAGTTGGTTTTAGGTTTTTTCCAATTCCTTTTTTTTTTTTTAAACAAAGAGCACTACTACATTCTTTACAGTGTATTTGACTTGTCTGAGTCTTTCCAAAGCTTAGCTGAGGCAGCTTTCTCTCAGGGAACAAAACCACTATCTCTTTATTCTGAGCACCATTTATCTCAAAATGTGTAACGTTTCAGCATTTCTGTGATGCCCTGTGGCTAAATAGGAGATAAACAACAGGAAAGCACTGAACATTTTAACAAGTTTTGTTACAAGCGTTTTAACAAGTGCTAGTAATATCTTCTCTGTGTGATTAATCATTCCAGTTATTCTGGCTACACATTTTAAGAAAGTCCTTCCACAATATTAAATGTCTCATGAAAACCAGTGTATCTGAGGGTAGAAAACCAAGGAAGAGTAGAAGGCCCAAGAGCCAATGAGTTTGGTAACAGCAACAATTCACTAAATAATGATTTGTGAACTGTTTTCCCCACCATCTTCCTACCATAAAAACCTAACTCAAAACAGATTGAAAAATACAAAAAACCCCCAATAATAAATGACACTTTCTGTCTTTTCAAAGCTGTGTGATGTCAGGCTGTGGCTCCCAACTGCATGTTTCCTTTCACTAACTGAAGAACAGATACAGTTATTTTGCAAAGAATCTATAATAGCTTATTTAAAAATTCAAAATCCACAGGTTATTATCCACAATGCTTAAAAAAAAGTACAGACATGGTTAAAAAAAAACCACTTAGCTGTTGAGAAGAAACACACATCAAGTCATTTTGAAAATGAAAAACAACCCCAAAACTAAAGTTGTGCAAAGTCTACTACAGCAACACTGCTGGCTGTGAAGATGTTGTCTTTACTATACACCCAACATGGGTAAACTCATAAATTGCAGTGGGATTCAGCACAAGCGACCCTTTCCCAAAATACTTGAGGATCAGAACAGACTATTCATTCCCCATCAAAACAACAGAATAAAAAAAATCTGCAGAAGGACACAAATCCCCATGGTGCTTGTGATGTAATTCTGACAGAAACATACTCCTACTGTTTTCTTTCTACCGAGAGCCAATGCACAAGAACAATTCTTGGAAACATAAACCAGCCTATTACCCTTTACATCACCAAGTGGTTGGGTTCTTTGTTGTGTTTTGATTTTTTTTACTTTTTCGCCCCCTAGAAATCAGCAATTATTTCCATTAAGAGATTAATTTGACTCTGGAAAAAAAAAAACAACCCAAAAGTGAATTTATAGGCTTCTACTCAGATGCAATAAACAAACTGTACATTTTCAAAAGAATAACTACTAGTAGAAACCTTTATTAGACAGTCAGAGAACTCTGCCACAGACTGGTAGGTAGCTTGTTTCTTTTTAAAAAGGAGTATTCATGGTGGAATCTGCAAGCATATTTACGGCCACTAAACCACAATGTCAATGGAACAGTTACTACCTTTTCACAGACTTCAAAGTTCTGATATCAGAGTTGTATTTTGGACAATGTTTCCTTGCTTTACAAAGATCATATTTCTGAAGATTAATCATCCAGGAAACTATATCTAGGTGACATCAAGGAAACCCAAATAAAGCAAGAAACAAAGTCTTAAGCATAAAACGCACATATAAAGCATGGCTCCCTTTTTACAGCCATAATGTTTTTTCTCGGTGAGTAATTTCAGTGACCAATTATTCCTGTCAGGGATGGAAATGTGATAGTCCCACACCTTTTCTCTCCTTAGGGTATCCTACCTTCTAATAAATTATTTGCCTGAAGATCAAAAGAGCTCTGTATGTAAGGTCTGCTTTAGGCCATGTTATCAATACCACACAATGTCAACTATTTTGACCAAGACAGAGTAAAATCAGTTATTGCCAGATGAGAACATGAAAGCTTGACATTGTGCCTCTATCTTTTTAAAATGTAGATCTTACGTGACGGTATGAAACACCATACAGTGGTCCCTAACTGCTAATGAACAGCTACCCAGAGAAGTAAAATGTCTCAGTGAGCTACTCCCAGGTGTTGGGGTTTTTTTGTCATTCAACCTTTGTATGTAGGAGAGTGCCAGGCGTAGAAAGAAGCTGGAAGAAAACACTCCATTCTGACCCAACAGTGCTTTCCGTTTTGCCTCTTCCATCCTGACCACCCAAAACATGTAACTATGTTTTCAACCAGGAATTAGGTAGCAACATACCAAAAAAACCAAATTTTTGGTGTGTAAGTGCTCAGCCTTTGTGCGTAGGGAACAGGACTCCCATACAGTACTAAGGTTTGCAAGCTCACTGCTATGTGAAACTTGCAGTTGTTACATTTCTTACAGGTCTGAGAGAAATAACATTGCGCCAGGCTAAGAGTGCCTGGCACAAGCTCCCATGCAGAACTCCTGGTACAATCTAAACAACATCTCTAGAACATGTAGTACCTCTTTTACCTGGTTCATACATAGCTGTTGATACAACTCTTAAATACCAGTTTACTCGTTTTCTTAAGAATGCCTAAAAAGGTGAGTTATTTTCAAAATTTGTATAAAGTTAAAAGAAACTCAAACTAGCTACAATCTATTTAACTCAAGCACAGCACCGCCAGAAGTTTCACACACACTATTTGGTGTTTCATGTTGTTTTTCCTTTCACTCTTTAAGGCAGTGGTTTCCACAGGTCAGTTCAGAGAATATAACGAAACATGGTCCATGGCAATTCATGTTGCAATTCCATTTTTGATTTGGGGGACTCTGCTCCCCAACCATTAATGGTTTTGTTCAGGGCTCCAGAGTTCAGAGATTGAGTCGACAGGCTCTGTTCTGGCACAGAATACAGCTGGCACATTTTCATCAGGACCTCGTTCAAATTGTTCTTTTTTTTGTTTTCAATTAGCCTATTATTCAAACGTCATCAAGTTGGCAGGAACCTGGAAACAAAAATATAAACAACAGCAGATTTCACTTTGGGTAGTAGCTACTTATATTGCACTTGTTTCACAGACTAGTGAACCATTTAAATGCTCACCATTAACGCTTGTTCTACCTCAAAAAAAAAAAAAAAAGAGGAGGAGGAATCCAACTATCATTCAGTAGTACAAATATACTAAGCACTGTAGAAAACCCAAGTAGAACCAAAACATTAAGCTGCTGCATGGTCTATAATTTTATTATATAGCCATAGATCTCATTAATTTTGATGACATTTAAGATTTAAGTTGTCAGCAAAACAACCTTAACATGATAAATCTCAGCATCAAACTACACATGCAGAACCTTCTCACTTGAGTCCTAGCTAGAGAATTCTTGGCACACAGGTCAGTGATTGATGTAGGCCCTCTAGTATTTTTAAGACTAATTTAAAAAAACAGGGCATAAACACTCTCCTGGGCTTTTCCCATAGGAAACCTGAATTCCTGCTGCAGACATCACTCCCTTTCATGAAGATTAAAGCTAGTTTGCATTACATTAGTTTACATCCCCATTTTCTCCCCATCAGGAATTTGCCTGACAGCAACATCTCTTGTTTACTCAGGTTATTAAAGAGCCACCGAATTCCTGATGACTGTCAATAAATACCCAGTTTGGTCAGATTTGAAGTGAGCATTTCTTGCTTTGCATTTACCATTTACCTGTAGAAGCAAGAATTATCAACTGGGCTGAAGTTCCAACATTAGAATTAAAAATAGTACCTATTAAAATAGTTCCCAATATTATAGGACTGGCTAGGTGGCTATCAAGAGCACATTTAAACATTCAATCTTTTTTAGGCAGCCATACAGTTAATAGGCAAACAAGATATTCCATTTTAAACAGCACCGCAAGGGAAAGCATTGTTCAGGAGTCAAATCACAAATCAAGAGAAAAATGTTACAGGATTTTTTAAAAACTCATTTAGTACACTAACCTTTGTAATCTAACGTTTCTGTGAAGCACTGCCACTTCCATAGGAGCAGTGATGCTGCAAGAACCCGTATAGTCCAACTACATAACATGCCAGAAAACAGGCAATAAATTATAGTAGCAGGCCTTTCAGCCTTTTAGTGGTAGGGTTTTTTTCATTAATCCTACCTTCCTTTTCTTCTTTTAAAATCTCCTACACTTATCTTCACTTTGCTGTCATGTTTTCCACAGGAGGCCTCGCCAAGATCCTTAAGCCTGCTGCTTTTGCACAAGCTAGAGGCTGAATGCTTTAAACAAGTTTGTACTAAATAGTATTGTTAAGCCTTATTGAATAAAAGCTGTCCTCATAGGGCAGTTTTCAGGCTTGCCTGGAAGTCACCACTTTCTTGCAAACACTTTGCCACTATTTGCTGCTATTCCCACATTCTCCAGCAGAAAAACAACTTCCTCTCCTTTGCGCTGTCTCAAATACTTTCAAGGGAGCTTCTGCAATCCTCCTTACTCCTCACATTCCTCTCAGAAGCAGAGCTGAACAAGAAAGTGCAGAAGGATCTTGAAAGGTCCTTTTGTTTCCCCTTGAAATTCAGTAGTACTTTTGCTCTGGGAACTCCATAAACAAATGTACAAAGGAAAAGGCGGATTTCAGGAAGACAAAGTGGTAACTTCAGGATTTTGCTGATGAAAAACGTCAGTAAGAATTTACATGAGATCAGAATTTAATAGGGGTTGGAGTTGTCTTATCTTCCTTTTTTTTTGATTCAAGAAAGTCTACTTTTGCTTTCAAAGTCTGCCAAATGCACCCGGGACTAAATTATTTTTTATACATTTTAGGAATACATACCAACAACAGAAAACACACATGCCCAAGACCTGACAAAATGGCACTACGGGAGAATTATCTGGAATTGATATTGAGCAATAGGGTTTACAGCTTTTTATACAACTGTAAAATAGCCTTTTTTAAAAGGGCAATGACAAAAATACTGCCACTCAGACAAGGCATTCCTTAAATTCCTCAATTGCTTCAAATTAGCCTTAAGATAGCCCCAAATCTTTCTTCATTACCACAGTAGCTGAGAGCTTGTTTGCAAAGCGAAAAGCAGGAGAGCTAAGGCAAATCAATCCGCATGTGAAATCGACAGACAGGCAGCTCAGGACCACTCATCACACAAAGCCATCAGTTACAGCTCCATCATCCTGAGGATATATCAGCTCCGAACAGCTCAAATTCCTTTTCAGCATCTTGTTCTCACCTGTTGTCTGTTGCTTTGGCAGGCAGCACTCAGGTGTTTAAACCAGAGCATCGCATTCATTCTGTTTCCAGCTTGAAATTTATATGAATTTCCTAAGGGAGAAAGGTAGATAGAAAAACTGATAAGGAGACAAACAATACTAGATACTTAAAACACTAGTCCCATTCAAGTAAGTCTAAATTAAAACATTATGAAAAGGTTTAATAGCAGAAGGTTTATATAACTTGACATTTTGTCTGGCATAGGTGCAGCTTAATTGACGTAGTGTGAGAGAAGTTTCAGCCCGTCTGTCTTTCTTTCCAACATTCTGGATTTCAACTAACACCAAGGTCAACCAGAAGAGAACAAAACATTTCTCATGTTTTTGCCCAAAACACTTCAAATGTTTTTGTTCATTGCCATGATTGCAATTTGTTTATAATAGCATTTTATAATTTTTTAATGAAGTGCAATATAGCACTGAAATGTACTCTAGAAGCTACATATGGAAATATTTGAAAACTGTTTCTAAAAATATTAATACATTTCAATCTAGAATTTTCAGCGCCTAGTGTTATAAAGTGCTTGCTTGGGTTCAGGAAGGCCAAGTATTACTAAAACATTTCAGTTTGCTGTTGCTGAGTTTAGGTTGACAGGCATTTATAATTTACACCACACGCATCAGTGGTGCTAGAATAGATGCTTGGAAAGAAAATGTACTAAGACTTGAAGCAGACAAAGCAATAAATGATGTTGAGCTCCTTTATCAGAACTTCTAATGCTGCTCTTTCTGCACAGTAGTTTGAAGTGCTATGGAAAAGGAACGATTTATACACAGTTTAAGCTCAAGCCAGGGTGCTACGCTGGAGTAACAGAAATCCAGGCTTCTCTGCAAAACAGTCAAGATCTCTTAATGTTGTTTTTTATTTTCCTGGTAATCGGGCTACATTTGAACAGATGGTTTGGTTTGGGTTTTGTGTTTCACTTGGAGAACAGAGAGGACTGGTCAAGGACCTAGTGTTAGCTGAATATTGAACTTTTTTTTAATTGTTACTTGCACTTTCACATATGTGAAAATGTCTCCAAGTGGTCTAACTGTAATTTAAAAATGCAGATTAATACTTCTGATAAAAATCAACAACTGAAGTTGTTAGAGTTTGGAGAGTTCTTAGAACTTAATGAAGACTCTAAGGATTCTCCATGGACAATTGTTCACATAGCATTCTAACGGCAAACATGACATGTTGGAAAGCAGTTGAATAAGTGTTAACATCCTTCCAATTTCATTTAGTTGCTTATGATCATTTAGTTGCTTATGAATACCTCAGCAAAGCAAATGTTTATTCTGGGAATCACTGTGCTCTTAGTGCTAGCATTGCTTACCCTTCTCAGAATCAGTCAGTAAGAAGAGATCTGGGTGCTCAGGGTCATCTGCCATCATTACCATCCAGCCCACCACTGACACATTCTTACTCGGTGTGGATTTGAACTGAAAATACAAGCAGAGATGTAAACTAAAGTAAAACAAAGAGCTTCAGCCAGACTGTCTGCACTGCACAGAGTAAGTATTCAAAAGGGCAGTTGTTCTCATTGACACTGTTAAAGACAGAATAACTTCAAAGGAAGCACAGCACTTCATAAAATTAAGAGGTTTTGAATTTTGTATGGAGCTAGCGAAAACAGAACTTACCACACTGAATGACATTCTAAAACATTTAAAAGGAGTATCACATTCCCCCCCAAAATGTCAATGGGCATCTCAGCTGCACTGTATGAATACAGCAACGTTCCTCACCATGCTATTGCACATGTGCATGTATAATACAGTTTTTAAAAGTGCATTAACAAATGCAAAGCTAATCCCTCCACTGTTAACAAACAGAAGAATTAAACTTGTCTGCACTGTAATTATTCATAGTTAACATGCATTAAATGTTATAATAGCCTGCAATGACATATAACATGAGTCACATGGACAAGATAACACAGCTGTGTAATTACATACTATGATCTGATGAATAGATTAAACAATGGTGCAGATCCATTTAACAGGTGTGCAGAATGTAATGTACTTATTTATCAACAAGATGTTCAAAATGATGGGGTTTTCCTGTTCAAGGTGTTACACACTGATGTATAACTTGGGCCTCTTCCAAGCACAGTGCATGTCTCTGCTATGGTTGCCCCTCTCCTGACAGCTCCTTGGTCCCACTCTGCTTTTCATTCACCTGCTGATTATTATTTTCTACTTCTCAGGCTTCTCCTCTCAGTTCCAGGCTACTTGCCCACTAAATCCAACTTACTGCCAAACCACAGTCTTCCTTCTCTTGGTCTCCTTGCTTATCTAGCAGTAGACCTTCACAATCCCCCTCATTACTTGCTCAGACAGTCCTGTTCACTCCCCAATACCTAATTCATTGAGTTTCTCTTGAGTCTTTGGTTGCCAGGTCTCCTCTCCCCACATTCCTGGGTCCAACAGACACTTCTTGGATCAGTCTTAGCACTCTGACCCCCTGCAGCGTTTTACCTCACTCCCCAGCCCAAAAGGTCCAACTCTGTTATACGCTGGTCCTTGTCTTCCTCCTGTCTTGTGAAATCCCTATTCCAATGTCTTCATTAGTACAGTACTTTTGACCACTCCTACTTTATTAGAAATGATAAAACTGAAACAGTTTTGGGGAGGTTTTAAGTCACTAAAATTATTTTGTAGTTCTAGAACACTTATTCTTCATACTAATGCCACATAGGAGATTTACAAAACTAAGCATCAAATGTATTTTGTTTCAATAGAAATACTGCTTTACCTTTACAAATACAGAATTCTGGTTCAGTAAAAGGAAGTGTTACTGCTGTAAGTTGAGGGTATCACAAGGAAAGTAAGAGTTTATATGAATATTCTCTACATGTGAATATAATTACTTTAAGAAGGACATGGACCTGTTGGAGAGGGTCCAGAGGAGGGCTACAAAGATGATTAGAGGACTGGAACATCTCTCCTATGAAGACAGGCTAGAGAATTGGGCTTGTTCAGCCTGGAGAAGAGAAGGCTCCAGAGAGACCTTATTGCAGCCTTCCAGTATCTGAAGGGGGCCTACAAAAAAGCTGGGGAGGGACTTTTCACAAATAATGGGTTCAAATTGGAGAAGGGTAGATTTAGGTTGGCAATCAGAAATAAGTTATTTACCCCGAGAGTGGTGAGACACTGGAACAGGTTGCCCAAGGGAATGTGGATGCTTCATCCCTGAAGGTGCTCAAGGCCAGGCTGGATGGGGACCTTGAGCAAGCTGGTCTAGTGGGAGGTGTCCCTGCCATGGCAGGGGGTTTGGAACTAGATGGTTTTTGAGGTCCCTTCCAACCCAAACCATTCTATGATTCTGTAAATAATACTCCACTGCAAGTCTAATGTCAGTTACTTAATCTGTGCCATAGATTAACTGGAGACCTTGAATGTCCAGGTAAGTTTATCTGTCTGGGACTTGTGCAACAAGCTACACTTGAAACCTCAGTTTGAAATACACTAGAACTTTAAATGAACAAGCATTAGACCAATATTTGAAACAAAAAGTTAACCAAGTTCAACATAAATTCAGAGTCCAGTCTCTCTGTATCTTATAAACACCTGAATGCATTATCTTGTGTTCTGTCCTCTTTATGTTGCTACACTTACACTTGCAGGACCCACCCCATCACAAGTTCCTAGCAGTCGTGTTCAGCTGACATTTGTGTCATGTCAGTGGAAATAAAAACCTTGGAAACTTTGAAGGGATGCTTCTAGAGATAGCTTAAGCGGAAAAGCGATGATGACTTCTCAGGAAAGACCTGCCTGCCCAACTTCAAAATGGAGTTTTTTTTTTTATATTACTATGGCTAAAACTGTGGGGAAAGACCATTCCTCATAAAACCTCTACTACACTGAAGTTAAGTAACTCTACTGCCTTTAAGAGGTGGACAGATTTGGTAAGACCTTATAAGAGGAGGAAGTAAATTATAAAGCTCTATCACACAACATGTCATTGCAGTAAGCGCTGGATAACATAACTTTTTTCCAAATAAAAACTAAAATTTCTTTGAAGATTCCAGTCTAATGAAAAACGTTCAGAAATTTAATGTGAAAGGACGTCAGGGAAAGGGAATAAAATAAGGATATAGCTCATGAGTTCTTAAAAAAAAGTAAGCATATATTCAAGACTTGCTATGGACCCACTGAAGGCATTGTCTCAAAAAATAAGATTACACAACTTACACTTAAAACAAACCTGCAAAATGCAAACTTCCACATAGACCTACAAAGCATTAATAGGTTGCTTTCACAGAGGTAGAAATTTGAGTCACAAAGCAGTTTTAATAGTGGCTTTACAGGTCAACAGTGTACCTCTTGAACTGCACTCGTTTCCAGAGTTCCAGGAAAACAGCATATTTGCATTTGCTTTTCTTTGTTGTATACCTACTGTTAGGATCTATAACAAATGAAATTACCATGCAAGCAAAACTGCTACAGCTCGCCTGCTTCTCCATTTTATTCAAAACTATTAGTTAATCACGGTACTTCTCCATAAAGCAAAAATCTCCACACAGGGAAAGTGTTTCCTGCCAGCATCAATCCGTCATCACTTGGAAGACATGTCAGTTTTCCAGCCCTGTGCACGGCTGGATTTGTATTCCATGTTTACACAGTCCCCCAGGGCAGTTCATTCTCCACCGATGCAGAGAGCTTTGCTAACAGCAAGTCTGCTTTGTTAACATGAAGGGACTGAAAGCTTCATTGTAATTTAATGTTCTGGGTCCTCTTTGCTTTTTTTTTTTTTTTTTAAATACAGGCCACTGGAATGACTCTCTTATTACACACATAGAAAATTGCACAGCTCTGGTGCTAAGCTTCACATAACTGATTTTTTTGTTGCTGTTGTTCTGAGCTCAAAGGCATTTATACCTAAATCTTTAAATTAAAAACTCTGAATTAATCTGTGAACACATTTTCACTCCAACCTTTTGTCACTTACGAATCTCTTCCTCATCATCTCCTGTTGACATTTTACAGCTAATACTCAAATCATTTTCTTGGTGGCCAAACACACTTCCTAGAATGACAGCATTCTTTATCAGGGTATTTCTGTTGAAGTGCCTGAGCAACAACTACCAAGTTTTCCAGAGTGCCAATAAGTGGGTCTAATTCTAAATATAACATGCAATGGAAGGCTTGGAACAAACAAGGGTTCATGCTTGAGCATGCAGCCTCAGAAAGTCTCTGCTGCTTCTCCAAATACCTACAAACATGGAAAAATCTCTGTGCATCCTATGTTGTCACAGAAATTGGCATGATTCTGCCAGCCCAACTACTATAAGTGGTTCTTTTATGGGTGTATTCAAATGCTTTCTCGAAGATTGATTTTAAGTTGGCTAATTTTACTATTGTCTTCTCCTAAAAGGTGCACAAGTGCTATAGTTTCATCACAGAAGCTTGTTTGCAAGTACTATTTCAGCATGAGATAAAACCTTAAGCATTCTACACACAAAGCTCTCAGATTCTTCTGTACCACATCTCTGGGTCTGAGGTTCACATGCTCATTATAGACAACTTTCTGTTACTGTAGTAATGACTGAAACCTGTTCACTATTTAAAATACAAAGCTCATTATATTTAGTAGTCTTTCAGAGCAGATGCAGCACAAGAATGTTTGTCACATCCAGCTATCTACAACATCCTCTTCCTGCGGACTAGACTCACATCTAGAATACACACTATATGAGATGCACTCCTTTGTCTTTGACCTTAGGTATGAGAAGAAGAGCTGGCTCGCCCAGCTCTAAAAGGGATGGGATTTCTTGCCCTTTTAGTATAATCACATTGGGATTTTTATGAGGTAATTTTCCAAAGAGGTTGGCTATTATAAGCCTGGAAGAGCTTTGACTGTTGGCGCATTCCAATTCCTCAGTCTCAGCTGCCTAAAGCAACAGCAGAATGGTCAAAAGCATTCTTGTAATCAAGACGCATTTACCATGGAGCCCTAGCCAGGAAACTTTATATAGCAGAGACTGACGTTTTCATCGCCAGCGTTCCTTTCCATGTCACAAAGGCCTTGGGAAAGGAAGCTGAAAAGACAGAAGTTTACATGGCTCCAGAAGATGCTTGGAGTATTTCACCTAGGTAAATGTCAAACTTTGAGATTCACATCAATCTTTGAAAAACAAACTGGCGTCAAAGTAGACAGCATCATCCTTTTTATCAATTTAATCTGGACAGTAACAAACCAAAACCTTGATCTAGCCTCAAATCTCTTTATTTTGCAGAGTGGACCTCTTAGGAGTTATCGCCGGACAGTATTTGTATGTGAATATATACTTGTGCACTAGCTATCTACAGATGGTTGACCATCTACCGCCTATTCTCTCTTGATTAGCTTTCTGAAAATGCAACCAGACGTGAATTGAATCATGATACTTGACAACTCATCTTCATAGACCCCAGAAGAGAAGCTGAGGTTGGTACAATAACCCTGTAATGAAATGGATGGAAATCTAAGCTGTCAATAGTGAAGCACACAGGTACATTAGCTGAACAAAGTTACTGACCACCTATTATTAGGCTGTTTTTTAAACTGGAGTCTCTCCCCCTAATCCTCCTCAGTCTCCCACAGCAGTTACCAGGTTATTTTCCACCTTAATTTAAGTATAAAGATTATACTCTGTTTTAATAACCTTTGTGTTCACAGAGCTAATAGGTATTACATTATTTTAACTATGACTGCAGCTGGGAAACCAAATCAGAGACCTGAGCTTCATAACATGTGTTGCATCCACAAACAGAACAAAATATGTTTGCTGCCCTAAAAAGCTAAAAGCAAGACATGAACTGTGTACAGACAAATCCGAGGTTGTGCTGGATAGTTCAGTCCAATTTCATAATAATAATCTGCTCTAGCAGTCATTGCTTTTTACTACGGCTCCTCCATCTCCCTTCCCTGGGAACTGCATTGCTCAAACCCCGCTCAGTATTTGCTAGCCTCATGCTGGCAGGCTTCTGATGGGTAACCCTGCCAGTAGCACGGACATGGATGTCTCCAAGCCTCTATCTGCAGACCTCGTTACTGGTCTGCTGGCACATCCTTGAGCAAATAAACACAAGAACATAAGGATGCAAGACAGATTTTTAGCTTCTTAGGCAGTCTCTGTTCACTAGTAGTTTAGTAGTTGTAGGTATCACAACACATCAGTGACTTGGGGAATATTATTAGGTTCAGAAAATTTTTGGAAGAGCATTCTAAATGGCTATGACTACATTTCAAGACAGAAGCAAAGGCTTTTGCAGTAATAGAGACTCAAGAGGATCAGATACTTGAATGATTACATTTGTTACCTTTTTACTTATTTACTTTTCCTAAAGAAAGGGCAAGATTACTTAAATAGTTATTCTGAAAGAAACGTATAAGCAAACGGACCACAGAAAAAAATCAATATATTCAATTTCCAAACAATAAAATTACCAGCTATGCAATTTTTCTAAGTTCTCTAAACCCATCTGTTATTTAAATTATTTTAAAATATTTATCCCCATACTGAAAAAGCTTCTGATTGAATAGGTACAACTATAGTAAAGTCTTCCATCATTCAGTACTTTGATAGTGGACAAGAGTGACTTAAAAATACATAATCTATTCTTAAATGAAAACAAAATGCAATTTTGGCATAAAGCCTAAAGGCATCACTTGGGTAACAGGAGCATAAAGTCTCACATTACAAAAAAAAAAATTCTTTTCCATTTCTCAAGTGTTTTCAGAAAAAACAAGCAACTAACTGCTAGTGACATAATGCCAGCACAAGGTCTCTCTTGGTTCTTTCTTTTCCTCTAATACTTCACATTTCTGCTTATAATAGTTTACAAGTCTCCTCTTTCCAACTGCTTTCACTGTTGATGAGGCAGACTCCTTCCACAAGGTTCTCACTGATCCCAGAGCCAAATGCATCCAAACATACACTTCTCTAAGACACCCATGAAAGACGACGCTTGGCTAACATGCCTTTGGTCTGGGCTGGTATTGTCTTAACTGGCAAGAAATTAAGTAGGATCAGTTTGGATTTCACATAAGATATCAATGCTAGTAGGGGTGGGGCAGATAAATGACAGAAACAAAACTATGCAAATATTTCTACAAGTAATTAGCTATTATTAAACTACTTCTGAGTACTAGAATACATTTCCTAATGAACTACTTTCAATAAAAGCGGAAAATACCCCATTTTGTAGATTAAGACAACATGACAGAAACTTTCCATACAGAAAATTCAAATATCCAGGAGTCTACTAATCAAATCTCTACCCTCTGAACATAAAAATTTTAGAATAAAAAAACCAGTATGTTGTACCAAAAAGAAACAAGATGGTCTCCTTCCAAGGACTCTAGAAGCACAGCTCAGTTTGTAAAATTACGTAAGCTTTATGCCAAGTAAAGGTTTTTCAGTGATAGTTGTCATAACTGAAAATGAAAGACTGGTTAAGGTAACTCTAAGTAATGGTTCTAAGTAGTGAATGAACTTAGAAAAAGATCCAGATATCTCAACTTTTACCCATTTTCTGAAGAGACTTTCTGGTGCCATCCTCTTCCACTATAACTAACCAGTGATAACAGGAACTATGCACATCCTAACATCGCTGGAACATCTATAGAAAATCCTTTTACTACTTCTTCACATAAGCAAAGTATTTTTAGCTTCTTTCAAATAGTTGCAGTGAATAAAAGGAAATAATAGAATAGGCCAGGTTTCTGCTTAACATATGAAGTGTTTCGTACTCCATTGTAGTTAATGGATTACAGGATTAAACAGAAAAAAGGAATAGTCTAATTTTACCACACATATGAAGCCAGTATATGTTTAATGTTATATGTAGTGACTTCCCAGTCTTTCCACATCAATGCTTGTTTGGATTTCAAGTAGCAACAAACTGTTGAAAGACTCAGAGATCATCAAAAGATATGACTTTTACCTTGGAAAAGCAGACAGACCCAATGACATAGTTCCCTTCCTTATAGACCAGCAAATTCAAAGAGATGCATGGCCCGTGCAAAGCGGATGTTCTTGGTGTAGCATATAAACACGCGTAACATTTCCATTAGGGCATATCCCTATGAGGTGGCTGACTGGAAGATGGGATTGTGCTGAGTAGAAATCACCCAAGTCTTGAACTAGAAAGTGTTTACTCTCAGGAAATCACATTTTAATTTTGGAAGATGATAGTGGAATATGCTTCTTTTACATACATGTTTTCTCTCTGTAGCCTTCAGAGATTTTGCAGCGTAGTAAAAGAGTTGGGTTCCACACAGTGCTACCCAGTATTTTGTCCAAGATGCTACCTAGAAAGAAAAGAGAAAAAAAAGTGCAATGGGTAAGTGAAATGCTTCATAATATTGAGCTGTAAAATAGCAGGCATCATCCATCCTGCAAGAACATGACAGCACTAACTGTCTGGCCAAACCATCGGCCATATTTCCAGGCTGCTGTTTCCCATTATTCATAGAGGCCCATGAAGGCATAAAAAAATCTAGAAAGTAGAAAGAACATGTGCCTTTCCTCACTTATCTGAGAAAATTCTTCTGCATCTTACTCTATAATTTCTGGAATCCTTACTGAACACTTCACTGAGTTAGAGAACATTTTCCCTTTTCCATTTTAGATACTGCCATACGGTATCCCCATTGTCACAAATATGTGTTTTGATTTACAATTCATAATGAAGCATTTGAAATGTAAATGGTAAGGGTTATTACCTACTGAGAAATTGTCAGGATCCACCTACTGTTCAGGAAGGCAAAACATGCTACCCTCTTTTAAAGTTATCCGCTATTGTGAGCAATTTTATGGAGCACTATACTTCTCTTCTACTCCCTAGATTATGGGGTACAGCCTTATAAACTGAATAAATCCAGCAAACAGAAAAATGCAAACTCCAGCAGTCACTCTAAATCTTAATCAGCAAGGCAGATGAGATCTCAGACACTTGAGTAAGTGGCACAATGACCATTTTATTGTATTTATAACTAAGCAAAGGAAGAATGTAAGAAAACGAATTTTAAATCTTACTGTAGGTTTTTTGCCTTCTTTCAACAAAGTCTTCCTCCTAAGAACACCCTGAATAGTAACTGCTCCTGGATACAAATGAACAGCCAAATCTTCAGATTCTAGGGAGCTGAAAGAAGCATGTAAAAATCTGTGTGAAAAAATATTTTTCCTGAAGTAGTTTTCCAATCATTACCACAAACTAATGCAAACATCTGTATTTTAATTTAGAAATGTTAACTTTTTATTTATTTGACTTCATTGTGGAAAAAGACTTTGGCTGTTACAAGGAATTGCTGTCATGGAATTTACACTCACAAGCAAAAGTGATCAGAAAAATTAATCAGCCAAGCAGGTAATCCTTAATTTGAAAAAATTAGAACTCAAGACAACTGAAATACAGGAACAATTAATTTTAAAAAGCAAATGTTTGAACCACATCCATACAGTTGCTGTATGTGTTAAAACCTCTCCTTCAGCCCTTGCAAGAAAGACTGAGTACTTTTTTGTTAGAAACACTGGAATCATTAGCACATCAAACCCAAAGCATAGCTCAAACATGCACAATCTTTAAAATATCTGAAAGCAAGAGGAGTGGGCAGGAGCAGTAATAAAGAGTAGAAACCTGAACCACAGCTTTAAGGTGTTTTAATGCATCTGGTGCTCTACTGATCATCTACCCTATGTAAGATTTAAGAGCAATGGGCCAAAACAAAAGCCAGGTACAGTGCTGTGAAAAGAAAACTTAGCTTTATTAAAATTACAAAGATGATTGGCTTGCAAACCGGTTTCCATAAGAAAAAACTGACAAGCGCAATCATTTCAGTAAATATCAATCAGAGCATACAACTAAATTGCTGATCCCAGCAGCTTTGCAGAAAAGCCAAGAAATTGAACAGCACCTGAAACTTGTTTTGAAGTGAGTCAGGATTTGCTGTTTCATCCATCCTAACACTCATGAACATTCAAAGTGAATTGTGAATCTAGCAAACATTTTCATTGTGGCACCTACAGAGGATTAGGATATGGAGGTAATTTTGGACACTGATTGATGTGAACATGAGTTTAATTCAGTGAGACAATGCTTGCTTCTTAACATCAAAAAAGTTTCACAGTTAACAGTCACCTCTTTCCCAACTACAGTGCCACACAGTAGGAGACAATGTGTATTTCCGTTAAACAGAATCATCAGTTATATTACTCTGTCAGCTTGCAAATAATAGTATATATAAGAAATTGGGGCCAATTTTAATGCGTTACTCATTTTAGGCATTTCAGGGAAGAGGGGAAAAGAAATTCAATACAGAACTGCCAACAAAAGAAACGTGCTGAATGCCATCCATTAGCACAAGTAGCAGCTTTGTTGTCCACATGGGAACTACTAGCACTGCTACACAGTGGCAGGCAGTTAAAAAGCTACCTCTGGTAAAACATCTTTAAGCCTTGATATAAAGATCCAATGGTTCAGAATTTGGATTTGCAGACCAGAATGAACAAAAGCCCTTAGGGTGCTGCATGTTAAGTCATAGAAGAGGAAAGTTTTAAGTCTGAAGAAAAAGGTCTCGACCTTTATTTTGACATGTAAGTTAGAAAAGTAACATTAGAAAACATCCACTTAATTATTAACCAAACCAAATCACCAACACCAGAGGAGAAGTCGGACACCTCTGTGTGCAGTGGGGATTGTACCTGCTGGCCTTCATGTGGCCTCGATAGCCATTTCGTGACACTCTTGTTCCCGGACCGAGAGAATGGTACAACCTGTTCCTGTTGGATTCCATTATAAATTGTACGTATTACATATACTTTTATTCACACAAACAGCACGACTGCTAAAAAAGCATAGTTGGGTTTTTTTTGGTGTGCATATCACAAAGCTACTTCTTCTACATAAGAAACAGAGCATAATTTTATTTAGAAAAATGCATGCAGGGGTAGATACCATGCATTTTTATTTCATGAGATGTTATTTTTGTCAGAACTCATAACATTAAAGTGTTTTATTGGCACTGAAGAATAATACATTTTGAGAGCAAAGTCTGCAGTTAGTTCTTAGGGATTAAATCAATGTAAAGGAATCATATTAATAAAATTTATCTTTAAATTCTGACTTTAGATGTTAATATAAAAAATGGTCTTAACTTCTATGAGTATACATACACACAAGCTGTTGGGCTGAAAGGAATCAAAAGCACTATCAAAATATGCCTGATAAAACACTTTTGTATTATGTAACATTGAAATAAACTAATCAGTGTTTCAATTCTCCAGCCCATATAAGCTTTAAACTTTACCTATAAGTCTCACATTTTAGAGTCCTTAACCTCTATACTTAACTATACTAATAGTAACATCTATACTAGCTAGGACTTGTGTTCTAGACCTGCCTTGTGACTACTGCTTTGCTTCACTGAACCTTGCTTTTCTGGATCAGATCCCTTAGTTGACTGAATTCCATTTAAGTCAACAGAAGCACAGGCACTTTGACCTCACTTCCTATTTTTAATGTTTTTTTCTAGCTGCTTGTATTATGCTACCCTGGATAAGGCAGTATTTCTCTGAATGAGAAACCTAAACAAGAAGCACCGTTACGTTTCAATCTGAACTCATCATACAGCAAGCAAAGAAGACAGGCTTAAAGAAGAGATATGGTAAAGGTCAGCAGTGTTAAACAAGAATGGGGTTTTTCCTTGTTTTGTTTTTGTCCTTTTGTTTTTCAAACCAGCTCAAACTATTGAAAGAAGAATCATCAAAAAGATAGTAACGAATTACCATCCACTAATGGTAGGGGCCTATAAGAAAGATGGGGATAGACTTATTAGCAGGGCCTGTTGTGACAGGACAAGGGGTAATGGTTCCAAACTAAAAAAAGTGAGATTTAGACTGGTTAGAAGGAAGAAATTTTCTCCAGGCAATGTGGTGAGACTCTATCCCAGGCTGCCCAGAGAGGTGGTCAATGCCCCATCCCTGGAACCATTCCAGGTGAGGTTGGACGGGGCTCTGAGCAACCTGCTCTAGTTGCAGATGTCCCTGCTCACTGCAGGGGCATTGGACTAGATGACCTTGAAATGTCCCTTCCAACCCAAATTCCTCTATGATTCCAATCTATCCTGGAATTTGCCCTCATTTGTTCAACATAATTGATATTTTTGAATTTATTACTTTTCTTTTTAAAAGATACGTTCAAGATATAGAGAAATAAAACAATAATTAAGATGAAGGAAAGAAAATTGTAATATGAGCTGTATATTTGTGGGTATGTATATTTTGCATGCAAAAGAAATACATTTTCTTCTTGCCTTTAAGCTTGATGGGTTTTTGCATAACAAGGAGGCTATCACTTTTGTATTCAATCTATTTCAGGGAAATCTATTCAGACACTCAGGATGACAACCAGTAAGATTGAAGTGCTGCTTAGTATACAGACCTTAACATGATGTATCTGTCAGGACTTGGAATTAAAGTCCTTCAAGAAATATCGATTAGCTTAAAGGACACTCCAGCTCTTTCTCCAAGTTTCAAACTAAGTTTCTGTTGGACTTAAAACCAATTTGTGACTCCAGTTCTCATCTCTTCTACATTTCCCAGTTACAACAGGAGGGCCAGGAAAACCAGGAGTATTTGTTACAATTCCTTCTGTTACCCTGGGGAATATGTATGGAGTATCTAATTTCTTCCTCCTAGGCATATGATGCAGATACAAGCTCTCCTACCCAAAGATCCTGCTCCTAAATCACTGAATTGTTCCTAGATCACTAAATTGCTGAAATACTGAATTCCCACTTGCATTGCATAGGAAGTAGTTGTTAATAACACTGGATGTATCCCAATTTTGCCAGTAGCTGTTAAATCCAGACAACTAATACATATCCCTCACTTAAAGACTCTTTTACAAGAATGGAAACACACTGTACAGTTCAAAACTAGAGGGACACTCTCTCTCGTAATCTTAAATGTTGACATTCGCATGTCTGTGTATTACCTATTAAATTCCAAAACACACTTCATCATATAACCCAAGGAACAGACACAAGGTTCCTGCATACCTCTAGGAATTTCACACAGGATGTTTTGGATGTCTGTAAGGAACCAAATCCCTCTCCCTAGAAGCAGGCAAGAGAACTTATCCTGAAAAATATGCACCTTCAGAGTTCTCAAAGAGCCCTTTCAGGAGAGAAGAAAGTACCGAAGGCTAGTGAAATCTGAGGAGGAGGAATCCTCTGAAATAATTGTTTGACATGGAGCAAACCTTTTAACTGAGGGGAGTCTGGGCCAAGCAGTTCTCATTAGGACAGGGATAAAAAAATCCCTGCTTTGTCTCAGAAGTCTACACAATAATTCTGGAGAGTGCTACCATGAGCCTAAGCCTTAGGCTTACTAAAAGTTTTAATTTTCTCATGCTACTCGGGTTAAAAGCACTCAGCTCATCATTTTGCCTCAGGCTTTTCCATACAACTTTGAGAAATAACCTGAACTTTATTAATTCCATAAGGCAGCAGGGAAGGAAAAGCAAGAAAACCTTTTGAATGTTGCAGGTTGCATCACAGAGCACATACAAGTTAAATATTTTCTTTCTGACCTTTCTATACTCATGTGGAATGTTCTTATTGCCTACATAATGGAATCACAAAGGCGTTTCCTCATGTATGTCATCATACTCATAGCAAGAAATATCACAGAGTTCACCTTTGGCACAGAGAGATTTTCAGAGATTTCTTCCAAAAAGTAACACAGAACTACAACTACTTCAATGAATTCATGCAGAATATCAATGTTTGTGGTAACAGTTACCACCTATAAAAAGAAAGTTGTCGGACAAAAATTTCTTCTTCAAAGCATGGTAGAAGTCGTCGTCCATTGCAACTCTGAAGCTGATGGATTTCTGAAATTGAGTTAGAGAAGCAAACTATGCACTGTATTGTGCATCTTCCTCAGCTGTGGGAAGATTAAATTTCCAACTTTTGCTATAGTAAACTACAGCTGTTAGTCTTTTTCCACATTCTCAAATACAACATGGGAGAGAACTGAAGTGGTCAATGTCACCTGAGCACTTGCAGGTATTGGATAAGGAGCAAGCTGTCAATTCTGGACCACAGAGTCAGACATTAGCAAGGGGTGGTTTTGTGTTTTCCCATGTAACACAAGGGCAAGTAACAATAAAGTGAGGAGCAGATGACACAAAACAGGTGACAATATCAATGACAAGAACAAAGGGGCCAAGAATGGATGAAATATCTCAGGGAAAGTGAAAATAAAAGACAGAGAGATCATATAAATAGCATACACAGAATAGACAAATATATAAACCCAGAAAAATCATCTGGGGTTTAATGGTACTCTGGTTGAGCTATTCAGAACATGTGCAGTGAGTAAGCACCCAAGTAGACAAAAGCCCTGTTAACTACTAGTGAGCAGAAGGCGCTTCTCTGGTGCTTTAACAGGTCCAGTGAACTTACTACAGTTTATTAATATGGAAAAATGTCTAGATCACTAAAATAAAGCATAATTTTCACAACTCAGTGAGAGATTGTTAAATAGCAATGTCTGAACAGAGAAATGCAGGTTTTGAGTGGCAGTTTTTCTTACCTTTCAAATGCTGGCCAGGAAGTCTCTTCACTGAGTTCAGAACCATCACTGCTACCTTGAAAAAGATAAGAATGAATGACACTTCATTTCATCACCTACAAATATTTCAGTTATACCTGTTTCTCCTTGGAATATTCAAGATTGAATATGCAAATAATACCTCACTAAAATGCTACAATGAAAATACTTTGTGATTTGCTTCAGGAATTTCACATAAGCTGAGGTAGAGATCTGAAGGGACAGGGTCTAGGTGCATATTAAGAAGTTGAAGAAAAGGATGCTGATGAATGGGAAAGGTATTTTCAAAATATAAAGAATATCCTAAATGTGTATTTGTCTGATTAACACAACAAGCATTTAAAAAGAAAGGTCACTTGTTTCAATAATTTCTTATGAAGTTATACATGGTCATGACACAGAGGTGCAAATTCACAGCAGTACAAACTCACTGCTGAATCTCCAATACATTAGAAGGCTTTGCTGATTTGAGAAGCCTTAAACAACTTTTTAAGGCTATCTCCCACTTACTATATTAGATCACAAGAGTATTTTTTCATTTTGTGCTACACAAAGTAATCCAATGTTACTGCAGGTATTTTAAACACTGAAAGTAGAGGAAAAACCCCAAATCCAAGTATCTGATGGATTCACTTACAGTGGGCCTGTAAGTAACATATTAACTACAATTAGTAAATCCCATGAGCCTGAAAATTAGTATTCAAATAGAAACACAATGTAGGGTTAGCTGTAATGTTGTTAAAAATCAGTAAATATGTATCAGCATAGAAGTACTATTAACAGAACTCAGTAACTTCAGTTACTAACTGTACTTTAAACAATGTTCAAGCTGTTTTCTTGCTCGCTATTCACCTTTCAGACCAGACCAGTTTCCCATGCCTGCTACTGTCCTTGCCCTCCACTTCAAGCCAGTATGTGCTTTTGGCTCCAGACAATCCCAGCTCCTCAGTTTCAGCCTAATTCAATGTCAGCCACTGCTACAAGCCCACCTTTAGGCACACTAACTCGGCAGGTTGTTTGCTCTGCCTCCTGAATAACCATATATAAAAGGAAGAATTGATTTACAATGATTTTCAGACAAACTTAAAAAAAGAAAAAGTCTGAATCAATGTACCTTACTTAAAGGTTCCCACAGAGAAACAAAGGTTGAAACTGGGAAGAAGTTCATTGTAATTTTACATAGAACACCAGCAGGGAACAGCAGTGTCCTGAAGAATAAAGTTAATCTGTACAAAGGTAAGTCTGGATATTCACTAAGTAAACAGAACATAGATGGAGGCAATAAAACTTCACACACAGCAGGGGTAATTCCAGCCAAGAGCCATGAAAATCCTAGCATGGACTGAAGTTTCTGTGCAAAGTCCAGGAGACAATACATGCCATTATCTGCAACCAATTCAACTTAAGATGCCTCTTTTCCAAACATTAGCTCTACATCCTCATATTAACATCATCTCCAAGGGATACTAGATCCTTTGGTCTCAGCTTATCCTGAAATTTTCCTAAAAAGAGGGTCCTAACCTGATTCACACTAACATTACAGTAAAAGGGATTTGTATAGTGGAAGAAGCTAAGAAATATATAAAAGTGATGTTCTGGTGGAGCTACTGGCTCCTACGCTAGGTGTACAGGTCTGCAAGAAGGCAAGTACATACTCTTACAATACTCAACAGGTGACTAATTATTTTCTAGAAGTTTCTTTAAGATTTTAGTACTTCCATTCTCAGATGATTGATCCTTAAGCATTCAGCTGCTTAAAGGGTTACAGGTTACACTTTTTAAAGTAATGTTAATTTGGAAAAGAAGAGGGCCAAACACACCAGCTATTGATTTCACATTTATATTGAGGCCTATACAGGTTTTAAAAAATAGTAACAAAAATGTAGAAAAGGTTGGATTTCAGCATTTGACTAGCCCTCTAACATTTTTATAGAATATCTCTAACAGGATGTTTAGATTCTAAAAATCTCTAGATTTTTTTGCACAATAGAAGTTCTGATACTAAAAAAAAAGCAAACCTATCCCCAAAAGCAAAAGAATATACATTACATGCTTCCCTCCAAAACAAAACATAGGTGAAAGGAACTGTTTTTAACTTAACAGAAGTTAGACGCCTAGCCAAATTCTGTTTAAACATTAAGGGAACTATTTGACAGTCACCTCAACTGGAAATATTTCATTCATTCAGTACTTAAAAAATATATCACCTTCTTAAATTCTTCTCAAGTATGTACTCAATATTTGAGTTTTTCCAACAACCTCAAGCACGTCTTCAGGTTAAACATAATAACAACTCCTAGGTAGTGTAAGTCCTTTCTGTTAAGTAACATTCTACCCAAGTTTAGGCTTTATGTAAGAAGCCACTTGACACAAACCACTATCTTCCTAGTTTTCTTTTTTGCTAATAACATAAAAAAATTATTGTATATGACTAAAAAAAACCCAACAAACCAGTTTTGTTTACCTTTACTACATAACATAAAGGCTTTTTCCTATCTTGGAAGTAACAGTAATTGGCAAAGCATTCTTTTTTTCACTAACCATGCCGATGATTATCTGAGAAGTTTCAGGATTATTTACACAGAGCTCTAGTACTGCAGTTGAATACAGACAGGAATTTTCTCCTTGCGTTTGTAGATGTTCATATACATCCGTCTATGCTACAGCCACACAAACAGCGTGAGTCCGAGTTATGTGATAGGGAATGCCTGTACCACTGCTTACCCATTCCGCCCTGGTCATGGCATCCACTCACTGCTGAAAGTCTGAGGATATTGAACATTTAACACAGGCTTCCTTTATCCACAAGTTAATCCCCAAAGTTAAACAGGTGTTAATATAAACAAACCAACCCCAAAGAGTTTAAAAAGTATTCAGACGAAAAATTCTTTCCGCTTCTCAAATCTGCAACTGACACTCTCTTGGCTCCAGTTCCACAGTGCTTCCAGAGCTCTAGTTGCTATAGCTGGTGACTGACCTGAAAGAGCTTGAAATTCTAATATGAAAACACAAAAAATTGGTAAAGAGACTTGAACATCAATTGCTGTACCACAATGCAGCCCAGCTAACATCATGGAGATGGACTCTATGCCTCCTTCTGCCTTGTTAAGTCTATGACCATACTGGAAATCCTCATATATATTTAATTAGTTCATTACCATTTAACTGTTGTACAGTAAAGTTTAAACAGCTCAGCTTTGGTGTACTACTCAACCAAGTAAGAATGGTGTGAAGGCTGGCACAGGACTCAAGCAATATGATGCCAGAGAATCAAGACAGACTTTTAATACCATCATTGATAACTAGTTTGATCATTAAAAACTAACAGCAGCAAATAAACAAATGGATAAAGACTGGACAGAAAGAGGAGGTTTGTACAAATGCATTAATCGCAAAAAACCCAGAGCACATGCCTTGGACCAAACAACATTAATAAAGATCGGGGAGAAAATGGGGTGTAAGAACACCTGTATAATCCTCTCCTCCTCTCAAATCCAGGCACCTCTATGTGAATTGTTAACCTAAAGCATTATACTGCTTTTATA
This sequence comes from Eurystomus gularis, assembly GCA_013400335.1. Lineage (NCBI taxonomy): Eukaryota > Metazoa > Chordata > Aves > Coraciiformes > Coraciidae > Eurystomus > Eurystomus gularis. Next base: position 86,099 of record VZZY01002645.1, read on the forward strand.
TTTACCCTATCACAAATAAAGTAGTAGTTGCCAATAGCAAAACAGGGTATCACATTGAGGTAGAGAGATGGGCATCTATATACTTAAATGGATGATTAAAAAAAAAAAAACAAAACCCATATATATACACATTTCTTCTGCCTGAAACCCTACCCGAACTTTGATCTTCTGATACAAACTGCTGACGGCTCAGAGTCCTAAACACCTGAACAGTATACTACAGGAGGAGGAATCAAACAAACATTGGCTGTGTAGAGTTCTTCCCTACTGTATAGGCTGCCAAAAACCTGAAAGTAAATGCATACACTGTATACCTACACCTTTACTTCATTTATTTAAAGAGAAACATAATCCCCTGCAGAATTCAAGTACTTCAAGATGGTGACTTAGAGGAATTCATTAAAACCCTGTATTCTTGCAGGCATTTAATGCCCGTTTAGGTTTGAAAATGTACTGTTCTTACAAAGGCACTTTCTTATGTTAATTCACACTGCTTTAAAATACCTTTCTTTGACTCTGCAGCATTAATGTCTCTGATTGCATTTGAATAAAGGCTCAAGTTATTCTCAAGTGATTGGAACACACAAATGAAGGCAAAAGTCCAAGAGCCTTAGTTTTTCCAGAGCTTTCATCCATATCATTGTAGATTAGGAAAGAAGTGAAACAAAAAAGTTTGAGAAAGAAAACACTCTAAAATAAGAACAGAATTTGCATCCAACACTGCTATGAACACAATCCATAAATGTGTTTCCTTTGAACTTCTAAACACCTAAAAATACATTCTCAATTCCAGCCAAGTATTTCTGTGTTCATACTTAAACATCTATTCTTAAGTGGTATACATGCGAGACTGCACCCTTAAAAAACCCACCTTCTAAGCAAAATAACTTTGCATCCTGTACGTTAGGTGCTGTAAGAGAAGAAAAGCCACACAGAAGCAATATATTAAAGAGGGGTCTATTTTACATTGTCCCTTTACCTCTACAGAATTATTTAGACACCTAGCCATTGTAAACAAATTCAGCTTCAGAAAAAATAATAATAATAAAAAAAATCAGTAGTGTAGCAGAGCCAAATCATAAGAAACAGTGGAAATCCCAAACTTCTAAGAACATTAACAAAGCAAGCTGAACATTGCTGCAAAGATGCTAAAGAATGCACTTAAACAAGAAAAGAATACTTAAAAATCTAAGAAAATTAGGGGGTATTAGAAAACCACATATTCCTAAGAAAAATATCTTATAAATAAAAAGGAAGTTTCATGCTATTTCCAAGTGGAACCACAATCTAGTAAAAGCATCTTAATTTATCGTGCTTTTAGTCAAGGAGGTGACAGCAGGCAAATACCTGCAGGAGAACAGCTGGTAAGAGTGTGCAGCTGGTTCCTTCCACCTGGCCAAGAGCAATGCTCAGACTTCTGACGGGCAGCCTGCTCTTCTGAAAGAGTATGGAGCGATCTCCGAACAAAACTACCTTGTAGCTTTAAGACTTACTGATAACAAGAAGTAGGGGTTCTCAATGAACTTCCACCACAAAGTAAAAGCATCTGTCCCTATTTTCCAAAAGCAGACATTCTGGATTGTCTGCACAACACACACATATTTTCAGCAGGATTCATCTGTCTGCATTTTCAAGTTATGTGTCAAAAGTCTCTTTGCAGTCAGCAGAAATGAAGTGCTGTTTTAAAGAGTTAAGTCATATAACCTCTTTTTAGCCATCCACCTAAGAATGAGATGAATCATATCCTTGAAGATCTTAATTCTCTGTGTGATTATAAAGAGTTCCAAATGACCAGCTCGCATGCAGCTGTCTGAATTATGAACACTTAAAACTCAGAAGAGACTATTTCCTCTTGTTACATTTCTGAATTCAAGACAGCATTTCCCATCTGATATTGTATAATTCCTCCTAATTAGGATAGCCTTGGCACTGCTGGAAAAAGATCTCCCACCTTTGTACAGATTACAAGCACCTATGCTATGAAGTAAAACGGCAACAGAACCAGATGTACAACTCCCTTAGTCTAGCATAATACATGACCACCTGCTGAACACAGTCTCATCATTCTAGGAACAAGAATTGTTTTGATCCAAGCACAAGAAATTAGTAACAGGGCTATATCTTTTTTTTTTGAGTTATAGGTTTTGCAGAATTAGTTGAATGTACAGAGTCAGCCTTCAGATTGTGAAATTAAGAAAAGAAACTGATAAAGATCTCTGACCATTGCTGTCATGTTACAGATAAGCCTATTTTCAGGAAATCCCATGCCTAGGTCACTTTCTGTATTGCTGCTGCTCTAGGAATCATTCATTGCAAACTAAAACACCCATCTTATGTATCCTTCATATCTGAAAGATAAATTTCATTGCTGTAAAAATTTTGGCATGCTATGCACCATTCCTAGAATGGATCACCAGTCTTTCCCAGGACAACACAATCAAAACTGTCCATCATCACTTAAATGTGTGTTTTCAGTTTAGAGACACACGCTGCTGGATGAACTGCTAAGTTTTACTACGCTAACATGTAGAACAGAATTTCATCCAGCCAGGAATCTCCAACCTAGTGATGCTCTAACTGATCTCTATCACAGATTGAAGGCTTCTATCACAGGGATAACTGAAGAAATCCAAGTGGAAGAGTCTTGATCTATCCAGAGAAATTCACCAGTGGAAAACGTGTTTCTTTTTCAGAAGTGTGTTCTGATGAATCTTCGTAACATGCCTAGAGATGGCTTTGCTTAGTTGTAAACAGGCTAGTCATTCATTAACAGCAAAGACAACTGAGACATGAGGTCTGATACAAACATGCAGGAACTCACATGCTCTAGTGATTAATCGTAATACTACATCGTAATACTACAGTGCTGCACACAAATATCCTAGAGACACTGCTGTTACATTGCTGCTTTTTTGATATTTGATGTACAGGCAGATTACATCAGATCCTTCAGTATAAAAGGATTGGAAAGGTCTGAGTACCTCTGAGCCCTCAAAACACAAGAGTGATTTAAAACAGTATTATAGTCATTTTTAAGATCAAATTTGAGTTGCTGGCATAGCAGAAACCCTGTCCATATTTTGAAGAAGTTTGAAAAAACTTAACTAAAAACCAGTTTTTTATATCCTATATAAAAAAAGCCTATACAGGCTTATATCTAAGAAAAGGTAATCCTGTTTCTAGAGCAACAGGTTTAAATCCACGTTTACAGAGAAGGTGAGGAATAACACTCCTTTCAGTACACACATTCAGAAGAAGTTTTCTTGACCGTCTTTTGAAGTTGTGTTGTAGAATACTGTAAACCTCCTCTCTGCTGCAGTGACTGTACTATTTCCAAGTACTGAGTAAACAGACTACTTCAAACATGATGGAGGAACTCAGCAGCTTCAATCAACTTCCTTAAATCGTGCTGAAGAAGCAGTACAGAGTGCCAGAAAACTTACATTTCCAGTAATTCTTCAGTAACAGATACTGCAAGCCTCCAGAACTTACTCTCCTTTTCCATATGTATTTCTAGCACCTCTACTTATCTTTCGCATCATTCGAATTTTCATAATCAAGAAGCAGCAAAAATAACAGTGCCGCTAGACTGCCAAAACAGTGATAAAACTAAAGTATCTGAGTATGGGGAGGCTGGAGGTGGAAGAGAATGGGAGAGGGGACATTCTAACCACAAATGCTGATCTTACACAAAATGCTTAAGGTTGCTGTTTTACAAGTGATTTATACAAGTCTTCTAAAGTGGTAACTCTGTTCCAGCTTGTAAGGGTGACTACATCAAGTTGGTAAGGTCATGCCTGACCTAAGCAACAGAATGGAGCTGAAAAACTCAGAGGTGACATACAGTAGGAAATCCCTGTGGTCTCCAAAACATCTGCATGGTGACTAGTTCTTAATTGTACCTCACAAAAAACTGCTTGTCAGCTTGGACAAACCTTCCCCACTAGGCTCTAATGGAGATAAATAAATACTTTGCCCTGGGGAAAAAAACCAAAACAAAACAAAAGCATCAACTGCAGAGAAGTTTCGTAGATATTTAGATAGAAAACATCGGTTAAAAACTGCCCTGAGGGCAATGCTACAGCTCAACAAAGGTGACACAAGTTTGGTTCTCCTGTACCCCTGGGAAGGCAAGCGGTGGGTGTGCACCATTCCTGCTGGTGGCATCTGAAATGGCAAACTCAGCCATAGTACAGAACCCATAGAAAACAAGAGACAGGCAACGCACATTTCATAGTGGAAGCTATCTGAAGTGAACAGCTTCGAACTACTTTGGTTTAAGCTAGTTGCACAAATGTATTTATTGACATAATTTTTAGGCCTCAGATATTTGACCTTTTTCACATGAAAGGTATATTTAATGTTTGCTTAGAATATGGCCATCTCCTCAAGAAAATACATGAGCAGCTCCTGAAAACAGCATTATTTGAAACTAGGTGACCTTGTTTCTCTCTAAGAAGGCTAAAAAGCAAAGTTTAAGTTCTCCAAAGAAATACATAATGCTGCAAAAATCTTTTATTGCCATAAACACATAAGCCTGAACACTGTTTAATTCTATCAAGCTAATAATTTTGAGAAAAAGGACTGTGATAGAGGTTCCATTTCTCAACCCTGGGTGTTAGGTGGATCTGAGAGGCGCTTGCCCACCCTCTCTCCACTTTAAGGATCTGTGTGTAACAGGAAAAAAAGAGCAACTGCCATCATATAAGAAACTCAGGAAGTAGAAGTTCTCAAAAGAATACCCTAAATATTTGAAGATAAATAACTTACCAAAACGAAGTAGATTCTGACACTTGAAGTATCTGAAAATTAAATTGCTACCTACTCCTGACAAGTTGAGAGTATTTTGAAATGCTCTTAAAGACTGTCAGCAATTTATACTTCCCACCATCAATTCCATACAGTATTTAAAAGAAAAAAAATTCTATAAGACATTTTTCATTTAGATTGATTTAGGGGAGGGGAAAAAAGAGAATAGAAAATGGTGCCTTGCACTTCCCTCCACCCTTGCCAAGGAAAAGGAGTATCAGAGGCTGTATCATTAAAGAGGATTAAAAAAAAAAAAACCAACCCAAAAAATCTGCCTTTTTATACTTTGTCAGTTCATGCTGTATAAATTACGCTGTCCTTCTCCACCTACATTTCTCAAATTTGTTCTAAAATAGATTTGGTATTTTAGACTAGTACTGCTGCGTGCACAATTGCCAACTAATCATGCTAAAACCTTTATTACAAGATCATGTACCCGACAGGTATGTTCACAGTTCCTACCTATTGAAATTCCACTGGAAAGGGTGGAGCTTTCTGCCTGTCCTCGGGATGGGACATGAGGCTCCATGACACTGTCATCCAGTAGGTGCCTTGATCCTGCGTTGGGGAATGTTGCGCTTTTAAATTCAGCTGTATTCATCTTGTGTATGAAACTAGAAACAAACAAGAATAAAACGCTTACATTATCCATGATACATTTCAAAAGCTGTTGCTTTAACGTCCCAAAGGACTGCATGCAGTGTGTTCTGAATACCAAACTAAATCATGGCTCAAGTCATACGCAGTTGTGCACAAGCTCCGTTTTCTAGAATAACTGCTAGTCTTAAAACTGCACAGCACTCTTGGAGAAAAGAGAATGTCAGCAATGCTTTAAAAATTACTTTCAATATCCTAAGGTATTTTTGTCTTACGGTAACACTTACATAATTGAACTTTAGACTTGCATTCTAGTTCAGTAAAGCTAAACTTAGACAAATTAAGTTGAGATGAATTACTGAATAGCTACAACCTTGCATTTTGAAAAGGGAATTGATGACATAATGATCGAGATATTAATTAGAAGTACATCTATACAGAAAAAACCTGAAGCCATCATTATAGAAAGTTATAAATAAGTCTTACAAAGAGGTCTCACTATAAAAATACCGATATGGCAATTATTTCTATTTGAAAGAATGACACTGGCATTGAGTTGCTACAAGTGATAGTTTCGTCATGCAGAAAGAACCTCTTTTGGCTAACTCATTGGCTATTCTTATCGTCGTAACAGCCACACACTCTTCTTATTTTGACTAATTCTCTTCAGCTGGGATACTACCATTACAGTTCTGAGCTTGCTCTCTGGCTACAAATTGCTAAGTGAAGTACTGTGTACAAATCATGCCCCTCTTTAAAAAGCAAAGCTTTTGTATTGAAAGATGCTGCATCACAAAGCATAGAATATTCAAGTTAAATAAAATGCTGACTTGTATCCCAGACTGTGACATTTCCTATGTCCGTGCGGTATCAGGTTCCTAGGTGAAGGGGGTGTTGGTGGTAGCAAAGCTCCTTCTGCTGCAACATTTTTCCGTCCACTTTGTGGAGATGCTCCAACTTCAGAGCCTGGGAACAAGAGAGACATTACTCTTGAATCACTTCAGAATTATGGATTGGTTACTTCTCAGAAAATCATGGAAGAGTTGCACAAAACTTCCTAAAACTCAATTTATAAAAGACAACCTTGAATAAAACTCATTAATATATTCATATTGATAATTTAAAAATTTGTACTTCAGGGTTTTTGAACAGCGTTAAAAATAAACACATGTAACTAGATGGTGCATTTGAAGTCAAAGTATTTTTCTAAGTCCTAAAATCGATGAATTAGCTGTATTGGCATAAAACAAGCCCTACATTTTAGGTTTTGAAACTCTTGCCTTCAAGTGCTTTTGGCATTGATAAAAATGTCAATTTTTGGAAGCATATCATACCATGAAAAGCTTAGATGAAGGCTCTTACTGTCTAGACCCAACAAAGAATGAATATTTAATAGCTCTTCACCCCAAATGACACTAACAAGTTAGTGCCACAATACATACAAGAACCTAAGAAACTGACTCAGTTCCTTGAAAGAATTTCTTTACAGATCACCTTTAGACTTTTTATTACAAATATACAGTGTTTATACTTCACACTTCTTTAGTATCCTCAAGCAAATATTTTCCACGTTCGCAACTCAAAAATAATGCATCTGACAACCTCAAGTCTTCTCACATTTGTAAGTATTTACCTACTAAATCTTCTCTGGAAGCAGCAGAGTGGGGCGTGCTGGTCCCTGGTTCTATCTTTAATGAAAGTCTGCATTAAAGAAGCATTATAAATTACTTCACCAGGAAACAGAAGCATATAAAAGTTAGTTTTTGAAAAATTATTTTTTTAAATTTACAACTGAAAGTTGCCTGTTTCTCTAATTGCAAGAAACACTACAAAGTTCATAAAAATAACGCACAGTTATCTTTAGCACATAGTTTATTTCCAAACATCCTTAATTTTTGGAGGAGTGGAAAAATCTCTACTACTGCAACAGTAGTACACAAAACTCAGTGATGATACCACTACTCCAGCATAAAAACCGGAATAAAATGCATACAGCTGCTCTCCCAACCTTGGCTAAAATATTTATACTTAATACACTTCATATTTTTAATTTTCCTATAAAGCACACTCGTGTGCCAGGCCAAGCCTTTTGTCTTTATGGGTCTAAAAGTCAAAATCCTTCTTTTGCATGTTGGAAAATACATTATCAACTTGACTGCATCCATAATTCAAGCTTTTTCCTATAACAGGCAGTTTTTAATGTCATTTCCAACAGTACCACAAAGCAGGCGGACTCCAGGGGCAGAGAACTCTGGGAAGATGAAGCGTATCTTGTCCACACAGTCTGCAGAACTAGAATCTTTGAATTTAGCAGGCTTGGAAAAACATCTACGTAATTTTGGGGAGAAGAGGTTTGAAGTTTAACAGCTCCTCTCCCTCCCATCCCCAGAAAATTTAGCAATGATTCTTTACAATTCTAAACTTTTTAAATAAAATAAAATATTTTAGGAAGAAAAAAACCACAAATATTCAAGTCACAATGGCTGTTCTCTAACTTCAGCCTTTTTGCTAACACCTTAGGGGATAAAAAGTATAATAGTCTGTTATAGTAGGAATAGTTCTTCAAAGAAACACTCTTCCCCCATTAAAAAAAATCAGTTTGGAGGCATACAAACTGTGTAGGTGTAAGAACAGACTTTCTGAAGAGCAGTCATGTTTCTGCACTATGTGCAATTGTCTCCATTCACTTCCCTGCTATCAAAACATGGGTTGTACAAGATAAAGAGGCTGTAGCTCCTTCAGCAATAAAATTCCCACTAGTCCTGAGTCCGACTTAGTGAAGGCAGAAGAAGGTGAAGTGTGGAATTCATGAAAACAAGATGCTGCTAAGAAGCAGACACTGCAGTTAAACTTGGCTTTGTTGTTTTTTTTTTCTCCTTCAAGTGTTTGACCGCAGAGCTTTACTCTCAGTGATAACCAAGCAATATTTTCAAAGTAAGGCTATAGCAAAAGGAAGCCAAGTGTCTGAGCCCTCATTAACTGGTCTTTAACGTAAACTGAAGGGTCTCCATTTGCTGCCTTTTAGTAAATCCAGGTTAGGACTGTTAAACGGTAAAGGGTATCTGTTCTCCAGTGTGCACATCCCTCCCACCATTCAAAGAGAGCTACACAAGCAACCAATTCAACACAAGTGAGGTGACAAACTTCCCGGGCAGGCAGGATGGGAACGGGTGGGGAAACTCCTCAAACAGATCAGCCAATGAACAAAAGCTTTCTTCATATGCAACAGATTTACTTTAGTTTTTTTTCCTATCCTCAGGGCTTGTTCCTGTCTCTTGCCAGAGATTTCCATCCCCCAGTTTTGCTGGATGCCAAATCACTTAATACAGTAATAATATTATAATTAAGGAAGTAGAAATCTCTGTTTTGGGTGGTATGCTAGGAGGAATGGGTGGAGACACAAACTGACAACATCTTGCCTCTCAAAAATCAAGTTTTTACATTAAACTCACACTGTATAACCTAATCAAAGAGGAAAAATACAAATACAAAGTGAAATATATACCTGAGAGTGAAAATCTTAAGTCATCCTCAGTAAGAACTTGGGACTGGACACACACAACTTTGCTCTGTTGAAAAAAAAACCTTAAGCTATCTCTTTTCAATGGATCCATCTTATGGACTGAACAGTGTGAGCCAGAAGTACAGTCTTCATTAGCAAACACTCAGAAAGGTCTGCGGATCCAATCAAGAGACCAAACAGTCCTGAACGCTAGGCCTTGATGCAGTTGGGCATAGGAAAGGAAGGAGACACGCTATCCACCACGCTGAAAATGGTCTTGAGCACAGGACCCAGCTGTAACCTCACTGTTTGCAACTGCAGCACTTGAGATGCATAAGCCGTCGATACGAGTGCAATCTTAAACGTGATAGGCTTTGTGTTATAAAAGGTATTTTGTAATGAGCTACAGTCTGTTATAATTTTTCATACTTACTTGTAATTGTCATCTTCTACAAACTTTTGTAGTTCTTCTATGTACTGAACTGAGTTCAGATATTTTTGGACATGAGGCAACAGAGGAATATCTGGAGAATAGATGACACTCATTATTCACTGTACCATTCATTGGTAAGAGAAGTCACTTTCCAGAAACTATTTAAACAGAATCAGAACTCTTCTCTTTTTATGTGAGATGGAGGTACAAACTACAGCCCCTACTAATGCAATTTTTCTCCTTTGCAGCAGTTCTCATGCATTAAGCTGACATTCCCCGCATCCATAAAGCCAGGTATGTATCCCCCAAGAGCTGCTCTGTTTATCAGAGCACACAAGGGAGAAGTAAGTGTGTACCCCTGGCCAAACTGAAGGCCTGAACCTGGAACCTGGAGGGTTGTAGCTGAGGACTCTTCCTCAGTCCACATTCTCATTATATTGAGCTTTCAGAGAAGCCACAATCCTGTGCTAATTCACATTCCACCATCACAAACACAGCCTTACAACTTTACTAAACTTGGAGAAGATCTTTGAAGACAAAATACATTATCTGATCTATGAACACAACCATAAATATCTGAAAGACAAGCTGAATGTATATTCTCTTTAGTAAAAGTATACTCCAGAAGCAATCTTACTATTTTTAGAATTAATAAAATTATGAAACACAGGGATACAAGTTTATAACGTACTAGTTTGTTAAGTACAACGTATTCCACATTTTTAATCAGAAAATACGTACTGCAAAAATGTGTGTGATATAAGGCAAGGGCAATTTTATTCTGTCTCCTCACGCTGATGCTCTGTCATAGCCAACAATACCTGAATACACTTTGACTTTTGGGCTGAGAGGGTGAGGGAAAGCATTAATGGCATTCAAACGGGTTGTGCCTTACTTGCATGGCATTACGGAAGACAAATTAAAGCTTTTAAAGTTATGCTCTTTAACACTGCAATATTTACACACTAACTCACCATATTCACACGACTGCTGTAAGTCTGAGATAATTCGAAGGATGTTGTTCATTAAATTAGTTCTTTGCTCACTTTCCAGAATGCTCCCCGTTGATGGGTAGGCAGAGTCAATATACGTCAGGTCTGACAGATAAATACCTGAATAGGATCAGAATGGAAAGTTGCTTTATTTAGTGTCTCATATTTAACAGAAAAAAAAAACCCTCACAAACCATATTTTGAAGAATTTTTGCTTTCATTGACTAATGCACAAATAGCATTGCCTCAGAATTTAGTATTTGGGATTTACTGGACAAATCATTTTGACAAGATCTCTGAGAGCCTTCAGAGTAAAACAGCAATAACGCTTGGACTCAGAGGCAGGTACCTCACCGTGCCACCCTGTCTGGGACCGAATCTGCACTCTCCTCAATCACTTAATCCTTAGTTTTGTAAATCCCATCTCAGCTGTACTTGCAGATGCTGCAGGTACGAGGACAGCCACGTTCTGTGCGTCAGCCTTCTCTCTCTGTACAACAAATCACAGAAAGGATTCTTTCCTCCTGCATCACATTAGGCATGCACTAGCTGACTCGGTCTTTAACAATGTCATTATTTGTAAATCTAAAAGTAATTACAAGGACATGCACAACTACTCATGAACTTAATCTTCTGCCATATCGCTAATTATTTCCTTGACAAATATGAAGCAAACTAAACACACAATGCTAAAATACATGGTCAAAATCACTAATGATTTTAGGAAGTCTCCTACATCACTCCTCCACTTCAGCAATTAAAAAAAATAACAGAAGGAAAAATTGTATTATCTATAACTCTTCAAGCAGAATAGAAACTCGAACTCAACTTGCAGCAATATGGGAAAAGTTAACTAGGCAAAAAGTGTACTCAGACTGAGATGTGGTACAAATCCCACAGTTCATATTAATTGCAACTCCAAAGATTTAACAGATGAGTCTCTTCAAGTCTTCTACCTCCTTTCTTCCCCACCGTCATTGTAATCTTACTATACTTTCAATCCCTTCCATCATGTAGAGAAAAAAAATACTCCTCCTTAAATACTAAAGCTGGAGATAAACTTACTTTAATTCTAAATGCAACTCCATTTCTTGAAGTTCACACAAAGACTAATCATTATTGTCATTACTAAATGAAACATATCCTGACCAACTTTGCCATTAAAAGGAATTGCTTTTCATACCCTGCAAAGAACACAGAAACTTAAATAATGTTTTTTAAAAGCTCATTTCAGTAACAGGGAATTTTTGAATTATACTTTGCTTCACCTCTCAGCCTCACACAACCAAAATCATAACAAGAAGTTCAGCTTTACAGGTGGAAGACTATTAATACAACCTCACAAGAACAGCTGTTGTGTTTGTATAGCACCTCACCAGTACAGTCCTCAAATGTGAGTTGGGAAACTCTGGGCACCACTCCAAAATCAACACATACACGCGTGTGTGTGCACACACACAGAAACAAATTAAAATACTTGTGGTTGAAAGGTGACATACAAAAAAGTGAATAAAAAGGTATTACACATGACCTGATACACTACTAAATTTCTCAATTCTCTATTCTGCTAGAATCAGTTTCATAAAAAATAGAAAGGATAATCAGAAATGTCAGATGGTCACAATTAATTGCTAAGCTATCTAGACTGCACAAGCTGTCCTGAACGTAACTTTGCTAAGCAGTGTCCAATTGGGTCTTTAAAAATCCCAAACCTGTGCAGTCTTCCACAGAAAAGTAAATCACGCTTACTAATTATAATTAAGGAAATTCACTATGAACAGGCACCTGCAATATTAATGCAGGATTTCATATATTCATAGGATTATCTTCTGAATGACTTAAGCACTGGTTTGTTGGGGTTTTTTTGTTTGTTTGTGGGTTTTTTTTAGCTAAATCAGGAACTTTTCTGTAGAGAGCTGCTCTTTAACTTACTCGATGCATTTCTATGAAGCTTAAAGTAATTTTGAAAGCCTGCTAGGGTAATTCTCTTCCAAATATAATTGGTGTATCCTTTGTGAAGGAACCAAAGAGATCAATGCAAGCAAACTGAATGCACTTAAGTGCTGGCTGACTATTGACAGAACTAAAAAACAAGTATTCTGCGTTCCTCATAGAGCATGATCTCGGCGGCTTCTGCTACTTCTAATACCAGTCAGATGTCATCAAATATTCTGATAGCTGCCCAAAACCATCACGCACACAGTTTTAACATTTTCCACGTGTATCGGCAACTTCATGCATTTAACAACTGGAACTGTTTCTTATTAAATGAACGTCAAGAATTGAATGTGACATTCTGTCGAACATTCTTCTAGACTATAAATGGTTCATTTTTCCTGTTGTATCCAGTCAGGCTGCCCCTTTTATTCCCACCAACACAAATGGAGTTTTATCAGCCTGAAAGAATCTTTCTTCTAAATGAAGCCCAGTACTGTAATAACTTGAAAGGCATCTTTAGGCAGCGTAGTAAAAATGTTTGATTTGTAATTGCCTGCTGAACTCTTGCACAGTCTGTTGCCATATGGTACCCTCCCTTCTACTGGCAAACAATCTTTCCTTGTTCCTAACTTCTCAGCCTCCCTACCCCCTCCTTTTCTGGAGGGTATGGATAGGAAATCCGAAGGAGGAGTTTCTTCTGCTCTCAGTGTGTTCGCGGTGACATCATAGGTGGGCTGAACGTCTAAGTCGAGTGTGTGTTTGTTTAAAAAAAACTGTCCAAAAGTGATGTATATGGAATCTGGGTCAGCTGTAGCTGGTTAGTGCACTTCTGCATGTGAGAGTAAAAAACTGCAGTTTCAAACAACATTTCTTTCTCTCTTCCGGAATAATACGTACTGGAACATTATTTTTTTTCTTCTTTTTAAATCATTAGTTAGCTTGGTTATCATATGGAGAAACCCAATTCCTCAGTACAGCTTGGATCTAACATAAAAAGACAAAAGCAGCGTACAACTCCAACTGCAGATTAGCAATCCACAGCATCGGGTAATATAGGAAGAAAAAGCAACTTGGCCTCTGGATTTTCCATCTACCACAGAAGCAAAACAGCTGGAGGATTTTTTTTTTTCTTGGTAAGTTTTAAAGTTATTCTTACTTACACGTTTAATTTTGAGCTACTTGTTAATTTGACATCCAGCTCCCTCAACATACAATTGTGAGGAAACAAATTTCAGGCTGAGCAAAGTTTGACAACTAAAATATAAAACTTACTTTTGTGGCATTTGGTAGACTTTGGAAACTTGGAAAGAATTAAAAAGGATTCTGCATAAGAGCAGAGACTAACTCATTCCAGTTGTAAGGATGAAGAAGTTGCAGTTGTTTAGCTGTAAATCTCCTGTAGATTTTGTTATCTACAGTTACAGAAAATTAGTACTACCAACTCTTTGCTAAGTATGTAATTTGGGTATTGTGAACAGATTCATGTGAAATTCTGATCCTACCAGAAAGCAAAAGCCAAAAATCCCATCGATTTCAGGAAAGCTGGATTTCACCCAACACCAGAGCATAGACCTAGCATTACTAGAACTAGAAAATGGATACCTCAATAAAACCACTGTAAAAAGTCCCAAGCAAATCAATGCACATCTGTAAGTAGCAATCATTGTAAGTAATTTCAACTGCATTTTTATTTATGGCACTTCTGAGCAGTAGTAGTCTGAGTTGTACAGCCAACCAAGAAACCCGAGTTATAAGTTGAATCAGAATATAATTAAATTTGTAGCACAAACAATTGTGCAGCTGGAAATCTAAAGATACTATTGCAACGGGCACTAATCCCTTCCTTTAACAATTTGTGGAATAACAGGGAAGTTAATTGTACCTCAGCTGAACAGCTGTTTGTTTCGAAATAAAGATTCATTTTAAAAACATGAAATGCAACACAGAAGGCAACACTGTATTAAGTGGAAAATAGAGGGTTTTGTTACAGTTCTTTGGGGGAAGGGAGGGGAGAGGATGCAGTTGCAAGTTAACAATTAAAACAAGAAAGTTGTTTACAAACAGAAGACAAAAGTACAGATAAAAAACAGTTGCTAATATGTAATTGTCTGCTTTTTGCCTTTCTTCATGCTGACTTGGAAATTAAAATATGGTAAATAATCCAAAACAATGGAAAAGAATTTAAGTTATGTATTTGTATTAATGAACTCTCAGAGATGCCTGATGCATTAAGAGAGAATGAAAAGGGTGATGCTAACAGACAGTGTTACAGAAAGCAAACTTAATTAAGATTTAGTGGCTATGGGAGGAAAGAAAAGTCTTAAGTAGTCTTGACAAACAAGAAAGATGGATCCTGTCCAAGTTCTTGAGCCTTTTTTCTTACTATCCTTTTGTGCTTCTTTACATACTAAAGAGAACTATCTAAACAACAACAAAACCCCCCATTAGAAGCCTGCATCGTGTGCTTTGGACACCAGTCTCAATTCATTCATGATTAGCCAAGGTTTTGATTTACACTGCTTAGAACAATTCCTAAATCTTTCACAGATGAGAGCAGCTGAGTCAATAATTTTAAAGCAATAAACCGGCTACGTGCAAGGGTTTAACTCGCTCCTTTGTGCACTTCCGACGTTAAGAGTTCAGGTTTTCAAATGCTTATTTCAAAACAAATAACAGAATACTAATACTAGGCTGTTGCTACAAGAATGATCTGAAGTATGATGGAAAAAATATGCCATTTAGAAGTTTTAAAGGAACTTACTTCACAGAATGGAAATTCAGAACCTTTAAACTTTTGCCAGTAACTACATGGCCTGATCAAGTCTTAGTTATTGTTTTACTGTTTGTTTTTCATAATGTGCCCTACTAGCCGAGTCCTCAAAACTGATACACCAATGAATGAAGCAAAATTTCCTACTGCAAACATTAGCAGATGCTTAACGTCCTCAGTATCTGTTTTACAGAGAATTTTAGTATCTCTTTTACACAGAATTCTGGAGACCCTAAATAACATTTCCAAACACAAAATGCGCTGCTCCATTGTACCTGCCTGTCCAAATGGAGCAAACACACAATGGCTGCAAACAAATGTAAAAGTACCCTCACATGAAAAAAAAAAAACCTCCACCAAAACCTCTGGAAATGTGATGATATTTTGCTGCATATGACAAGTTTTACAAGTCTCCTCTGCAGAGAACTTCTAAGAATCTATCCGTTTAAAAAGTGACACATTTTCAATGACTAGTTCGAGAACTCTTGAAGGTTTTCAGTTTGCCTTTCCTAAAAGGAATCAGACCCCTGTTAGTCTCAGAGAAGCAGAATCCTGTGATTCAGTACATCATGCATCTAACAAAACCCAAGAACGTATTATTCCTGGATCCCAGTCAATACAATTGAAAGCAATCCTGTTATTTTAGCAGAGACAGAGTGACTTGACAGAAAAGCACTTGTTTATATAGGGGAAAGGAACTTACTGCAGTACACAGAAGTATCAAAAATCCATGGGAACATTTTTCCTATACTAAGAGTGTTTTCCCCACAGGACTATTACTTCTATTGTTACAGACCCAGTTTTAAGGTAAAAAATTCCACAAAAATCCACATTTATTCTGCATCGAAATACAGGAACATAGAGGGTTTTACTGATTTTAGCTGCTTAAACAAAGCTTAATAGAAAATGAAGTACATGTAACATCAATAACAGAGCTTACAGATTAACTGGTGTCATGTTCAGAGGATCTTTATTCTCAGTATTATAACTTTCTCAAAAAACCTGTTTCTCTTCCTGTTTTACATGCTTATAAGTGGAGGCTTATAGGAGAGGGCACCATTGGTATTTATCATTTAACAATTTTTTAAAGTGAATATTCTGTATAAAGAAATTTATTGACACTGTGCTTTCCATACAAAGGGAATCCTGTATTCACACTTACCTGCAACACTTCCATTCCATTCAGTTGTTATGCTGCCCAGGGAGCAGCAGCCTTTGTCAGCTCTGAAAGAACAGATTCTAATTTGTGTTGTGGGTCACCACAGTCTACATCCTGCTGAACATGAGTCACTGAAGTGCAACAAAGAACCGATAGTTTGTTGCATAGAAAGTTAAAAAATGCCAAAGGTAGTAGTTTCCACAGTGCCTCATCCCTGCAACTCTAGCATTTGTTAAGCAATACAATATTTTTTTGGGGGGTAGCACAGCCCATGCTATAGTAGTTTCTCAGTGAAAGTTTAAAATAGTAGTTATTGGTTTATTTCGCTCTTTTAAATTGGAATTCCATTCCTTTAAACACCTTAAAAAGTAATAAATCAAAGACTCATTTTGGAAACAAGTTGGGATTTTTTTGCATGGGGATCAGTCTAGAAAGAGAAGGAAACCAGAAAAAAAGAGAATGGTATTAAATGTAAAAAGTGGTATTGAAGCCTTATCCACAGCTCTGAGTATTTCTGACAAGATGATGAGGATGATGAAGTCATGTGCAGCTATTCATAGCAGCACAAGTCTCCTGCAGAAGCAATAAAACATCAGCATGCCAGAAAATACGTAACGCAACTTGTACAGAAATCTGAGACCCATAACTAGGTGACAAAAACACAACAGAACCAAGTGAAGTGATGGTATATTCTAATTTTAAAAACATGACAGTTCATGAAGGGTTAAACAACATATTTTAAAGCAATAGTATCTGTAATCATTATCTCTCTCACTTATTTTCTAAGGTCTGCATGCAAGTATTTCAGCAGCTCCACTCACAAGTGACTCCACACTTGCAGGGAGGGTTTGAGACTGAGCTCCCTGAGCCTCAATCACTTTATCTCATAGCAGTTATGACACTACCTAAACATCTAGACCTGGGAATATGTGACATAACACGTCTGATTAAAAAACCCTACTTCCCAACTCCAATGTTTGTCATTTTGAGGTCTTACATATTAGGCTATCATTCTGTGATATTTCGGATAAACAGTTTGTATTTTTTTAAGCTGCTTGCCCAGAACATCAGGAAATTTCTGAAACAGTATTTTAATTTCCTTCTAAGCTGATTAAAACTCCAGGTAAATATGCTACTCAGAACCTATTCCTGTATAACAAGTTAGACATTAAGCTGTTCAAACATGCCAATTAACAGTGTAAGGCATTTAATTTTTTCCAACATCAGGATTTCGATGTATGCTCCCCACCCAGTAGATTCTCAGACAGAGCTCATCCCTGCTTATCTGAATGTCTCCATTTAACACAAGACATTTGAATTATTTCAGTGTTCTTGGGCATAATCTTATGCAGCTGTTGCAGTTGGTTCTGCTCTATTAGACCATTTAATTTGTTTTTAGGGGCTGACAGAGCATATATAGACACAGAACTTCTAACTTTAACACAGAAGTGTAAAAGTTGAAAATGAACACATATATTAAAAGAAATGTGGAAAGCAGACTGCAGCAGAATGCCTGGTCAGAAAGTGGACTGCATGCAAAATGTTTGGGTTTGAAAGATTCATTTAAGTTTTAATGTATTTCAGAGGAAAAATGTGCTGCTGTGGGGAAAACCCCCAGCTATTCATTATTTAGGTAACTCTATAGGGTCTTTAAAAACTACCAAGAACTAAAGTGCTATTCACCTTTTTGGACTATGAAATAGCTATTATATACTGTGAAAATAATAAAATACTGGACTTGCACTATGGCTTCATGCTTAACCATATGCCATAAAGTCACTTTCACTGAACATAAAAGCATTGAAAAATAATTTAGGAGATGTGAAGAGGTTTCAAACTGCAGACAATTATTCAGCTCATCCTTGACAAGTGAGAAACCACACACAGACCTGCCTCCTACGTGCTCACCATGATTCGTAGGAAAATTTAACCTAATGAACTTCCAAACTCTGAACACTGTTCAAGTCATTAATATTTTAAATGTCTGAAATTACCAAAGAAAAATACACAATTAGCTCTGGAGAAAAGTGATAGTTTTCCCTACTTTTTTTTTTTTTTTTACACACACAATCAGCAGAGAAATACTAACAAAACTTTTAACTAAGTTCTGGTTTTGAGAAAAGTATTTACTAGTACACACCAAAGTACTTGTTACTACATGCTAACAGTAAAACATACAGAAATAAGTTTTTCAATATAAACTTTCTGCAACTTTTATGTATTCCCTCCATTTATGTAGAGCAAGAAATTATTGCCAGTATTTGTTGAAAGTTAAGTGTTCTCTTCCCCTCCCAGCAGCAGGGCTTGCCACACAACTGTCAGCCAAACAAAAATTAATTTCTTAGGCAACAGTGGAATATTTGATGAAGATTCCTAGATATAATTCCTGACTGCACACACAGCATGGTTTGAAGTCTGTAACCACTATATTTTGGCTTCATTAAGAGCAAAGACTTAATATGTTTACTCTGAGGTTGAGCAGAGATTATTTGTAATAATAATATTCAAGCCAGCAGCAGAACTGGGAGAAGTGACCTGACACAAAAGTCACCTTACCACTTGTAAATGTGAATGTAAAGGAAGCAGCACAGGTCTGCTTCTCCTTCAGTGGGACTGTTTCCAGGTTGCCAAATGCACTTAAACTTGAACTTGGCAGGAACAACATGAAAATTAACTTTTTCTGGTTTTACATTCTTTCTCTTTGTAACTATACAATGGCTGATGTACAAGGCCTTGTACAACCACTAATACTTGTCTGGAAAGGAAAGTCAGATCAAGACTCGAGATAAGAAAAGTGATCTGCTTGACAAAGAAAATTTAACATGAAAAAAGAGGGGTTTTTCCTCATTTAAAGTGCTACCTTTGTTTATAATCTCAAGTGTTTAAGAAAAAGTTAAAACTCAGGTCACTCTAAAAACATCCTTGGATCTTTATCAATGCATTTTAATTCTTTACACAAAATTTAAAGAAATAATGTTATTTTCTTTAAAAGATGAAGGAAACACTTCAGCATGGTATTTTCAGTGGTAATACACCTGATACCTCAGTCTTATTTGGATAAAAATGTTATCAAGGATACAAACATATCATGACAACAATTTTAAATGTTTATCTCAAAAGGCAACTAGAGACACACACGCCAAGCAAACAGCGTTATAGGCTACCTGAATATGTAATTTTTAATATTTAAAACAACTATCTTACCCTAATCTCCTGCCTAACACAAATATCCAAAACTACTGTTAGATGTTTGTATTTTTCAAATCAACTCTATCTGTATATATATATATACACACATTTGAAATGTGTGTATATAAATAGGTATGTACATAGTATTTAACAAATTATGCATCTATATACACATATATAAAGCTAAATGAGGACCAGAAAGCCTTGTATAATCCAAATCCCAAAATATATATAAATATTTTTGAAATTACTATCACTGTGTATCTCTGCTTCCCTTCCAGGAATATATCCTGCAAGCACTCGGTATGTTCTATAACCCTGTGCATTTAACTGCAGTGAGTACAGACCAAAGCGGTCAAATTGATAATGAAAGCATAATGCATCATCTAAGTAGAACATTGGTTCTGAAAATTTATCCATTGCAACAACTTCATGACTCAATTCAGCACCTAAATCTTAGGGTTTGCTGCTCAAAATAGAAAGCTATTCCTTGAAGCTAATCTAATGGAATCTAAGTCTTTGTAATAGATTCCAATGATTTGTCTGCATACACCTAAGCATGGCAAATGCATCCATTTAAGTAGCTGAAGCAGTACAGGAGCCTTCGCTACGGCCCTAATTTATTTTATCTTTTATCTGTTCATTAGTCTCTTCTGACAGTCATCGTACTTGCTTTAAAATGAAGATATTTAAATGGACTTTGGGTGTACTACTGTTCCTGCTGTTGTCTATCGGGCGCTGTACAGAACAATCCACACCAAACAAAACATCCCAGCGGAGGCACCCTCGTTCAGCAGACGGTGGAGAGGAAGGGAAGAAATGTGGTTACACATTCTTGGTCCCAGAACAAAAAATCACAGGGCCAATTTGTGTGAATACTAATGGACCAGGTACTGGTAACAGAAAAGACGAAGTCACAAGAATGGACATAGAGAACCTGAAGGATGTGCTGTCTAAGCAAAAGCGGGAGATTGACATTTTGCAGTTGGTAGTGGATGTGGATGGAAACATTGTGAATGAAGTAAAATTACTGAGGAAAGAAAGTCGTAACATGAACTCTCGGGTCACCCAACTCTATATGCAACTCTTGCATGAGATAATTCGAAAGCGCGATAACTCACTTGAGCTTTCCCAACTGGAAAACAAAGTCCTCAATGTTACAACAGAAATGTTGAAGATGGCAACAAAATACAAGGAGCTTGAAGTAAAATACGCAGCACTAACTGACCTTGTAAATAATCAGTCTGTGACTATCTCACTGCTGGAAGAGCAGTGCTTGAGGATCTTCTCGCGACAGGACCCCCACGGGTCTCCACCTCTTGTTCAAGTTGTGCCACAGCACATTCCTAACAGCCAGCCATACACTCCCGTTCTTCTGGGAGGCAACGAGATACAGCGAGACCCAGCTTACCCCAGAGACAGAGATGTAAGGCCACCACCTGACCCTAGTACTTCTCCTACAAAGAGCCCTTTCAGAGTACCACCACTGGCTTTAATTAATGAGGGTGAGTTACCTTCCACTGTTTATCTAACCTGGAATTTCTCTGTTTCAGAGGAAAATTGTCCTGGTCATAGAAACAGAATGAAGAATATAAAGTACCTGATACAGCTAGTGCTTGCTCCTGATTCTGATTTTCTACCCTGCTCCAAGGAAAGCTTTACTTAGCCAAATAGTCTAATTCTTAAGATATAGCTGCATGAGATTAATTTCTTGAAACAGTTGATACTTAGAAATTCAATCTGAAGCATTTACACCTTTGAGTCACAAAGTTTTGGGGTTTCTGTATGGAGCTGCTTTGAGTTATGGGAATGAAAATTCAATATTAATATACTTCCTAGTATTTACCCCTGTTTCTTTGAAGACGCCTACTAGCTACATATTACAGTAACCAGCAATGGTGAATAAGAGCTAATTCAGCTAATTCATCTTAAACAAATGACATAATTTTAAGTAGCTGTCCTTTCTACTTACTCATATACATTTGCCAGAACTTAATCCTGCTAAAAGAGTTTTACACCTCCTAGTCTGAACTGTTTTAAAATGAACATCTAAATCCACCAACAGAGTCATGCAGTAAGTCTCTGGTTGAAATATCCAAGAGAGTTATGATGAATTTGAAAGGATAATTGAATCTATGCTGGATCCAATTAGATGCACTCAGCTTTGAAAATTTAGAATTAGTTAACTTCATTCCCAGTAATTTGGTGTCAGTAGGGGATGGCAACTAATACCATAACTATTATGAAATCTTCATGCGTTGCATTCTTCAGGTCATTAGATAAATTCATTTATCACTACAAAACTAGTGACAAGAAAATGAACTACCTCTGAGCTGCCCTGAATTCTATCATGATTCTCACTGTATTAAAATTTTGACAGAATTGTGTTAAAAATAATTATGGATTCGAAAAAAAAAGCTTTTCTCAGGTATCCATTCAAGTGCTTGCTCTTGGCTTCTCTTTGCCTGCATAGCGAAAATGGTTGGGGGTTTTTTCTGTTTGGGTTTGGTTTTTTTGCCTTCAAATTGCCTTTAATCACAGTTGGAAGTTCACCTTGGTTCTTAAGATGAAGACAAACATTTATTTGTGTCTGTTCTACAGCATTACAAACAACTAGCTGGTGATATAAAGAACAACTGTATTTATTCAGGGTCTGCAAAAAATTCAGGCACAAGCCCAAGTAAAATGCCAGATGTCCTGAGAATATAAGTCACACATCATGATACAGAGGAAACAGCTAATACAAAAGCATTACATTAGTGTCTGGTCAGACAGTAAAAGTATCATTCTAAAAAAGCCAGCGACTTCCTGTTTCCCAGCAAACCCGCGCTGGAAGGTTTTGTTAGAAATGCATGTTTTGTCCTCTCAATATACGCCTGCTGTACATACAAAATCAAGCAATAACACTGAATATTTTCCTCTAGATCATCTATCATGGTTTTCACTAAGCCCTTTACGCCTGAAAGTTCACAGTTTGAATCCCTTTCTGCTAGTGAACAAAAAGAAATCTTAATAAGTTTATTTTAACATTATTCAACTTCCATTACTTAATACTGGATACTTGAGTTGAAAGTTTAAGCAGTTTCTGCAGTGCCTTGGGAAAAAGAGGGTTGAGAACTGCTACAGCTGGTAGAACATCAATCATCCAAACCAAAACTTCCAAACTGCAACACAATGCCCAGTTATTATCTCTGATTTAAGTTAAGGATAGTTGATGGTGCACAGAACCAAAATAGTCTATGTCAGAGAAAAATGAACTTTCCGGCTAAAAGACGGTGACTGTTTATAATATACAAAGATGTCAAAAAGGACCAGTGAAAACCAAACGGTCCCATTGAGAAATAGGCCTGTCAAAGACTTGCTTATGACAGAATAAACTGGACAAACAAGTAGGAGCTTTCTCTTACTGTATCTGATGAAGCTGGCCCTAACAACTACTTGCATGCAAAAGTTTACAGAAGGATCAATGTGCATTTTAATATTGTGGGTGAAGAGTAAAATTCATAATATATGGGCAATAGAAGGAGGAGATTCTATTTTCTGAAGAGTATTTTGGTTAATTTGCATTAATATAGCTCTAAAAATTGAGGAAGAATAATGTTCCTGTGAATTATAGTTTTCACTATTATCTTAATCCTTGGAATAATAGCCAGGGTCCCCAAACTTTACCACCACTATGTTGCAAAAAGTAGTTTCAAGTAGACACAATACTTGAAAATTACACACAGCCCCTCACTGTGCTGCTAATACCTCTCAGTTAACAATATGAAAAAAGTATTTAAAAAAGCAGCCCAATTTTATTTTGGACTTCTCCTCTGCTATTGCCAAAAAAATCCTCCGTATGAAGCTTATACAAGTGCAGTTTCTATATCACCTGCGATAACATTTGGCATCTTAAAACAGGATTCAGCCATCACTTTATTAAGCTTCCAGCTTGAAATATTTCCTCACTTTCCTTCTCTTTTAATTTACACTAGAATATGATCTGTACCAAATCATACATCTAAACCACAATTTTAGAACTTAAATATTTTACAGATCATCTCAGAGTATTTCTAACTTATAACTGTCTCAGCAAATTAAGTGTACACAGAGTGTTACAAAAGATACTCCTTACATAGGTAGCTTTTTAAACAGAGTACTTATCCTTTTTTTCATTAGTCAGAGCCTCCACTCACATGTGCACTGTGGAGAATCTTACACTGGTTCACAAATCTCAGCATTTCCATGGAACAAGAAACAGATCACTTCTTAAACACTGCACTTAAAATAATTACATATAACAAAGAATTTACTTGTCAAAAAAGACTGAAAACTATACACCAAAAGTTACAGGATTTGTTGGACTTCCTTATGCTAAGAGCAGAAGTCTGCTACATGGTAAGCACATAGACAAATCCCAAAGCAGGCAAGTTGCATCCTGTGACTTTAATGTCAGCTGAATTTCAGAAGTACTCCAAGTGTATTATATAAACAGACTAGTACAATTCTGTCTGCCCTAAAAGCTACTTAAAATCACTTCAAACATCTGCTTAGGTCTCTTATGGAAAAAATGAGTCCTCAATTCCTTCTTCATTAGAAATCACGTGAAACAACACACAGCAGATCTAATAGAGCTATTCTTAATATTCAACTAATGTAGCAAAAAATGCTACTTGTTTACACTTCTTCTAATGCAAAAATTACTTTACAATAATACTTCTAGAACAACCTCGCTGTTCAGTTACACAGCACCCAAATTTACTTTAGACAGTTCAAGGAAGGGGAATGAGACCCAACCTAACCCAGGAAATTACCTGTCTGCTGGACACACTTTGCAACGTGCACAATCTATGTGTAAATTCTAACTGTGAACAAGAGACAAAGCATTCATATGCCAAAGCTACAGTATTTCTTTGCTAATTTACTAACGCATGCACTGCAAGAATGACAAAAGCATGTGTCAAATACTGACATTACAGTATGCAGCAGAACTTCGAACCACGGCTCAGTGTCTGCAGCACTCTTGGCAGCACTGTCACAGCCAGAAGCTCCAAGCAGTCACCTTAGATACATAAGCTTTTTTGCACTCTAATACAAAATGCTTTATGGATTTCTTGCTAACTACACACTTATCCAACTGGCAACTACTACCTTAAAATCTGAAAAAAGTGCGACTTCCAATTTGCTTTTGCCACACAACCTTAATCTGCAACTAAAGTCATCTTCGTTCATCCTCTACTTTTAATTAAAGAATAACCTCAACAACTGAGAAAATGAGTCTTCTAAAATGAAAGGGAAGTTGTAGGCAACTTATTTTCAGGTTTACTGAGTATGAGTTTTCAAATATATTTAAGGCATCTACCACTAACTAGCCATCAGAACGTATCCTGCTTTCCATTAGTAAATAACCAGTTTCTTTACATCAACTAAGTAACAATACATGAACATAAAATACTTTTCCGAAAAGTAGAAAAAAATTACCAAAAATTGAAAGGCAAAGTTTTCAGAAATATGTAAGCTGCATGACTCTTACAGAATAACCAGATGCTTTTCTGTAAGTAGTACTTGTAAAGCCATTAATCACAAGGTCCAAAATAGAGCTTTCAAGCAGCACTGTCAACAGCATTTTTGTTGAATCACAGCCCTGAAGAGACATATGAGAGTCCTTTTAGCTGCTCAAAAGTCCTTCTCCATTGCTTGCATATTTTCTTCATCAGTGTCCATCTACATCTACCATACCAGGATGACACATGAAACTCAAAAAAATTCCTATGCACAGTTAACAGGCTAATCCAGAACTGGGTAAGCAGATAAAGGCAAAAAAGATATGAAGTGTAGGAATACTTGAACTAAATCCCCCTAAATATTTCTCAGAGCAACTAAACTATTTCTGCATTCAGGTGTGTGTAGGGTGGGTGTTGTTTTGGTGTCTTGTTTTAAACTTCCACCAGTTTCAAATAGGGGCACTAGGACAATGAAGTAAATTGATTTCTAACTTTTACAGAAGTAGTACAGGAGAAAATAGTTAATGAAAATCATAATGTGCTTCTTGAGTATCAGGAGTCAAAGTATAAATGTTTGACACAGCAGACAAAATTAAAAATTGAGTGTTGGTAACCAAAGTCTGTTTTGCAAAATGAAGTTTTTGTTTAATATACATGCAGGATGTTGATAAACTTATTTATACACAATTGATCTAAGATAATAACATTTTATGCTGTTTTCCATGGCAGTTTTACCTTAATTGAATTACTGACTTTCCATTAGCATTACAAAACATTCCTGAACAATGTGCCCTGCACAGCCATGCTTGAACATTGACAATATTTCTTCTCAAAAAGGCCCATTCAAAGACTGCCAACAAGCCAAGGACGCTGGGCATTCCAACAGTGGGATTTACATGATCAAACCTGCAAACAGTAATGAGCCAATGCAACTTTGGTGTGAGAACAGCCTGGACCCTGGAGGATGGGCAGTTATTCAGAAGAGGACAGACGGATCTGTCAACTTTTTCAGGAACTGGGACAGTTACAAGGTAAAATTCTAGAATGCGGGAAGTAGCTGCTTCATTTCAGTGACATTATCTATCGCAATTGAGATGGTGTGAACATTTCCATTGCAGTTCTTCATTGCTAATGGGTACATTGAATGATAAATACTAAAGAAACAGGGAGCTGCTTAAATTAGTGAAACTGATTTTACAAACAAAGATGACTGATAAGAGTGGTCATCCCTCGGAGGCAAACATATTTCAGCAGGAATGTCCCATTTCACTCAATGCATTACTTAACTTTGTATGAACTAACATGTTCTCTGAATTTGTAATGCACAATGCTACTGGGGACACATGTTGTTCTAGACATTGTCTGGGAAGTCATTTATTACCAAAAGCCAAGTAAACACATGATTTTTATTAATGCACTGAGAACTACAACAAGTACTTGAAAAGCTTAATTGTCTCCCTTATGAATAAGCCATCTCAGCCAGTGGAATTATTCATTTAAGCACATTAATAGATTTCCAGGATCTATTTAAGGGCCTCAATTTAAAAACATCCCTACTAACTAAAGGAAATAATTTCTACCTTTAAAATTAGGTTAGAAATCTGAAGATGTAGGCCTGGTGAAGGGAAACAGATTCTTGTGTGTTACTGGGATATTATGGACTAGCAGGCCTAACACCTGGGATGACAAACACATGCTGCTTTGGAGTAATGACACGCTAGACAGGAAAGTTGAAAAATCTATTTGGTTAGGTTTTTTAAAAATAGTAATAATGTACTGACTTCATACATACAGGATAGTTTTTCTCTATGATGCTGTGCTCACTTTAAATGGATCTGCAACTGCCACATGCATTGTATCTGAAGAAATGAGCTACATTTAGGTCAATCAATAATACAAAAAATAGTGTCAGGTATACAAAGGAAATCACAAAAAACTACTGAGGATTTTCACCTTTTGCATTCTTGGAATTTAATGATTCAAATGTTAATCACTCCTTAGTAGCACTTACTCAAAGTCTTTACTTCTCAGAAAAGTAGGTGGTTGGGTTTTGAGTTGTTTTGTTTGTTTTTAATGTTATGGAATGCCTCAAACTAAGTGTGAACATTCTGATCGTAATGCAACAAAAATGCAGAAGTGTCTATAACTGGTGTCCAATAATGGCTCAAGCTTGGGCAAATCTGCCTCCTCATTAAATTGCAGCAGCTGAAGATGATATTCATACTACCTAAATTCACTTACTCAAAGGTGCACCTGTCTAACTGGGTTCAAACTAATGCCTGCACCACGGACAGCAGAGATATCTCCAAACCCCACATTTCTACTTCTTTCCTGATCTCGGTGTGGCTGCACAGCTACAATGCTGACACAAGGGAAGCACTGCAAACGTGGCCACGAGCCAGGAGAAAAGCACAGCTACCATTTTTGGCAGCAGCATGATGTTAGATCAACTTAAGCCACTTGTGAAAATAGGAGCCTATACTGTTTATCTAGACTGGAGAGTGACTTCCCCAGAAAGGGACTCAAAGCAGGAGATCAACTGTAGGTCCTACATAATCAACGGCTGGAGGTGGGTAGGAAGGACTCAGAAGCTAGGAAGAGTAACAGCTACGGTGGGTGATGGACCTACCTTAGCTGCAACATCAAACACTAACAACTTTGGTTTACCCGGGGACAGGAGGCAGCAGATATCACACCACTGCTACCGTACTGGTAGTCTGTGATTTGAAAGGAAAATCTACTAAGGAGCACAGATTAATTATGTGGTTTACAGTAAAAAACAACACTGGTTGCATTAAAAAGGCAACAAAAAGTTATTTACCTTGAACACTGAGACTGTTGATCCACTAATACCTTTTCCAACATGGAAATATATCCCCTTAAATTTCACTATTCATACATTGTTACAGATCTCCATAGCTTTGTCAAGAAATGTATTATGTCAGCTTCCCTATTCTCTCTCTCTCTGTACTTTAAAAAAAAAAAAAAAAGACCAGCACAGAAAACCAATAGTTTTGCCACATTTACTGATTCTGGTAGTACCTCATGCAGCTAACAGTCCAACTGATTCAATGGCCAAGTGCAGCAAAATAAAGCATTTAAATGCATGGCCTGAGCAGTAATCCAGAAGCCTAAAGGCTTTCAGTACTCAGGTTCCACTGGTTTATAGCATTGATGATGAGTGTTTCGACAAACAAGATTTACCAAGCTAACATCACTTTCTGATCATCTTTTGTACAGAAAGGATTTGGAAACATTGATGGAGAGTACTGGCTGGGACTAGAAAATATTTACATGCTTACCAATCAGGATAATTACAGACTATTGATTGAATTAGAGGACTGGAGCAATAAGAAAGTCTATGCAGAATACAGCAGTTTCCGTCTGGAGCCTGAAAGTGAATTCTACCGGCTACGCTTAGGAACATACCAAGGAAATGCAGGCGATTCCATGATATGGCATAACGGAAAGCAATTCACAACACTGGACCGAGACAGGGATATGTATTCAGGTAAGGAAACCAGGATGTATGTGAAAACGGAATACAGTAGATTCCACTATTGACAACACCTTTAAGAAAAAGAATATAGTATAAAAAATACGTAAATTCTGACAAAAACAACTCTATCGAGATGTTCGGTGAAAATCACGTTGACAGGGGCCCCTTCAAACTCCTGCACTATTCAGAAATTCACATTCTTCTATGCTCATTGCAGGCACATCTGAGCAAGCTTTATATTTAGCTCAACAACATCCTTCTCACTTGCACATGACTTTCTGAAGTCAGAATACCTATCTAGGTGATCTCTCAGAGCAATGCTGTGGCCACATAATAACCACCATGAACTAAAGCCTCTGAACAGCATAGGAGGAACTGCAATGGTGCATGGAATTAGTTACGTACCAATACTTAAGAAATGGGCAGATCACTTTGTTTTGCTCTCCTTCAAGAACATTTTTGTTTGTTTGTTTCCGTGCTCTTCCTCCAGCATTGCCCTTAAAGCCTTAGCAGTCAAAGAACGGTTGGGGAGTGTAATACTGCAACTGCTTTTCCTCAGCTGTCAATAACCATAAAGCTGGACAAATCTTGCAAACTCTGAAACAAGCCCGTAACAGTAAATACACAAGTTACAAGCAACTCTTTGTGGAACTGCGGCCCTGCGTGCTGCTCGGGACTGTATCAACTCACATTGCTTCCATGGAAGTATTTCTAAACAGTACATAATCTGAGTTCCTTAAATGTTAGCTCACGGACAAGCACAGCTGGTAGTCTGAGAGGAGTTATCTCCTCAGTTTTCAACTGCCACAAAAAATACCATATCAATAATTCCCCCTCCAGGCAATGGCTGCTGTTCCAACAGAATTTATAATTTCTGTAGAAGCAGCAATTGATATGACCGCGACAGTTTAAAGTTCCCTCTAAGTATAAACCAGAATATGAAAGTATTTGCTAATGTCCATTTCTCCTCTTTGATGTTGAGGTTCACCTATTTCTTTCTGTTCCACAGGAAACTGTGCTCATTTTCACAAAGGCGGCTGGTGGTACAATGCGTGTGCCCACTCTAACCTTAATGGCGTGTGGTACAGAGGAGGCCACTACAGGAGCAAGTATCAGGATGGAATATTTTGGGCTGAGTACCGGGGAGGTTCCTACTCCTTGAAGGCAGTTCAAATGATGATCAGACCTATAGACTGAGGAGGAAAATTCCACAGTGCTCAAGTGATCGCATATAAACTTCTCAGCACTTGAGTTCCAGAAAAATAAAATATTACTTGTTAATCATTATTTTGCACAATCTGCCCCTGCAAAAAAGCAGGTCTACAGTTTTCCTTCCCCCTCCTTCCCATCGTGTTCCCCTCTCCTTTTTTTAGAAACCTTTTCTACTGTGACAGTGGTTTTTTTTAAACACATTCACAAAAGCTGATGTTTGTGCTTGCAAAGCATATTTATCTTTGTTCAAGTCCAACATACTTTATGTAAACAGTCATTAAAGCTGGTAAAAAATTCCAGATATATGACAAGATATAAGCTTTTTCCACTTCAAAAGCTTATGCTTTTTCAGGTTAGCTCAACCCTGAAATGTAAATATGTGAAATTACATTGTCTTGCTTTAATGTGAAAATTGATTAGTTATTTAACAATTTATTTAAAATGTTGGTATTACTTTCAATGAAAATCTGACTTCACATTACTGTTTAAGATTTACTCCAAGGAGCTACACAAAAAATTGAAGACATTCTAGCTTTGCTAGCAGAGAGATATTTTTGCAACAAATAACTATTTCTAAGTAAAGTGGTGAATTACACATAAAATAAGAAATTTCTTAGTGGTGCAGAGAATTCCTTAAGACTTGTATATCCTACTTTCTCTAAAACACTCAGGCAAAATGTTCCTAACATAAGAAAAATAATTGTATGAGATTATTCGCAAACCTAAGACAATCAAATTGCTTAGTACCTTTTTTTGACTTTCAACTTCTGTATTCAAACATCCTAATTAAACAAAAATGTTTCTTGATACTTTGAACTTAAATGGCAAAATGAAAAGTCCTGATATTAAAATCATGACTTGACACTTGGAGACCCCTCCCCAGCTTCAATTAGGAGTGATGGGGTCTGAACAAGTGTTCACACATACTAATTTATAGAAGAATCAAGTCTGAATATTAGAAGTTTTCCTCCAACACAACTTTCTGCTGACACAGTAAAAAAAAATTAGAAATCAGCTCTGAGTGTATTCTCCCTGCCACCCCAAACTTGGGACTCCTCATGACATGCACCTTTCCCTTCCCCTACATGTATACAACTTTTGATACTGTCTATTTTAAGTCTTCTACCTTCTAGATATCAGATTTCCAATGGAATTAGTATGTAATTTAAGAAATTAATTAGAAAATCCTTCTCCAACCTTTAATAAAAGCCATACATCATACTGCATCAAAACAAGATACTTCTAAAATCAGAAACAAAACGTTCTTTAGTCTCTGAAACTTTCTTCCTAGCACATAAAACTATTTAATAATTGTACTTAGCCACACAGCTTGCTTAATTTGATATCACATAAAAACTAAACCTGCTGTTCTGAACAGCAACCAACGTATTTATTTGGGATATGTGCCTTTGGGATTTTAAGGAAAGAGGGACAAAGGCCCCTCTTTAACATAAAATTCCTAATACATAAAAGAATAATCTAGTATTAATGTTAAATGTTAAATTGGTCCACATCAATTGCTGTACAAAACCTCATTTGTAATTCAGAGGAGAAAAAAATATAATTCTGCTTTCAAAACACTCTCTGGAGTAGATAAAGCTTCATTGATAATATACCGCTGCAGGGGTTGTAGTTACATCTTTGGTCAGAGATCAGATCCAACAATTTGAACAATATTTAATTGGGGTTGGCAGGGGTGGGTGGGTAGGTGGGGAATCAATCCCAGCATATTCCATTCCCAAATTCCAATATTTTTAACTGACTTTAACTTAATGTTAAAATGTTTAAGATTACAATTCTGAAATTGTTCTTCACATAAGGAATACTTGTTTGTTACAAATCTCATACAGACCTAATTGGTTGAGTGTTCTATAAAATGCTTTTTAATTGCAGATGCTTAAAATTCAGACTACTTAGAGTCTAATTTTTTTTTTCCCCTACGGTAGCTGGATAGAAGAGCAGTTCAGGTAAAATTTAAAAGCTGAAAACACCCTCCAAAATGCTCCTTTAATGAACACTTCTGACAGCTTTAGTTCATTCAACCAACATATTTCCTCTCCTTGGAACAGATCTTATTTTACCACAAGAATCTCTTCCCTGCTACAAAACCAGTGTTTGTTTATTCAGTGCCATCAGTGAAAGGTGTACTTTGCAGAAACCCCCAAGTATAATTAGCTTGCACTCAGCCTTTAAATTAAATCTTTAAATACATTAGACATCTAAAAAGTGAGTCTTCCCCAATTTAAAGCTGCAGGATGACATTAAGTAAATATTATTACAAAATATACCCAGAGAGCTCAGACTGCACAAACGCTGTGCTCTGAAAAGACTTAATGTTAAGCTGAGTTTAATGGACCACTTTCAGATGCTTGTAACTCTGTCAGTTCTCAGCTTTCAGGTTGAATTTTCTAAGCAGAGTAAATTTTAAAAACTTCTAAACTTCAAAAGTTCAATGTTTTCTCTCACACTTTTTTCCCAAAGAGGCTGCAGCATCCCTCAAGTGTGTTGTACCGGACATTCAGAAGCACTGTCTGTGAAGGATGGAGCTTTCACCATTTCTGTACTATCAGTCCAAATTTAACCAAGCAGGCCTTGAAAAAGTTTAACCTGTACTAAACCTGAATCATGGTTTTCACATCTATTTCCAAAGTCTATTTCAAGTGTTATCACTGAATATGCATCAGACGAATACTTCAGTAACCTG
Source organism: Eurystomus gularis (assembly GCA_013400335.1). NCBI lineage: Eukaryota > Metazoa > Chordata > Aves > Coraciiformes > Coraciidae > Eurystomus > Eurystomus gularis. Next base: position 118,389 of record VZZY01002645.1, read on the forward strand.
TTTTCAGCTTTTCTGTTTCTGGATATAATTCTTGAAAGAGAGCTATAAGAAAATATTTCACAAGGTAGTACTGCTTAGTTAAATAAAATTCTTACTTCTCAAGATATGGCTCAATCGTGTCATTGTGCAATTCCAAATTAATCAGAGCTCCATGATAAGATTCCCTTCAAGAATGGGTTTTAATATTAAGGTGAAATATAACATCACACATACAGCTCTCATTTGTTCTGGCTACTGTACCTGGTTAGGTGATTAACAGTGATGACATATCCCACACTGTGTAATGAGGACCTAATGCTGAGTATTTTTATTGGTGTTACACTGCTCTTAGCCCTCACATTTAAGTCCACACTGAGGATGTGCTGCTCTCACTTGCATTTCTAGAACTCCGGAACCATATCACATTATACTCATTGCTGCAAGGAACTGAACAGTATTTTCACATTTCTTTCCCTAGTTAAATGTGGAAGGACATCTTCTCTGCAGTGAGTGAGCTGTGGTAGTAAGAACAATCTGTATTTCTGTGCCTCCATTCCCATTGCAAAGACTACACAAAAAACCATTTAAGCTTTATCTTATAATGCTAAGACAGTCATGAAAAAACATCTGCTCTCACATTTGGTATCTGGTTGCATCAGGGTAAACCTAGTAACCTCTGAGGGGTAAAACATTCATCTTTGAAATCCCAGCTGAAATTCCTTTATATGCTCCCTTTCCCTATGACCTTCCAAACAGGGTCCTTCACAACCAGTGCCAATAGTTCTCCGGAGGGGATTTGTGACATCAAATCCAGCTGTGTGGCAAGTCTTGATGCTGTACACTCTCTTAAAGAGCATTTTTAGGGAGCATGGCAACTACAGGATCTCCGCACTGACAGTGAAGAAAGACTCACCTCCACCCCTTCTTTTACTGCACAAGGACATGGACCTTATTATTAATCCTGGCACATGCCATGATCACAATTTCAAACTGCAGATGTCTAGGTAGACTTTTCTACACATTTTAAACCAGGAGCAGCACTATCCCCCTATAAGACATTATACCAGAAGTAACAGCAGGAAAAGGTCCTTTCTTGAATTATAACCTATAGCTGGTAAGCTTAAAACAGCAAGTAAAAAAAAGCAGCTTAAATTACTTCTGTTCCATATGACTCTTACATTAGCAAAAATGCCTTGGGAAGGAAATTTTAGAAATAATACTCCTGCAAATCTACTCAGGTCTTACTGACCTGAGTAGATTTGATTAAATGAGAAAAATTGGACTCAACAACCAATCTTTCAATCTTCCAAGATAGATCCAGATTTATCACAAGTGTAGTTTCAAGGCAATTTCATTCTTCTTGCCACTTATTTAAACCTTACAAAATTAATTTTAGAGGGTATGCATCAATGGGCATTTGCTATTGCTTTGGAGAGTTAGAAAAGGCTTGAGGACTTTTGTCATGTCATTAGTAAGAATTGATATAATATGAAATATGAAACCAGGTCACAACACATTATTTAACTGCAGCAGGTCACAGCAAAAAGCATTTCTTTCTAAGAAATAAACATTTCACTTCAATAAAGTATCAAGTCAAGCCCAAAGCTTATTCTAAAGCAAATGTTCAACAAGAGTTGCTAATGTACTGAGGAAAAAGTCTGTAACTGAAAAAAATCTTAAAGCATTGTTTTCCAACATTTCACGTTTGTTTCTTTTTTTCAAAGACACATTGCAGATAGTAAAGCACTATTTTTGAAGCATCAGACAAAAACACCAAAGCATAAAGATTTCTCTGTACAGCAGTAAGTATCAGAAGACCATAATGGCAAGGGCCAAGAGTATCACGAGAATTTAAAAAAAAATCTGACAGTAGTTTGGCTTGGGACTCTTAGAATCAGCAAGCAAACATTTTGAGCCTGGCTTCATGTTTCAAAAATCATGGTATATAGGTAAAACGCATCTGGAAAGCTAGAAACCACATTTCAGAACCACATACAGTGCATATATGCCGTGTGCACAAACCTGATGAGAAAGCCACAAAATGACATGTTTAATCGCATTATGTTATGCTCGGAGTCTTTCTTGCCCTTTTTAATTCAGGACATCTCTGGGAGTGATGTAACAGGGAAATAAAAAAAGGAAAACAGAATGAAGAACACTATAGGTCTACTTGTCATTAAATTATTGGTTCTCCACAAAGCATTTTTTTCTATTTAAGTGTAAGGCATACAAAATTTAACCAATTTTGCAAAACCTGAATATATGTATTTTAGAAACATCATTCTAGATTGTAACCTCAGTGATGGTATTGTTACTCATATCAAGCTATGAAGCAACTGAAATAATATTAGGACAGGCACATAGATCACAGCATAAAGACCACTGTGAAGTTATTAAACTTTGAGAAGTTAATGGCTCAGCTGAGTAAAGGAAGTATCAAACTTCAGGAACAAAGAGATTACAGTTTAATAAGCCTTAGTGACCACTGGAGGTCATCTTGACTTTAGGTGTAAGAGCAACTCACATCTGCAGAAGTATGAGCTATTTTTTCTGGAAATGAAAAAATTGGGTAAACATTTCCTTAATTTTATGTGACTACTGATATCAAAGAAAAGCTACATAAAAAAACCCCAAACTGAACTGAGGCATTAAGTAACACTGTATTAGCTTGGCAACAAAAAATACATATTAAAGACACTTATCTAGTTTTCAGATACACAGGAATATAATTTACTTCTAATTATTCCATAAAGCCAAGTCAGACATAACAACTCAGTTTCTCTCATCACTTTAGTAGAATGAAATGCAGTGACATCTCCAGATTTAAGCAAATCCAAGTCCTAAGATCTACATATAATTATCTCAGAGGTTGGTGATTTATAGATTCTCATAAATTAAAAGCCATCATTACTGTAACAGTTGAGTATTTAGCTCTATGAGTGCTAGCAGGCACAACATTTAAGCACTTCTCCAACAGTCAGTGTATCTACAACATATGGGAAAATTATTTCCTAGAAAACTGATACAGTATGTAAAAACTAAAAGTGCTTGTGAGGTGTAGTAGTTACTTTCTTTCCATAGTTACTTTCCTTCTGAAGCTAGCGAAGTTATTTCTTAACATATAAAGAGTATCCAGAATCGACTAGTGGTTATAGATTCTTTACTGAAGTATTGAAATTATTTAATGAATATTTAAGATGGCATTCAGTTCATTTCATTACTGGAGAAGTATGTTTGTGCCATTAGTGTTTCCCTCTAGAAACACTTCAACTTACCTAAATAGGGAATACAAGGAGTCATCTTCAAGCTGCTGATATAGTCTCTAAGCCTTTTGTAATTATCTTCCTTACTCATAACATACTCCAACTTCTCAAAGGTGGCTTTATCCTTCCGACTTAATAACTAGGGAAAAAAAAAAAAAGGCAAAACCAGATGAGCTTAGTTTGATTATTATTGCTCTTTTACCCTTATAAGCATGGATTCCCACCTCCACCCTCCCATCATTGTTACTGGTTTGTTTTTTAAATATAACTGCTTCAAAATTATAGCACTTGCTCCTTAAGGATAAGTTTACAAAGAAAAGCATCTATCTTGGCTGTTAAAATTAAACCATCCTTTTAAAAAAATGAATCACGTGAAACTGGTATACTCTGAAAGAAGTTATCAAAAAACTAACCTAACATGCATCACAATTTCATGTGCTGTCCACTCCTACAGTATTTTGAACAAGTAATTTATTCACTCCATATTATTATTATCCATAAATTAACATTTGTCAGAGAAAATCAGAAAATTTATATTAATTCAGCTTCACAAAACCCTGAATTCTGAAGTATGTTCTCACTCTCGACTTGAGATCCATCTCAACGCAATTTTCCATGGAGCAAAACAATACCATTAAGATCTGATAAGTAACTTCAAGCTACGATTTTCAAAACAATGAATACAGATACACATGTATACAGGTACTTGAAGGTGTCACGTACACATGGACTTGAAGGTCTAGAAAAGAGTATGGATTTAATCCATTTTTCGTTACAGGAGGCATTATGAACTTTAATACAGGTTGCGTATATTTTTCTGCCAACTAGCAGTTTTACTTGCTCTTAACATTACAGGAATGTCTGATTCAAATACTAAACTTCAAAGTCACAGATCTCTTTCAGTGCCCATTCCTCCTCCCCCTGCTCCTTCCTTGGGCAGAATTAACACCAACTAACCTCTCTTTGTAAGATGGGAAAGTAAGATATTCTGAAAACATGTAGCTGAACTACTGGTGCAAAGTCACCTTAAAGTCTTCATTTAAATTCAGAGTCTGAATTTAAAGAAGGGTTTAAGACGTTCCTGCTGAACATTTTGCCAGGAGACTCAGTTTTCTCATCCCAGTCACAACTTTTGCCCTGTAAGATGCCCAATACTGCAGAAATTGCAAAGATATGATTGCTAAATGTTTATGCATATTCCCCTTTGTCTTTCAGTTAAAGGTCAATCTATATGAACATGATAGAAGTAAGTGTCCCTTCTGTAAATCTGTTATTTCAATAACTGCTCTTACATTTCCTATATCCTAGTCTTCATTAGGACAGCTAACACCACCACAACAAAGACTGCCTTTCAGAAGAAAGTCACTTTTTAAAAAGTGAATTGTTTCCCAAGACATACTGATATCTCACATTCCAGCAATTAATTTACATCTTTTGCTCTGGTTCCAATATTCAGATGAACAGCAACTCATGTTCATTAAAACTGCAGACATCTGCCATGTTCCCAGGACAAGGGAACAGAAGACAGGCATGACTTCTTTCCAACCACTGCATCATGACATTCATAAGTTTATCTTCTCAAAGATGGTTCCAGTTTAATCAGCCTAGATTTGCTTGCCTTTAATCATGTTCTAAAATATTCTGCCATCATTTGGTGTCCAGAAGACTTCTGTAGTTTTGCAGACTGGAAGGTAAAACAAGACTAACAGATACAGTAATGGCCTAAATTCAGACTTCAATGAAATGAATTATTTTCTCAAAACATGCCAATTTGCACAATGCTGTTCAAGTCTGATGCATCATTTAAAGTTCTTTGAATAATCCTGAAACAAGCTGATCCTGTATAACCTTCCCCTCTGCTCACAGTGCAATTTACACTTCCTGCATTATAACGTAGAAAGGTGCAGAGAAGCCAACATTATTAAAAGTGTTTCTGTGAGGGCAAGTAAGGACCCAGCTGTCATTTCTTCAGTTTTGGAGCTGCTTCTTTTTCTAAATATTTTTTTTTTCCTCTGTGGCTTAGGCGCCAAGGATGGAAAGAACAGTAAAGAGATACACACATGCAGAGACCATAAAAGCTAAGGCTGATAGTTTACAGTAGCAGGGAAGGATTTGGAGCCTTCCAGACTTCTCTTTGCTTTGTAATTATAGTGTGCCAGCACTGAAGACACCCTTTGTGAAACGCAAGGAAGAAGAGATGAGGTTTCAGGGTGCTGGCAGAATGGGCAGGATTCACGCACCTAACTTCCGATGTCTACTGATTACTTGCTTACATTGCCAAACTCCTAGCTGGTCATCTAGACTTCCTTTACATCAAATAAAGAGAAGTAGAATATTCTATTCTATGAAATGTTTTGGAAAGGTTCATAATAGCTTGATACGCTTTTTCACATCTTTTCTTGCTTTTATTATACAGAAAGCCAAAGGCTTAGAATGACTTCAAGACTTTATAAACTGAACTTCCAAGAGAAAGACAACCAAATCAGGTTGCAGAGCACATTGCTAGGAGCTATCCTGCAACTGGAACTGGCAAAGACTTACTAAAGATGAAGAAATGCATTGACTCACCTGGGATTGTATGAGAAATTAAACATCTGCAGTAATGCAGGAGAGGTCACCTGGCATTTCAGAGGTTGGAAGAGAAGCAAGCTTTAAAAACTGATATATGTGCCAACAGCACACAAATAATCCTCATAAACGCAAACTAGGACTTCTGGTAGACCAAGCAGGAAAGAAACTGGGGACTCCCAGTTCTGAATGGCATAATCATGGTAGTAACTAGTATGATGCTATCAATATATGGTTATAGTTGACATCTGTTCTGAGTCATGCACACATACAAAAAAAAAAAAAAATCAATTTGGCGTCACAGTTAATGTAAAACTGTTGAGGCATCAATTCATCAACATGACAAAACCAGAAAAACAGAAGCTCTCGAGATCATTTTGAAGTGTTTAACTTCATTAAGATTTCCTTAGAGATATTTTTTGGTACTTTGAAACAACATCTTTCTTAACTGTGCACTTGCAAAATGTGCCCAGAATTCCAGATGAGTATCTTGGCAGGAGTGAATTATATTCCATTCTGGCAACATTTATCAACTGAATAACATTATCATTCTGTTACCAGACAAAGAAACACTTCTTGTTACATGTGAGGATGTGCTGACATGTCTTCAGTGAAAGTTTTTAGCTCTTTTTAATGATCTATTTATATAGGATTCCTCACGCAAGTATTTCAGTCACCTGATTATTTCTAACACACTTGCAAATGTCACAGTTGATCAGTTCATACAGCTGGATAACTAGACAATGTACAGGTGAGTGTTTTCTCAGTTCTGAGGTATCAATGAGCAAAAGTCCTTCTGAATGTTCTTCTGATTAAGGACATAACTACATAAAAATAATATTAATGTCAGTCAAAAAGCAGATGTCAAATAAAAGTGTTTCCAAAGAACATCATTCTTTTGTAACTGCACAAAAGCAGACCTAGAAATACGCTGTGTGATGCAGTTGTTGTAACTATGAAAAGAACTCTGAGGAAAATTGCTAGATCTAGTTATCAGTCAGAGAAACTACAAATCTCTTTATGGAAACTGAATCAAGAGTTTCTGGACATCTGTTCTCCATAGCAAAAAAAAAAAAAAAAAAAAAGATTCCAACAGTATAAACCCCATAATGATTAAAGTATGACCCACTTTGGCATTCATAATTTTCCAGCAACTAAATACAAAATAGCTTCTGGCCAAATTAGAAGGCTCTACACTTAACAGGATCTGCAGGGAACTATTTTTTAAAGGAAAATACTTCTATGCCAGAATGGAAAAAAAATTCAACAGAAGACTATAGACTTAATAGCCACTAGAAATATTATGTATATGGTACAAGAAGATTACCTTGAAAACAAGCTACAGAATGTTTTATTTTTCTAAGAATAATTTTAAATCCCTCCATTGTCCTGCTGCTCACTTACCGCCCACGTTTTAGTCAGCCTGAAGATTGGAGCACTCTGTAGGCCTGACACAACTGCCATAAGTGCGTGTAGATTATTCAGCTCATACAGTTTCTGAAGACGAAAATATATACAGGAACAATAAACAACATTTCAAGGGCTGTCAATAGTGAATACAGAATAAATAATCTAAATATGAAGAAATCCTGCGTGTTTTAAAATGAAGACTTAGTTACATTACTTTTACGGCACCTCTGAATTTTTCCCTACTGAGTTTGGGATCAGACTACACTCGCTGTTTTGTAGCACACAGAGAACCCTTCAAAAAAACCATAACAACTATATAGGCATACATCTTGGGACATATATCAGAAGTGCCAGAAATTTTCTGACATTCAAACCCAACAAATTCCTTTCATAGCATTCTGCTGAATTTTAAACCTTAACATGCCAAAAAGAACAACCCAGTTTTGAATGATGTAATCTTACTATTGCAAATGCATTTGGCTGCGCAGGTTTACGTAGCTACCAAAGCTGCATCAAAGCACCCCAAAAAATACTGTCACAGAATAAAATCAAGCAGGTAAATTTCAAAAGCCATGTACCTGGAGTATTTCTCTCACTGAAAGACAATCTTTAGGATACAACAACTTAAACTACACCAGTGGAAAGGAACAATGAAATAAAAATTGAACACAGAAAACATCCGAGTAAAAGAATTTTCTTTAAAGCTCTCCATAGAACATTGCACATAAGTACATTTTCTTAAATATTTGGAATTTCCCTCCCTTCTTTCTTTTCTTTCCCCTCTGTCTCCAAAACCATCAGTCTGCCTTGGCCAATTAACTACTGGTACTATTGCCACGAAAACTTAAAAATGGTCAGGAAGAAAATGCCGCTCCATAAGCTCTTCTGCAATATCAATTATTCCAATAGCTATGAGCATCCAGAGATCTGAACTACATTCAGGGATTTTTAGTGGAACACACACAAACTGAGGTTTTACTCCTAAGAAAAAGACTTTGATAAAGAGAAATGGATACTCCATCACAGTACCGCAAATCCTGTTTAACACATTTGGAAAATTCAACACGTTAGGTTCAGATTCCAGCTAGGAATGTACCATAAGAAACCCTTGCTATTCAAGAAACGGTGGAAATCTTTTTTCCTCCTTGAAACTCAACTTACCCAAGTTTTCTTGATTAGGAGTCCTTTCATGAGATAAGACAAAACGAGCTAGACTAACTTGATTCTGAATAAATGCTGAATATCAGAGGAGACCTTATATTCGGAAGGCTGAAAGCAATACCACAAGGATGGTTTTCTGGCTAATAGTTTTGGAGCAGGGCGAACTATTCTCTCTCCACTTAACACACTGGCAGAAAACTGACAGCCTTTTATAGAACCAAGTCGTCACAGGTATTACTGAGAACTGCCACTGTTAATGCTTACTGCCAGGTCACCCCAGGAGCAGTTTCAGTCTGGGTGCCCAGAATGATACAATTCCAGCATGTTTACTGACCAACAAGAGTCTTTCCACACTAACTGAAGAAGTGTTTCCCTCTCCTAATCCACTTCTGGGAAGACTCTTTAGTAACTGTGTGTCAAGGGCAACCAACGTTTTGTGGGGTGAGGTGGAGGGCTGGATACTTGTTACATACTGTAGTCCTACGATTCTTCCAAATAGTACTGCTGGTGTTTGTCCCTCCACTTACGCAAAACCCCTTTTTACACACACCCCCAAACAAGGTAATCAAGTTCACTGTCCAAGGACAGCATAGCTGATTAAAACTAAAAAAAAAAGGCCTTCCTCAGTAACTGCACCCTCAGTAAATTTGCAGATGACACAAAATTAAGCACAAGTGTCGATCTGCTTGAGGGTAGGAAGGCTCTGCAGCGGGATCTGGACAGGCTGGAGCGATGGGCTGAGGTCAATTGTATGAGGTTTAACAAAGCCAAGTGCCGGGTCATGCACTTTGGTCACAACAACCCCCAGCAACGCTACAGGCTTGGGGAGGAGTGGCTGGAGAGCTGCCTGGCAGAAAAGGATCTGGGGGTGCTGGTGGACGGCTGGCTGAACATGAGCCAGCAGTGTGCCCAGGTGGCCAAGAAGGCCAACGGCATCCTGGCCTGTATCAGAAACGGTGTGACCAGGAGTAGGGAGGTGATTGTGCCCCTGTACTCGGCACTCGTGAGACCGCACCTTGAGCACTGTGTCCAGTTTTGGTCACCACAGTACAAGGAGGACATTGAGGTGCTGGAGCAGGTACAGAGAAGGGCAACGAAGCTGGTGAAAGGGCTGGAGAGCATGCCCTATGAAGAGCGGCTGAGGGAACTGGGTTTGTTTAGTCTAGAGAAGAGGAGACTGAGAGGAGACCTCATTGCCCTCTACAACTACCTAAAAGGAGGTTGTAGCGAGGCTGGTGTTGGTCTCTTCTCTCAAATTAGTAATGATAGGACGAGGGGAAATGGCCTCAAGTTGCGTCAGGGGAGGTTCAGATTAGATATTAGGAAGAAATTCTTCACTGAGAGGGTAGTTAGGCACTGGAATGGACTGCCCAGAGAGGTGGTGGAGTCACCATCCCTGGAGGTGTTTAAAGAACGAATAGATGCAGTGCTTGAGGATATGGTGTAGTGGTTAGAGAGGATATGGTGTAGTGGTTAGAGTGATGCTAGGAGAAGGTTGGACTTGATGACCCTGGAGGTCCTTTCCAACCATAACGATTCTGTGATTCTGTGATTCCTAGCTGCTGCCAGCATTGAACCAGAATCAGAACCAACTGGGATAGCCTGGGAACTTCTGGGTAATGCAACTATTAAGTCCAATTAGTTCATGCATAAAGCAATATAGCATGAAATACCATGAAAGGACTGCTGGCTATACAAGAGATAGATAGTTAGCAGTACCAAGAATTCACTGCAGAGTAGATTTACAGCTTCTCTGAAGAAAAGTTAATTATTCTGACCTCTGGCACCACGCTGCTTTGATAATAGCTTTGGTGTAAACAGAAAATCCTTCAAATAGCAGTAACTTCATGTCAGCAGCCATATGTAAGCAAAGCCAACATAACAGACACAGGAAGTAAATAAACAGATAAAATAACACCCCATATATAGAGTCTTGCTTTTTGTAATTGTGATTTTTACAATTCATAGGTAAGCAAACCCCAACTAATTGTTAGAGCACGTAACTGCCTCAAAACCAGCAGCATTTCAGCAGACACTGCTGTCTGCGGTCCACTGATGGGATCAGGCATGTTCGAGGTGCTGCTCCCAAAGCAGAGCCTACAACACCCAGCACTGGCAAGCCCCATCCAAGTTCTAACCAAACCTGACTTCAAGTGGCTTTCAAGATTAGTTCAGCACATGTGCTTTGGTTTATCCAACATTAGGAAACACATCCAGTAAATTATCTAATAATATTTGAAATAAGGCATCTTTGCATTTCCTTAGTTAAGCTATTTTTTTGTTTAAAAAGGCTTCCATTTTAGGACTTTGGTCTGTCAGTATTTCTGACAACTTTGTTACATGCAGAAGCCAAACGGATTCATGTCAACAGATACAACCCCAGCTAAATCAGGTATCAGATAAATATTTACCCATGTGTATTTTTGAATTGACCAACTTAAATATAAGAAGTCTCATCATGGTGAAGCCTACAGCCTCCCACCCCCTCATTCAAATTCTTACCTTCGCAGTTTTAATGTAGTGGCTCAAAACCTCAGCTCGTATTTTTAAAGTTTGTGCATGTAGAATCTCTCTTACAACCCAGAAGCTTACCTAGAAAGAAGAAAATTTGCCCTTTTAAAACAGAGCTTCAACATGAAATTTTAATATTTTTTATTCCATGAGTAATACATCAGAAGTCTCATTTCCTCTATAAAGTTGAATATTCTACATCCTAGAAGATGCAAATGCTTATACTATAAAATCCAAACCAATATAACCCAGATAATAATAATAAAAAAACCAACTTCCCTCAGTGTTTTGCTTTGTTATTGTGCTCATTCTTACCCAAGACACCTTCTGCCACTGGTCAAGCAGTTATTTAAATCCCATTAATAACTCCAACTTCTGTTTAGAATGGAATCTTTTATCTTGTTTTCTCTTCATCTTCCCCACTTCATAATTAGTGGCCATGCAGTCCAGTATTTTGTAGGAGAGCACGTTCTGGCACCTGCTTTTCTCAGTAAGTGTGTGGGCGGCTAGAATTTGACTTTGTAAATTCTGTCACATTGGCTAGTTGTGTACAAAGATGTCGGGAGCTGTTTTTCTAATGAGGAAAACCCTTCTGCCATCAGTAAACCTCAGAAAACCCAGCACAATCAGTTACGTACAATCTATACAAACAGACTCATTTTCAGGCTAAGTTTGAAGAGATCTCTCAGACAAAGCAAATGGCAAAACTCTCAAACTTCAAACAAAGTTCTGCCAAGAAATAAAATCATGACAAAATTTTATTAAGAGAGTCTCCAAAATGAAGGAATATACTGAAACTGAGTTATATCCTTTAGTTTTGCTTTTACACAGCTTCAAAGCTGCACCATCCAACTCTCAGATGAGTTGAACAGCTTCAACTACAGTTCACTGACATTTCCAAATTCTTAACACCTCTGAAATAAAATCACCTCTAAGAATAATAATCAGACTGATACAACCTGAAGAAAATTGCAACATAAAGTAGGAAGCTTCTGCTATAATCTAGGGTTTATAGTTTGTACTCTTAGTGCCGGCTACACCAATTACCTGCTAATAACACAGCAGATAACTCACTTGTTAAGTTTTGTAAAACTAACTTTGCTGTTGTATAGAAATTGCTGTTACATTCATTATGGTATGAAGGATGGCTGTTGCATTTCAGTTACCTGAATGCCCCATAAAAATTTTTAAATGGTTTTGTTAACATGTCTAAATTCCTCTCTTTTCTGTCCTCTCCTCTCCCTACACCCTCTGCTCTCCTGCTTCAGCACAAAGAATGATAGAAAATAAACATCTTCATAACTGTAAAAAAAAATAGAGCAAAGAGCTAGCAAATGGTAACAAATACTGTCACTTCTATTGATACATTCACTATAAGTTAGGAAAACTTATTAGCAAGCTACAGTGTGACTGCTCTTTCCAAAACTACTGGAAACAGTGTACGAAGCAATGTACGCTCACACAAATATCTTTCAACCTGTCATGCTGCTTTCATTTTTAAGAGTGATGCTGAACTACTTCTTGTAAACTAACATTGAATATATATTCAGGTTTCTGCCTAAAATGTCAATGAAAAAAAGAAATATCCAGTTAATCCTGTTTCAGTTTGTACAATACTACAGCTCTTTACACAGAATAGCAGGAGAAGATCCACACCTCCTAAATTTTTACATTTTCAGTGAAGTTAGTGACCTGATAAGAACTGGGATGTCAAAACGCAGCAGCTCTTGGGAAGTGGAAAATAGAAGAATTACAAAAAAAAAAACAAACCACACAAAACCCCCCACGAATATCTTGCATAACAACTGCTTTTGTTTGGTCTGTTTGTCTAAGCCTGTACTAGCCAGAAAAGAACTAGCCATGAAGCTCAGCCTTCTTTTTCGTTTCTTTTTTTTTACTTCCATTTTTTTATAACAAAGTCTCCAGATCAATTGTGTTACCCTGACAAATGTAAAAAATGTTTCTGTGCAAACAGCATTACTATAAAATACACAAGTACTGAATACATAAATGCTAAAGTGTTTGACAGTACTTCAAAATATCGTCAAAATACGTTGAACTTCAGTTTGATGTTCTGCTGCAGTTACACAGCTTGAAAAAAAACAACTTTGTCCTTGACTGATCAACAAGTTACTAAGGAGACATTTTCACTTTGAAGATCAAGGGAATTTAAGTTTTTAACATAGAATCAGGTAAAGAGAACACATCTACTGCTATGCCTTAAAATCCCAATCTCTGGTCTCGCGTTACCACAGTATCGATGTAATAGGTGACTGCTTGCGGTAGGCCAGACCACGAAACACTTGCTCAGAATACAGAGCAATGCTCAACCATTTTCATAGGGATGAAAAAACAAACCATTTTCTCTGTTGGCCCTGAATTCTATGACAGTTCATTAGTATGGCAGCGACACAAGCGCTGTGCCACACAAGTACTCCTGTTGACTCAAGGAAGACTAGTTTCCGTCCCAGTCCGAACACTTGCAGGAAAAACAAACCAGAACAAAATGCAAAACTTTGAAGAAAGTTTAGAGTCATCCAGTCTGTTCAGTGACAGAGTACATAGGAGAAAGAATTAAACACCTTTAACTATTTCCACTCCAGCCACCTCCACTCCTCTTTAATGTGTTTTTACTGGCATTGACATAAGTTTTTGGCTGGTCTTGTATCTGTGTACTTGTCTGTATACTCTTCCCTATTAAGGTCAATCGAGAAAAACATGCTTAACTTTTGAACGGATCTTTTCTGGAATCACAGCTTAAGCTTTTTAAATTATCCCATGTTTGCCTTATCTGAAATACTAATCTTGTCACAGTTGTGCTTTTAAATTCGGAGTGCTGGTTCCAAAACTAATTGTGCTTTCTGTGCTAATTCATACATAGGCAAACTCAAGACTCTCTCTTTAATAGAGTTTCTGGATTGTTCTTGAAAAATATCTGTTAAAAACATTTTGATATGTTACACAAAAATAATATAATGCAAAACAGACAGTACTGACCCTGCATCATTACAGCTATGGCATAATCCCTGACTAGTTTTGTTCTGTTTCCACTATCCTCTTCCCAATTTTTTAAATTTCTGATACCCTTAATAAAATTTCACTACCACACTTCACTGCAGCTCAGCAACACTACAATATTCAAGACAAACTTCTTCTACATAATGTTTGCATTTGGTTTTAAAAAAAAAACCCACCAAATCAAACAGTTTCAGAGTTAGTAAAAGAAAATCTGCCTTTTTCAAGTGGGATCTTTTGCCTCAGAATTGTTCCAATGTATTGAATCTAGTTGCCAAGTTTCTTTAATATTTTACGCTGTGTGGCAGCACAGTTCCACTCCTACTTAAATAAAAACCTCAAGAAAGAGGTTTTTAATACAGGTGAACTTATAACCAGGAGAACAGTTACCTTTACATGAACTATTGAATATATTCATATTGATACCTAACAGCAATCTTCAAAAAATACATGCCTCTTGTTTGAAATTTATGATAAACAATCATAATTGTTATTTTCAAAACATAGAGGACAGTGGTTTAGAATAAGTAGGCAAACAATGACTTGGCACTGACAGATTTACCAGTTACAACAGTAGAATGTAAGTATAGAAATAACTTTCAGAAAAAAACAGAAAAAGGCAGAGATTAGAGTTTAAAAAAAATACATAAGAAATTACATATGTTAAAACAATACTTAATAGTAGATGCAAAGATCTACATAGTACCACGTAGCAATTTATTCTTCATGAAAAAAAGAATCCTGGCATGGAATGATTCAATTGATTTCTCTTCCCTGAACTCGATCTGTTTTTACAGGCACCACATGTAATTATCACATCAGAAATGCTGGAAATACACTACTTCATTCTCAGTGGACTGCAATCAACTGCACATAATCACTACTGTTTCCAAAATGCTATCAGTGGATCAATTTGCTGTGAAGCAGCTGTCAGTGATTTAATACTCTCTTTACTTAAAAAGTGAGAGCTGTTCATGGTTTTCTTTTGGCAGGTTGGGGGAAAAGGAAAGAGACAGATGTGCAATGGATAATTTAAACCCAGGGAAATTTCAAAGGTTAACAAAAGTTTGATTAAATCTATTCATGCTTGACAAAGCCAAAAGTTGCAATGATTTTCCTGATTAATTACTTTAGGTCTAAGCATTAGAAACCCACAGGTGAGTTGGGCAGGTGCCCAACAGGAACTACACTCTGCTGAGCAAGCACCTGGGGTAAGAACTGAATGCCAAGAAGGCAAACCAGACAAGGAAGACAAAAATTGCTTACTCCACCATGCCTTCTTATTCCCAGCTGCCACTGCCTATCCCATAGGAATTCTTGGGATTTGCTGCTCCTGAAAGTATGGTGAATCTAAACACGATCTTACTATTGGAATGACTAAGTCCTCCATAATGATGCATTTGGAAATGCAGGCCCACGCCACACCAAAAGTTATCCCAAGTACTGTCTCAGCGAGTTAAAAGTTGAGGTACTAACATGATAGGAACCTGCGACTGAAAAAACATTTGCCCCTTTTCCCTCCACTCCCCAGTCCCACTATACAAAGGCAAGACTGACAACGTCCCTTAGTACAAGAACAAAGGCTGATGCAAACTTCCTGGAAGAGCTTCTTGCCAATGGTGCCAAAAAAGCCACCAAAACCACAGGCAGCAGTTTCTCAGAAAATTGGTTAGAGGCAAACTAACCCAGCATCTGAGAAGATGTTAGACAGCTGGACTCGTTTCCTCTTTAATACCTATTCTTTGACTCTAAGGCAGAGTTTCTCCTGCAGGCTACTACAACTCCTATATCAGTGTTTTTCAAATGACACCTTAAAGGGAGCAGAAACAAACAAGAAAAAAATATAGGGAAGAAGACCTAGAAATGCCTCCAAACCTTTTGGCTTTAAGCAGAGTCCAAGAGACAGCCTTAAGCACCACAACATCCAAATGTGACGGTGCTGACAACATGAAAAACAGAAAGAGAAGCTACTTGTCCTGTTTCAGGTGGTTTAATGGTGAATTGCAATGATTAAGTACTCACTGGCTGCCTGTTCAAAAAAAGATCTTTTTTCATTTCTTGGGAGACAATCAATGGAATAGAACCCCAAACTGGCCTGCCTTGATTGCACTGGTGACTCCACAAAACTCACTGGCACAGCAAAGACACGCTCTAGATTTCACCATTGTTCTTGTTGCAAGGATATCCCGAGGACAATTCAGATCCTTGGTAATGTATTTCATTTAGACATCAAAAGCAGCAATAACAGCCATCTAAGTAAGCAACTCCTCTGTAGCTGCCAACACAATGTCTAAAATCCAGAAAGGAAGTGAAAGCCAGGTACAGATCCTGTCAGATGGATAGGTCTTTGCTGGAGCTTAAGGACAACAGAAAACAAGAATTTCAGGATATTAAGAAAGCTCATAATAAATCATTAGCAAAGATATACTCAGTGAAGGAACCTGCCAGCCCACAGAAGGGCACATCCACTTTTATGGCTGTAGAGAATGCACACAAATGTGGCGAGGCTTAATTACCAACCTAAACCTTATTACAAGAAAATTTGCAGTTATATTTGTGTACATACCACTATATGGAATGTCAACATGATGACATCCAAAGAGAACCACTGAGCACCTATCATGGCATCAATCTTACAGCTACTATATTCTGGGTTTGTGTTTATTGCTCTTCTGGTGTTGCCCAAAAATAAGCTACAGAAAGGGAGAACTCATAAGTAAGTCTTAATCCCTCTAAAAGGCAGGTATTTCTAACATCTTGTCCTCCTCATTGCCTTTGTTGTATGCATATGGCCAGTTTTGTATGAATTTTTATAAAAACTGAGACTGGACAAAACTAGGAATATCACTCCTCAGTTAACAATCCAGTGAACAGATTTGATAAATGTTCCACACAGTAAAATACAGAAACATCCTTCAAAAAACCGAAAATTTAAAACGGTCAACAAAACTAAGAAGTCATCCCACTACTGGGATCTTGCTGGGATATTACAATTATTATATGTTCATCTAGAAATACTGTATTTAGAAGTTTTCTAAATACCATTTAACAATAGAGTTGGCATTTTAGCAACTTTTAAGATCTTTAACAGCTACTTTTAAAGTACAGGTATCTCCTCCTGGTTCTGGCTAGCTGTATAAGGCAAACAGAGTTAAAGAACAAACTTTATACAGTAAAATTGTTTGGAATTTTAAAATTTTGCCCAGAATCACCTTAAAAAGGTAAGCATACTGACGAAAGGCTCATACTTCTAGGGACAAGAACATTTATGTGGCGCAAAACACACTCAGCTAACACAGAAAGAAACTACATCCAATTACTACTCCAGAAATCATGTATATGAAGCCTTTAACCTGTAATAATGATTCTGTCTTTATGTAAAGGACAGCCAGCATTTGGAGGGGGCGGGGGAAGAAGACACAGAACAGACCAAACCACTTAATATTTTCCTGTTTCATCAATACCTTCTATCTGAAACAAAACCACAGCCATTTATTCAGCACTGTTTCGGTCTCTCTGTATACCCTGCATATAAGGAATGCCTTATAGCAGATACTTTTAAGTTTTCAAGTAATCAGTTGTGATTGCTAATAAAAGTGATGTGCCAAATAACTTAATTCCCCAGACTTTTTAAATGTGTACATGTAATGACACTGGAAAAAAAATTACTCACGTGATTGAATCTTCTGGTGAAAGCAACAGCATTTGGTGCTGAACTGTATTTCTCTTTTTTATTCCAGCCGCAGCTTGCCAGCTCCTGGGAGAACAAGGATGAACATTTATTTATTTTTTTTAAATCAGTGCATAAAACATGTTCAGAGCTAAGAGCATACAGAGACAAATGTTAAAAGTTTCAAAATAACTTAACAGAGCTATAGTACATTGAAGTAAAACATAGTTACACTTTTCCTCCAATTTATTCCGTAAATTTAAATTCCACAAGCATAATTTCTGACTTGCTTTGAGTTGTTAGATTTTTACAATTGATATTTTGTTGAATTACAAACTTGTAAAAATTCCATCCATATTAGGAACCGGTGAAATAACTCTAGATCCATTTGTTACCACAGAAAATTCTGCTTTAAATGTGTATCTGAGCAAGCGAGAGCAGCATGTTCTTTTGCTTTTAACTGCTTTCTGAAGATACTTAAAAGTCTACTGAGAGGATACACCTTATTAACTCAACCTAGACACGTCCCGTTATTTTAACTTGGCAGTTTGCATTTAAGAAATCCTGAAATAGTCATCCTTAGCAGCAACAATAAAAGAAACACTATTTCCAGTTTTCCAGTCTCATGCCAGTTAAGAGAGACCTTGAATTCTTCCACTTGTTGAAGTTTATCGCATGCTGGTATTTGTTAGAGAAGACTCTGAGACACTCCTGTCCACAGGCACTGGGAAGAATGTGGAGTCTCTAGCTTTCTATTAAGGGCCATTCCTTCAAAATTCACTAGGAGGTTCTGCCACCAAAACCTACCCTGGAAAATGCCAACAATGTTCAGCATAAGAACACACACGCCCATCTCCTCGTATCTGTGCTTCAGTGACTATGCACAAGACAACCATGCAGCTCTGAGCTGCTGCTGTTGCAAAGGAGAGCGGGATACTGGAGAAGGAAGCCATCCAAGAGACCCCTGTTTACATTCTCTATCCCTCAGCATCTCCCAGCGCTGTAGTTTCTATTGGAGTAACAAGTCACATCTCCACACTTGGGAGAATACAATGTGATTAATCCTTACTGGCATCATCTGATAATTACAATTCCTTAGCAGCAGGAAAAAATTAGTTGCCATCTCAAGTTTAGATTCTAATCTCTCAGTAATTCTGGCCCAATTCCAGGCAGAAGTTACCCATTTCCCTGGCACTGCACATCAAAGGGCTTACACAGGAGAGACATCAGAAGTAGAACTGGCTTAGCTGGCATGGAGGTGATTAGCAACAGAAGCTGTAATGTTTTCTACTAAAAAATTACCAAGAATCTTCAGATAGTATATAAATAATATTATTAAGGTCAAATTCATATTTATACAGTCAAAATTCGAGGTCTAATATCAGTTGGGCAGAGATGCAAGATATGACTGTCAGACTGTGAACTNATATGTTTTTTTCAAAGAAGTGGTCTCCCTGTTTTGACAGAATGCACTTAAACAACTGAAGCCTCTGCTCCAGAAAAATCTTGTTGGGATTTTCCCTAGCTGAAAAAGAAAGCAGTGATTGGCAGAGAGTAAGTGTTTTGGTAAATAAGATGGAAATCTAAACAATGAGGCAGCAAAAATAGCTCCTGGAATAGCATCCTAGTGGATTCTCCTGACTAAGACCACTTCTGTAATTCTGGGCCTGAGGCTGGCTCTAAGGTTGTATATTATCATCCTTACTTTAGAATGAAATGGGTTTTCATGTAGTCTCACAAAAAGGTAAAGACTTCATTGTGCATTACTGACCGTATCAAATACTGTTTAAAACTGTTCTTGACCAAACTTTATTTCAGAAAATAACCCACCAGGGCCGACTGAAACAAGAAGTTTAAGAAGTATGATACAGTGCTAATGAGCATGGACCTGCCTCCGCACACACTGCTGCAAGAAAGCATGCTCATTTGCTGAACTAGAATTCAGAAATCATTCTTATACTTCTATAAAAATACCCACTTCTTTGCCAGTTAAAGCAACTGTGCAGCCTATTCCATTACTCTAATTCAGGCATGTTTCTTTGATCTTCTAGAATTGTACTTTTTCCATCCCAAGTTTCAAACCTGAAGTATTCACAAGGATTATTTGCCACTCAACTCAAGCACAGGAGCTACACTGCTACAACCGCCAATTTCTCATTTCGTGTAATTTATTACAATGAGGTCCAAGACTGAAGATTTAGGATCAAGAATACAAAAGCTAAACTTTCTTCATAACTCATTTCGGTTCTCACTCCTTTTTGAAGCTATACCATTTTATTTTCCTTGAGATACCACAGGAACACTTAAATTACAACCTGTACTAGATGGCAGAATAAAAGACTCTGTTTCTCATTAAAATCTTTATATACAGGTCAAGGTGAAAGTTTCAAAAACAGAGGATAGAAAGAGCAGGGACTAATAGTGGAATCATTATACAACATTAGGACAAGTAGAGATGAATAATCAATAAGCCAACTATTTTATTTTCACTGCCTAACCTAGTGAAGCAGAGAGGATAAAGAAGTTAAAGGCAATAACCTAGTAAACATTTTCCATGTGAGTACATAATTTTGGACAATGTATTGAAATATGTGAAATAAGCAAACAGATTTTCCAATTACAGGAAGCTAATATGTTCTGCAAAGGGATATCTGGCAGTTCATGTTAACATAGCTACCAGGAGCACAGCTCAGCAAGTCTAGGACTACCTTTTCCTTTATAGTCATTGCTCTCCAGAAAGCCTCAACCACCATAAGAAAAGGAAAATCACCACTTGTCATTCATGGGTAACAGATTGAAACCATATGATTGACTTAGGAAGATCCATCTTTTTGTTTCCCAAATATGAAAAAGCAAATCAGCTGCTTTCATACAGACACAAGTTATTGTTCTCCACTATATTCCTTTCTTATACTGCACCCCAATTATTAACTAACAAAGAAACAGTAATTCCTCCTACTTTTTTTTTTCCTCAGATGTAACTCGCAGGCATTTTTAATGGTCAAGAAAGCTGATTTCCAGTATCACTTGGCATGATATAGTCTGCTTAAAGCTCAGTCAGAGGATCATGTCACTATATACTGTCTAGGCCATGGCAGCTGTTAAGTCCATGCTTCTGGCTCACCCTAAATGTAAAGTGACCCACTGTACCTTAGTCCTGAATTACGCAGGCTACACTAAGATCCGTGTCTGATTTTCCTGAGCATGAAAACAGGAAGTTGTAGTGGGCAATGTATAGGAACTCTAGCACACACCTGAACCAACAATAACTGTCATAATTTCAATATAGACAGAAAGAAGTATAACTTACTTGCAACAGAGAGAGGCAACAGGCTGTAGAAGTATACAAGTCTGTGCTCTGGGTATGTTGATTGATTTTGATGCTAAGGAAAAATTACTATATATTACTGTAAAAAGTGTTGATCAACTCTGTTTTTTGTTAAGATAAATGAGATGAAATGCTGATTTTTTTAAAAAAAAGCCTACGACACCTTTAAGAAAAGATTTTAACACAATGAAAAGGGTGCAAGAGATAGTCTAGAAAAACAATTATGTTTAAAGAATACTGTTCACACTTCCTAAGAATGGTGAAAATTTGGCTCCTGTTCCTTTAGAAGTTAAGCATCTTGGAATAAATCTTTCAGAATCCCTATTTTCAAAAGCAAATTAAAACATTAAATGCTACAAATTTCATTCATATTTCATCCTACAGATTTTGGGAAGCAGACTCAAATTCACAGTCTGTATAACACAGATTTGTTGCTGCATTACAACAGTCTATAATAAATAGCCAGTTTTACATCTTGGCACACTGGGAAAGATATTGCTCATCATCTCCCACCATGCATGCAGATGAGAGCTGTGAAATTTGATTCTACTTAGAGTAGTTGCTAGCACCAATATAAAAAAAAACCCAAATTCTATCAATGCTTTTAAGACACTAATTAAAGCCTCAGTTTAGAAGCCTTTTTATACAGGAGAAATCAGCTCGGCTTTGTTTTGTTTTCTAATTACAAATTCAACAACGTCTGAGTGCACACGTCAAGGTACGTGTCAAGACTTACAAGCTGAATCATGACTATAGATAGGGCACACAGTGTGGTAGATACTTCAAAGAAATCCAGAAACCTACAACATTTCATTTATCTGCTGTCAAAATGTCTTTAGGCAAACTAAGCGTTCCATGTCTGTTTTCCCCTTCTGAAGAACAAGAGGAAAGCATTTTAATTGTGTCTAGCTTCTTCCAACACGAAAAATAATCTGTATGCCCCTTTTCCATAAGGGATCAACATAATTTAGTGGCACATCAGATACAAAACAACAGACTGCTGTCCACCTGTGAAGGAGCACGGATGGACGGACAATATTTGCAAGCTGTCAGGGTCTTCAACTGCTTTTGTGGAAACACTTGAGAAGTGTCAAAACCGCTACCCTTCCTCACATGGATGTTTTCCACTGAAGGCACCACGTGAATTTTTATTATGCAGTACATACAGGTCTCTTAAAAGGAATTACTTTCTAGATACATTCACCTACTTTCTCCCAGTTTTCCTTTTAGAAAAGTTTCATGGTTTTATTCTGTTTTTCCCCTTTAAGGTTTACAATAATGAGTTAGACCAGTCAAAAAAATTTAATGTGCTCTCTTGACATTTCTTCTCATCTGCCAGAGACTTTCTGTAGGTCTGCCCACACAACACAATCCGAGATACTGGAGACAGCATTAAAAGACCAATGATTTATGAGGTATGGAGTATCGGAACACTGCCACTATACCTAACTTGTTTGTTTGCTTCCTTGTGGTTGTTACACAGCTGACTGCTCATCCCATGCAGCGCTGGAAGCAGACTGCAAAGGATAAACTACCACCAAACTTAAGCAGTGCAATTTCTTTATCAGCAGATCATTAGGTTTAGGATCATGAGTTAAATTGGCCTTTTGATTTTTCAATATCCAGTCCCTTGAACCTCAGTGTAACTAGAGCTAAAGCACTGAGTAAAAGCAACCCAGAGCTTATTCAATTTTAACACTCAGGGGTGGGGAGAACCCTAGACAGCAGTAATCCTTAATATTAGAAAAACAAGTACACAAACACACATATGAAGAAAATATTTAAAATAATCAGATAAAAGGGTAAAATGCTTCAAAGTTTTGGAAAAGAGCTTTAAAGAAAAGAGATATCCTATTAGAAGATCAGGATAAACATATTCTGCCAAGCAAAAAGACTTTAATGACGTCCAGAAAAAAAAAGCCCAGGATCAAATGGGAGCCTCTTTGAAGGATTAAAAAAAAAACCCACACACCAAAAAAACCCCAACAAAAAACCCACACAAATCCAGATGGGTTGGGAAATGGCTTGCTGAAATCATGACAATGTTTTCAAGTACAGATCAAAAGGAAGCCTTAAAAAAATTGTGGGTACATAAACGACGAAATCAATCATCAAAACCAAGAGACCAAGATATTCAACAGGCTTCTCTGCTTGAAGCAAAATACTCCTCAGGGTGCCACAACAGTGACATGACAAAAGCCTGCTACTAATAAAATAGCTTATGATAGTCTAAAGGTGACTGATGAGCTGAAAAAGACTTCTATACTACTGATAAAGTGGACAATAAACTGAAAAATAAACCTTCAAAGTGCAAAACAATGCCCACAGGAAAATGCTAATCAGAGAAATAAGGGTAAACAAATTAATCATTTATTATAGTCACTGTGAAGATTCTGAAACCATCAGTTCAAGTCAGGCTGCAATTAGAAAGGAGTATCATCAATATATTATCCCAATATATCCACAGATCACACCTATCTTGCATACAAGATGCCATTACAACCATTTTTCTTTTTCCAAAAAACATGAACCAGTTAGGGAAACAGAGGACAGGATGAGGTATGGTGTGAGGTATCAGGAGTTGAAACCTAAAACATTATGATCAAGTAGTCAAATCAAGACATTTATCATTCAGAATCATTAAAATGCATTAAAACTTCCTCTCCAGTACTAGCTGAACATGTTTACATACCAATACTCCATTCCCCAAACGACTAGTTCCAGATATGTGTGTTATAAAATCACCTGCTTCAGAGCTATATGAACTGGGACAAAAACTAACATTTCTTGACATGCTTACACTTGGCAATTCCAGAATTCATACAATGGCATAACTTTTTCTCCATTTATATTTGAAATCAAAACCAATAAACTCCTTACCTCTGGCTGAATTGCTTTAAATACAGGGACATCCATTAGTGTTATCTGACCCTGAAAAAAAAAAAATTTTAAATCATAAGTTAAGCTCAAAATTGACTTTGCATTCCATTAAGTTGCTGGGCTGCATGAGAACTGTATTTGTTCTGTTTCCCTTTATTATTTGACTTGCATTTTGTAGCTAATTCCAGAGGGTTCAACTCCTACCACAGAGCCATCCTGCAAAACCCAAGAATTAAGTGCTCCAAACTTTACATTTAATAAAATAAATTACGATAAATTACTCCCAGGAGCATAATCCTGCAGTTATGTACGCAAGTCAGAGCCTGAATCCAGAAACACTATATAAGAGCTATCCAAAAACACAAGGAACTTAACTTGAAAGTGTTCAAGGGCAGTTTCTCTTCAAACTCTGAATCCCAGCCTGGGTGTTACACAATTCTATTGAAACATCCCTAAAATATTTCCATCAATACTTGAAGCATATTAGAATAACTAATCTAAGTAATTGCTCACTTGCAAAGCAACAGTTCAAATTAAATACAATCATCTCGATTCCAGCAATCAGAACCAATATGTTCATTTTCATTCTGAGATGTCTGTTCAGCTTTGGAAAGGGTAAAGGCAGACACAGAGACCAGGTTTTGCATTTTGAAATATATTCACAGAGCCTTATTTTAAGTGTACAATTTAGGATTGCTACCTGTCAATGCATCCAAAAGAAAGAGACCATCTCTTTCAAAGAGTATGTAGGTAGCCCAGAAACATGAGCACCATCCAAGTTAGATATCACAAACACCCTTTTAACAATTAATCCAGAGGCCTTGTTCGCTTTCCTCTGATATGAGCTGCATAGCTTTATTCCCATTTCCCTGAAAACAGCAGTTCCCCCATTCCTACGCTCTGCAGCTCATGCTGACAGGTCTGTGACTCTCACCAATCACAATTGCCATTGAACGCCATTGCTGGATAGCTGAACAGCTTCTTAGAGAAAAAGTCAGCCTTGCAGAAAACTTTAACTAGGGTGCTCTTAGTTCAAAGAAAGCAGGTGCATAGAGCAACTGCTCCAACGAGATGAGAATTGATGGGTTTTGCCAAAAACAGCCAAATCTGTGTTTTGTAGCACATCTCCTTGACCTCTAAATCTATTTTTAGATAGGAATGGTGGCAAACAAGACCATAAAAAAAATTATATCAATCAGTTCAGTTTCTATAACTGACACAATCATCCGGTATTTACATCACAGAAGTAATAAGCCCTTTATGCGTTCCCTTTTTACAAGCTGTTTTTCCTGGGCTCTGCTTTTATCAGCTGCTCCTCCTTCTGAATAATGATGTTTTAAATCTATATTACATTTTTCGAGTCTTGGGCTAAAGCTAGATGAAATCAGACCAGTTTAACTGAATCCACATACTCAACCACAAATAAGACAATACAAGCTCACAAATGTGCACAGCTCTACATCTTTGTAGCAGTAATCCTGTACAAGCTTTTACATAAAACATTCTTGGTCCTGTTGGTTACAGGACCAAAACTTGCATGTGGTATGAGGCATATGATTTGTACCTCCCATTCATTAATGTCCACAAACTATTTAAATACCATCTTAAAAATGATTCCCCAAACCACCATTTAAAAATGTGGTTTAACAATCAGCTGCACCATCTGTCCTGACAGCATAAAAATATATGGCACCTTGGAAGTTTAGATGAAGTCAAGGATATCAGGCAGACATACCCTCCAAAGATTTAAGCAGCAGCAATTAATAAAAATGGGAATTCAGGAATATAGTAGGCAAAAAACACTCTTTGTCTTTAATATAAGCTTCTCTACTCCCTTGCAGCCATAGAAACTGCAGTAAAAATACAAACTTCTGCCAAAACCAAAAGATATCTTTCAGACTGAAAGCAACCTTGCTAACTGAAACCATTCTAGTCTTTTGTTATGAGGCCTATGAAAAAGTGATCTGTTCTTGAAGGAATGAAAATGGTTTCTTCTCCTAAAAGTAAAAACTCTTCCAGCATTATTTTTTAGACCATCAAGGTCAGAAATACAGAAAATCTTCAAATGAAACCTTTTTTTAAGAGGGGCAGTTTTATGTTGCCACAAAAAGTACCAACAGCACCAAGTCATTTCTGGCGAGGGAAGCAGAGAGATTTGGGAAAGTGCAAACTGTTCCAACGGTGGTTACTAATACTTCGCTTTTGAAGGATTTTGAATGTGTGCACAGACAATGCTGGTATTTTTTTGTGTTATTTCCCACCTTTTCCTAGCCTGGTTTCTAGGAAAGGACTAAGACCCTTGGACAGTGACTCCAGGAGTACCACCTTGTCAAAAGACACAACATGCTTGACAATGCCCTGTTATAGGTGATGCTGGATCTTTATACACAGAAGAGCTTTAGAAACCTCTAAATATGTCAGAGATGTCAATCCGGGTTATGTTACACTGCATTTAGTATGCAAATATGGCCTCATCATGACAATTGAATAGTATGCTCTCTTATCTGAGATATCTACGTGTAAGGCTCTTTTGAGGAAACAAATAGGCAAGGCATGTCTTTCCTGGTGCAGGGAAAGCCATTTGATGAGGAGGGGGAACAAGATTTTTCTCCAAAAGCATGGTATTTAAGGAGGGGGCAGGGAAAAAAGTTGGCTAATTTCTAACGTTAAAATTGACTTGAAGTTAATAATCAAGATGCATTCAGAAAACACTTATCCTAAAAGGAGCTGAGGCACAACTTTATGTATTTTTTTCTAAATCTTACTTAAAAGTTTAAGATAATAAATTGAGAATGCCTATGAAAAGGGCTTCCCTATGCAGGCAGCAGTTACCTAAACATTGCACAGGAAGTCTGTACCACTGTGTAGGACAGACCTACCTGATATTTGGATGCGTGTGCTATTTCTAAACCTCCCGCTCCTTCGGAAAGAGCAAATCTATCCCAGTTCTGTAAGTTGTCTAACCATGTATCCATGGCTGTGCAAGCACAAGCACCAAGGAATTACACTGTCTTACCTGCAGAGAACACTTAAGACACACAGGGACAGAAGGAAAGCATGGATTCACTTCTTACACCTCACACAACCCTGACCATAGAGCAGCCACAGCAAGAGTTATAGCAAGAATTCATTCTTCCTTTTCATTCCCAAGGTGAAGAGCCCAGTCCTGAAACACCAGCCATAGAATCTGATCTCTACTCTCCTGTTGGTTTGCTAAAATATACCAAGCTTTCTCAGAAATGTATTATTTTAGGTAAATGTCACTGATGAAGTATACCTCTATGCTTCTCAATAAAGGAAATTAATTAGAAAATTGTTGGGGTGGGGAATGTGAAAGCAAAAGAATGCACACTTCCATAAAATTTGAGTGTGGGGTAAATTAAAACACCCTTACAAAAGACCCAGGCATTTCAACTAACATTTCACTGCAAATCCTCCTCACTAAAACAAGATTACAACAACAGTAGAATAAAAATGAGCCAGCAAACTGATTCACTGGTCACATCAAAGGGAAAATGATTAGAAGTAAATGTGGTCTTTCTTCCCAGCCCTCCAGAATTTGTCCTCTTACTCAACCTGAACTGCCTTAGACTATTACTTGCTTCAGCAGTAACTCCTAAAGAAATTACTTTAAGACTGGATCAATATCCAATATTTATGAAACAAATAGTTACAACTTCACATATCAAAATAAATGCATACATTTTAAATGGTGATATTAAATGGGCATATTAACAGTGAACAATCACTCAAATGCCAAAGTTGTGGATTAACATTCATTACTAAAAAGATTTGGAATTGCTATTAAGTACATAATATTTTAAAAAGCAAGTCTGATAATCAAAAACTTACTGATTTAAGAGAGGAACTTCTTTATTCTAGTATCACACTGATATTAGGCTGATTTTTTTTTTCCTTGTTTGGTTTACACATCTTGCTGCTTTCACTAAAAGCAGTATCAAACCTCAGTAACACTGTATCACATTCCACCCCTTCAAGAAACATCCCTTATTGAGGCTCCTTTCTTAGAGAGCTTGCAATTTTTCCATGAAGAGTTCCAAGCACTCACAAAATGGTTCATAATTCAAAAGAGGCAAGTGACTGATAGCTGAATACTTCAGCTGACAGATAAGAAGCCGTTTGAGTTTGTAGACATGACAGTGTACCTCACATAAGAGTTTAAAAATACCTTTCACAAAATAGAATTTTTTAAACATTAACTTAATCATATTTATAAGTCTAACACTTAATTGAATTTTTACCTGTATGAAGGTACTTGCTCACTGCTAAGAGAAAAATGAAGCAAACTGAAAGGCTGGCCTTCTAATTAAAAGTACTTGAAATGACAAAAATTAAAATTAAAAAATGTTATTTATGTTGGATGCCATTGCTCAACTCTAACAACAAAAAACTCCTACCATGACCAAATCAAGGGGAATTTAAACCCCAAGAAACAAAGCCACTAGTTTGGTTTCTGCAATGAAAGCAAGAGATACAAGGCACTAACTTTTCTCATTCCAGCTCCTTAACCCAACCAACACAAATTCCTGGATAGCTCCTCCTCCTAAACTTTAATGCTTTAATATTCAAACCAAAAATTGTGTTTACATCAACATGTTACATGAAGCAGGCCAACCATAACCTCTCTAGTTTTGAGTTGTCAGCTGCATAGATCTAAAAACAAAAAGACCCACAACAACTAGATTACATGTGCAATTACAGAACTGTGAACTTACTTATAATTTAAATAAGCATTCTGCTTACACGAAGATAGGGAAACTTGATGCTTTCTGTCTTTCTAGAAGACTTCATTTATAAATTAGAGTATCTCTTCATTGCTCAGACAATGAAAAAGCTGAATGGAAGTTTTGTGTTTATGTTTGCGCTAAGTCCTAGATAACAATTCTAGAATAATATTAGAAGAGGTATGTTTTTAATATACAACTTATTTCCCAATTCTCAACCACTTCAAGAATGCCACAAGAGAAAGCCATCTTTTCTAAACAGAGAATGATCATCTTGGAATTAACACAGTAGAATGGTAGTTGGAAGATAATTCACACCCCCAAGCACAGTCATGGGAGCTTTTGCACGGAGCAGAAAGACCTTGCCTGGGGACAGTCCCCAGCAGCCAAGTTTAAAAATATTTCAGCTCTCCTGGGTGTTGAGATGTTGGACAACTAAGTACTTAAAAAAAAAAAATCATATGTATATGAAGCTGTGTGGGAATAAAGAGATTTACCCCTCTCTCAGGGAGATCTGTCAGGCCAGAAATTTTACATGCAGACATCAAGAACTACGCTTCAGTACACTGCTTCTTTGAGGAACAGAGAGAAACTCAATTAAATGAAATGTTAAAATACTCCCCAACTTCTTCTCTGTTCTGAAATCACATATGGATTACCCTCATTCCATAAACCCCTGTAGCATAAGAACTTCTAGTTGTAGTTAACACCACTGCACTGAGCTCCTCTCCACAATCCTGTGTGAAAGTTCCCACTTGATTTGGGCTACAATCCCACCTTTCTAGTCCTTAGACCTTCTCAGGTATGACCTCCTATCAGGTTACTTGCTGTATTACAAGATTTCCTGCCACGTACGTACTGTAATGACAGTGCATTTCCCATATTGCTCCTGGACAGAGATCCTCAGTGTGAAAAGAAAAACTAAGTTTCTGTCTGAGATGAAAAAAAATTAAATGTCGACATTTTGGTTATTGAAGAACACTGCCATAACCTGATTTTCCTTGAAGCCATATTGGTTCAAGCAGCACTTCATAAATTGTTCCCTAATCTGAATTTTTAGAAGGAATTATATTTAAGCCTTCCAACTTGGCTTAGCACTGTCTCTCTGGGCTGCCAGAATACTTCTCTTAACTGAAAAAATAGCTAAGCCTCTGTTAAGCACTGCATCAGTAGGTGAATAATTCTGCTGTCCAAAACGAACACTAGGGGATTAAAGTTCCTGTGCTGAAACTCCACTTGTTTTCTCACAAA
Source organism: Eurystomus gularis (assembly GCA_013400335.1). NCBI lineage: Eukaryota > Metazoa > Chordata > Aves > Coraciiformes > Coraciidae > Eurystomus > Eurystomus gularis. The sequence goes on from VZZY01002645.1 coordinate 148,170, forward strand.
GTCCACTGCAAAACTGTTATCATTAATAGTTCCTCCATACGCTATAATAAAGTTGCTTCTTCTCGTTCTCATTGGGAACATACTTAGTCTTTAATATTCTTCTGTAAAATACAGCTCACAGGAACATATATGAGCAGAAGTCCTTTTTCATCACAAGCTCCTAGGGCCCAGTACTTCACTTGATTCAAGCTGCTCTCAGAGTAGCAGACAGACTTGCCTCAAGCTCCCTAATACATCGACAACCAGGCTCAGGAGAGGCCAAAACCAACACTACTGCCAGGCACCACGTAGCACAATTCACACCAGTAACTCACAGGAACTTGCAGAGAGGACTGTGAATCTGCCAGAGTCCCACACAAGAAAGTTCTCCTGAAGGGAGCCTTGGACCAGTTCAAATTATTTCTGGTCTGTTCAAAGGTGCAAAAAGTGAGTTTGCTGAACTCCACACACCTTGAAACCTACTTTTGCACTTTTATTACACACACAGTGCAGTTTCAGAACTTTTGGGACCTGCTTTCTTTACAAAACACACTCGTGGTTTTTCTTCAGATACAGATAACTTGATATTTAACTCTTGTAATAACCTCTCTGAGGAAAATTCCTTGTTCCATCTAAACATTTTTAACATAAGCTTTATTTGTGTATTGTTTCCAAAATAAGCAATACTCTTTTTTTCCAACACCCATTTGACAAAGCTTAACTGGAATAAAAACCATCTGCACGTGAGCAGATTTCTTTTACTTCATAGCGCTTTCAGAGACTAGGGCAAAGAATAAAGAATCCTTCTTAGATAACTTGGTGGAAAAAAAAAAAGCAATGGATTTATACAGCTGCCCTTCCCTTAATTCTACCTCAAATATTTACACCACCGTGGCTAAGTATAAAATGGAAAAGCAAGTCAAAAAGTAATAAACAGTCAAATAATTAAACAGTAGCAGTCTAAGGAATAAGAATTTACTGTCAAGCAAAAAACAAATATTTCTTCAACCTGAGGTTCGCCAGCATCTTAATTTGGAGCTCATGTCCCCAGGCTTTTTCCTTTTTTCCTTTCAGTCTCACCAGTCCCCCCTGTCTACTGCCACTGCACCATTAACATATCCCTGCCCCACAAACTGTGCCCTGTACGCTGGAAACCACACTTCTCCCTTCAGCGAAAATGGGCAGCATTCACTGCAACTGTGTCTACCCTGTACACACACAGTGGCTCCAGCGGCAGGGCCAGACACCAGCGGGTAATCCTGGCACCAACTTCTGTGGCTTTTAGCCGTTTAATAAAGAAGCAAGCAGTGATCAGCCTAAAAGCAGGTATTTAAAAGAGACAGTCTCCTTATTAATTACAGCTAGAAAGCTGTCTATAGAATCCTTCGCAGAAAACAAGAGCATCCTACTTCACGCTCATTGAATGGGATTCTCTTTCCCTCCAAATGTAGGAAACATGCAGGCATTCAATACATCCCCTGGAAACTGTTTTTGTAAGCTGTAGGGCGGGGGATAAAGCAAACTATAGATCTGCAACAGCAGCAGCTATGCCTGAGGATCTCACCTGTTTCAGCTGTAACTTGGCCCTTTCTAAAGAGGCTTTCAACCTTACAAAGAACTTGTAACACCCAGTTGATAACAACAGTTTAACTGGACTATTAGACATAACCGACAATAATAACTCCTGTTAGTGTTTAGACTAGACCCCCTGAAGGGCTTGTGTACTTTTAGTAGAAAGTTAGTATGAGACTGAACAAAGGCCCATGACATGAAAGGGCACACATCAACTGCATGTTCAGGATGGTGTTAGATGGCTGCCAAAGGAAGGAACATGGAAATAAAATCACCAAAAATATTTACACTTGGGCTTTTCTTTGGCTTGGTAAGCAGCTTCTTGAAAACGCAGGATTACAAGCAATAGCTTTTGTAGTCCAACTTGTCTCTTACCCACTAAGTGACTAAACAGATCAAGTTGTGGAATAACAATGATGTCTCTACCACAGTGGGAAGTGAAAAGGCATCTATGTCTCCTATTGGTATCAAAACCACTAGCAGGAATCTTATTTCCAGTACCTCTCAAAATTAATTACCTTTCAGATTTTTGCTCTTCTCCAGCCTAACTGTAGTTGTCCCATCTGCACACAGCAATCAGTTTTGATCAAAGTGCAACACACCTCATTGGGTACAGGATGAGACTTCCCAATGCTGATGCTGGGCTTCATCAATTAACTGTCAACTTTATGCTACCCATGCACTGGAATTTACTTTCATTAAAGCCAAGGTTTCCTAACCATTCGTTAGACAACTGTTTAACTAGCTCTGGTGCAGCAACTTGCTTTTATTGCCATTTTACTGGCTTTATCACATCATCTTTTCTCTCTATTAATAAGGTACTTACACAGCTCACAAATTATTTCCTCAGTTTACGACTTCAAAAGAAGTTATTGTTTTTTTAAACCCAGAATTCATTCTGCAGCAGGAAACAGAATGCAGCCTTCACTGAGTTACAGCTGTCAGTAGTCTGCACTACATCCATTTTACAAGAGCTACCACTAAACTAGAAGTTTTCTCATACTTTGGGAAAGCAATTGGTAGCATACCCATGTCCAGTCTGAGAGGTTCATACAATGAAAACCTTACTAACAGTTTTGCACCCTCATCAGTCCTGGTACCCTCGAGAGCTTGACCATACTGCATCACTCTGGTAGTCTTCACATTAACACTGAAATCCAGATGGAGATTTTATACTTCTCTGTTATGCCAGGACTAAACCCAGGAAGAAAAAGATATGGCCAATAAAATAAGAACAAGTGTAGGAGTCAAGGTACCTATTTTTTTGGCAAATTTACTTAGCACTCAAAGCAAGCCTTACTGGAAAAGCAGATAAAATTGCCTGGGGAAACAAACATTAACAAAGAAGTGCGGCTGTGTACAGAAATATTGAGAGAGAAATGAAATGAGTTATAACCTTGCCAAAGGGCTGAACACTGATTACTACAGATTCTACTAGAATCTATGTAGAATCTACTTCTATAGAATTTTGCTCAATTGTTCAGAATTCTATCTATAAGATATTTCAGATTCATTCACAGGAAATGAAACTTGATATGAACAACTAGATACTTTAAAAAGGAGAAGGTTAAGAGTAAAAATGCTTTTCTGGGGGGAATTGAGAAAACAGCAAGTTTACCAGGTAGTATAAACCAAAAACACAACCCCAGGTTTTTAATTGTCATGTGAAATGCTTAATTAAAGGATTCCTGTTTGTGAGTACAACTCTATCCAGTTTAAGGCATAACATGAGAACAGTAAAAACACTGGATTTCAATAAATACTTTTAGCTAACCAAGATTTACCTTTGTATATTTTGTTGTCCAGGCAAGTGAGCAACTCCAGAGAGACTGACTGATCAACTCTGCTGCTCAGCAGCATCCACCACTGGCTAAATAGCAGAGCCATTCAAAGGAACCTGCAGCTATTCTGGCCTAAATGAATAATTCCACTTGAATTCATGCCCCTTATCCCCAAACTCCCTAAGTACTTAGACTTCATTTATGTAGAGAAATCATATAGCCAGTCCCAAAAACATCTTCCCAGGGAAAGAAGGTGATTCATTGTCCAGCTGTTTCTGACAGCAGAGCAGGGAAGAGGCCCGAACCACAAGACTTGAACCTCAGTCAGGAATAAATCCCTTAACTATCCAAGAAGAATTTAAGGTAAGTATCACTTCATAATCCAGATGCTTTACATTTTCAGTGTCTTCATTCAAATCAATTTGTCCATTAATAATTAAATGAAATAGTTGTTAATTATTAAAAAATAGAACAAACTTAATGGGAATAATTTGTGATACCTACTACCGCATATCGATAATCTCCCCAGGACAATTCACCATGAGTCTCATCACTTGAATTATAAATGCAGTAAGAGCAATAGCTTGTTAGTAATCTTTTTAGTAACACTTGAATCACTTAGAGGGACCATCTGTTTTCCTAACCTCTCAAGTAGAGGGGAAAAAAAAAAAATTTAAAAATCACCCAACATTTTGGTTAAACATTTTTCCTCATTTGTTCTGAGTTCTGAAGGATATCTGACTCATTATTCTATACCATTGCATCTGAAAGAAGGAAACACTCTCTAGATGTAAGAATTAGGAGTTAAAAATTAAAACACCTTCAGAAAAAACAAGTACCGGTGAATTATATTCTTGCAACTAAAATACGCATGTCAATTAATCTGCGTCACATAGATATAAGAATCTTTGGTCTATGTTATGCGTAAGAGCATGAGAAATGCCTGGACAGCACAGCCCAAAGTGAGCACTTGACATTGAGTAGAATATAGACAATGAAGAACTGTAGTGCAAGATCTGTTTTTGAAACCCATGGGCGACAGAAGTTAGGCAAAAACAATATAGAAATAGAGAAGCAGAGGAAAAGCTGCCAAGAAGATTCACACACAAAGTAACAAAAACAATGGCATTGCTTACCGCATATTCTTCTGGTGTAACCTTTAGAACATCAAACACCACTGCATCAAAGCTCTTCTTCAGTTCAGCTGAACCTTTGTCACTCAAGGATTCAGAGCTGCTACTCTTCTGCAGAAACAAACAAAACCACCGATGATATTTTGGTTCTCTCCTTTTTTGTTTTTACAGAATTTCTGTTCACACATCACTGTTCACAGAATTTTTCTATTGGGCAAATTATCAATTATAAGTCAGTCAGAGGACATACTTTCTCCAGACAAAGACCGCTAAAATTAGAGACTCTTAGACTGATGTTAATGGATTTCAAAGTTGTCCCTCAAAACACAACAGTCAAATTTCAACACACAATTAAATTCAAGTTTTGCTGACAGGAAAGTAAATAATAACAATAACTAAAACAATACAGTCACACTGAACAAACAATTTTAAAAAGAAAAAATACTACTATAGTGAGGAAAAAGACATTGTCTGCCCCAAAGGAATAGCTAACATCAAATAATAGTACCAACCTCTTCCTGTTGCTCTTTAGAAGCATTAAAACTTAGAAAAATTACACCATGAGCTACATATGTATTCCTGTTGAAAACACTTAGTATAAAAAAGCTTTAGGGTTTTTTTTTAAATGCTAGCAATTCACATTTGCAAAAAACACCAGATCCTAGAATATTATTCTATGAATCTTTATCTACAACATATTTCGTTTCCCTGCAAAATACAAATATGGTTCAAAAAAATTAGTACTTTGTATGAAATTAACATTTATAATTGGTTTCATATGTAGCATATACTGTTTTCACGTGTTTCAGATTAAAACAATACAACTGTATTACGAGTAATCACTTCCTTCAGTATATCAATGCAAACCTAGGTTCAGCTCAGTCATTACTAGAAAGAAGGGGTTTTTTGGTCTGGTGACTGGGACGTCACACCCAGATGTACACTTCACAGCCCAACCCCAGGCACGCTTACAGCAGAACTATGCATACAGCACACAATCACTTTGCTGCCCCACACTCTCCTCTGAAGACCTGAGAAACTCTGCATGTTTCTTGCTTCTCAGTTTTTCCTCATTTTCAGAAACCCGGCATAAAGCAAACTCTCAACTAAGAACTAAGATGAGGCAGGTGGACAAACCCATCACGAAGGACCACAATTACTACAGTCAATAACTATCAAATTTAATGCTGCTTCTTTGGTAAGCTTGCCTGAAGTACGGTGTGGTCCCCATACACTTCAGCAATAGCACAGCCTTGACGTAAGCACTCACAGAGCTCCCACAACAGTTTTGCTAATACTTTGGCGAGATGCAAGAGAAGAACATCCAGTATTGGTGCACAGAGCTTATTCTCACCACTGCTGGGAGCTCCCGCTCAGCTGTGGCAAAACACAGAGCACAAACCAAGACCTGCTTAGTCTTACGTGGAGGACCAATGCATCCTTACTCTCTCCTAACCACCATCACAGGGGGATACCTCCTAGACAGCTGAAAAGATTAAACCTTGGCTCACATAATGAAGGAGCTCCTGACAGTGTAGTTTTACTGCTAACGTTGAAAGTTTTCAAGATCATAGATATGGGTCATACACACAAAACACATGAAATGACCACTTCACCAGATCACTGCTGATGAAATCTAAATTTCAGCACTGTTATACTGTACTTTCAGTAACACCTGCATCACGTCTGCTGATGCCAAGGCAGGAGGAAAAATAGCACATGATCACAGATGCTGGTAAATAGTTCTACTGTGCTATGTCTTCTCCTGAAAATCTAATTAGGGCTACACTATATATTCTGACTTTGGCTTCCAACTCATAGAAACAAGAACATTTGAACTCCTTGAGAATTCAGCCAGCTGAAATAAACTCTTGTCCATTTTTAAGCCCTTTTGTTAGAAGGGCATATAAAGAAAATGCATACTCGTTTAATAACCATGTCCGGTTTTAGCTAGGTTCTTGTAACAGTACCACCTCTTTGAAAAACCTGACTTTGAAAACACCGGCAAAAACTCCAAACCAGACAGGAATTTCCAGTAACCAGCAGACTTACAGAAACTTTTCAGTTACAAGTCCTTCCTCTGCCCAGTTAGTCAAGATCAGAAAACAAACAAACAAACCAAAAACACCACTTGCTGAAAGAAAATTGATGTAACTTTGCCAAAAAGTATTTTACTCAGTTTTATCAGACATGTAAACATTCAAGACTGTCTTGTTGAGTAAAGATAGCCTTCCTCCAAGAAAATTTTTCAGTTGCATGCCAGCAAATGGTCAATCAGTGATTCATAATACAATGATAAGGGAAGTACAAGAATCTGTATAAAAACAAACAGTGGTCTTGGAGATTTGAGGCCAGATTTCCTGTTTAAATCTTATGAAATTGTGCTGGAGATTATTTGATTCCCTTTGATAATGCAACACCCCACTTTTCTTTGACCTTGTTCGTCTTACTTTCCATTTCTATATGCACATGCAAGTGCAGAGTGCACATGCAGCTCTGCTATCAAAACATACATGTAAATATATAAATAAGGTAATTTGGTAAGGTCCAAAGATTCATTCAAGGAAGTAAGTGTTTCAGGACTTTGTGGCCCTCATCAAAAATACTACAAAGTCAGTAGTAAACACCTTGTCTTTTTAAAGGAACAATAAATGAAGAAGGAAGGAAAAAAGACTGAAATCCACTATGGTAAAAATATGTTTCATACTGCGACAAAAACAATACAAATAATACATATCAGCAATGAAGTAAATGTCTCCCCTGAGCAGAAAGCTTGGGTTAGTATTGCACATCTGTACAAGCCAAAGCATATATTCAGTCACCCTAAAGAAGTCAAACATGCATCTGGAAGTATCACTCAATATATACTGAAGGCTTATTTTCAGCTCCCCTCAGAACTATGAGGCTTTAAAAGAAACAAACAAAAAACTTGAGGAGGAAGTGATTTGCAAGAGTTCTGCAGAAAAAAACCCCAAACAAACAAAACTAAGATAAAAACAAAACCAATCAGGTCTTGCAAATCCTCCAACATTACTAAGAATTTAGGTATCAGTCACAACTCTCAACAGCTCCTCACATGATCCTAGCAAAAAGAACTCAGGAAGTTCTGGTACTAACTTCACCCCATGCCTTCTTTTCCATAAGAAGTAGATGACATATGGAAAACTGTCAACTTCCAAATAAGAGGCATCAGCATAGGAGGCCAATCGCCATTGCTTGGCTCATACGCATGCTCTGAACTCACAAGCTCTTCAATTCTAGAGAGCAGGTACTTTGTTGCACAGAACGGGACCCACATCAGTGCCCAAATACAGTCCGAGAGACAAAGGGAACAACCTTATTCCAGTGTTACTGCATCACACCACCCCTCCACAAACATACACACAAGCACCTGTCAAAGAAGAGAACATTTCCCACAGGCCTTGCCAGCCCAGCTTATTGCACTAAGAGAATCTATTCTTAAAACTTGAGAAGAAAAGCTTCCCTGTCTAGATGTGATGGAAGAGAACACAGAAGGGCAGTTTTGGCTATGGCAAGGCTGTAAATGCTAGCTCATGTTTTATTTTGGTATAAAAAGGTCAGAACACTAAATTATTCACATCTAAGCTAGGGCATATGAAACCAACACAGAAAACAAGAATCTCCCACACCAGATCCATTAAAACCAAAATGGAAGTTTTTCCTCATTTTAAAAAATTCGATACTTAAGACCCTAAGTACTCAACAACCGAGTTCTGTAATCCTTACCTCTGAAGCAGTAGCTGCGATATTAACACTGCTTGACTGTCCGTTCATTAGGTCCATACTGCCCACACCATTAATCTTCGGCCCTACATTTACAGCATCAGGATCATCTCCAAGGCAACTGAATAACCATTCCTACAAAGAGGAAGAAGTAATCAGAAACCATTTTATTCACATGTTTTAAATAAAATCTAGTATCTAAAATCCGTAACAAAAATACTTTAAAAAAAATGGATACTCCATTTAGATTTAAACAGATATTCTAAAATGACGTACTTATAAACAACATGAAAACTGAAGGTTTCATTGTGATCCACTACTTCCTGGCAATACAAGCTTTCTTATTCTTTTCCCTACTATTTTCTATATACCAGATATCAATATGTAAATTGTTAACTCTGACTTAGTTAGGCCTGCAACATCAGTTCACGTATGATTCTTTTCCTTTGGTTACCAACTCTTAGAAGTATATTCCAGATGTTAACTCTATTAAATAACTTGTATAAGCAGTTACCCAGTAATTCGCTATCATATGCTTATTCACCAGCTGCAAGCGAAAATTACCACATTAAAAGCAATTTAAGAGTACAAGTGGAATTTACAATGTTCTCCACAAATTATCCAAATAGTTTAGTTAAAAAAAAAACAACAACTACACAAAGGAAAAGTCCACACACTAACTTTTGAAGCATCCTTACAAGAGTACTTCTCATTTCTACATAGAAAAGGCCTCAAAGCAAACCAAAACCTTTGGCTTCTGCTACAAAACCAGTAAGACTACCCAATACCCAAGTGTGACAGGGAGTAAAAACTGGTTTGGGCTTAAATTTCATGAAATGTTAGTGCCCTCTAGTGTGAAAACGATTATAAATCAGTCTTCACAGATCTATGTTTCTAACAAGTGCATCTTTTTTTTCAAAGTTGTTATTATTTATGAAATTCACTTCAGGTTTGGAGTTTAACTTTGAGCAATTACAATTAACTCAGAACAATTACACAGTCTACAAATAAATGGAGAAGGTAAGCAACAGGTAACTGAGTAATCCCACACGACAAAATAGTATTACAGCATCTCATAATTAAGCCCTCTATGTAATGGAACAAACAAAATTAAGTAATCCAAAAAGCTCTAATCTCCAAGAGACCTAAACCACCTATATCAGATAAACAAGCCTGAAAGGCAAGAAAATGCAGTATATAGGCTCAGCTCCACAGTGCCTCCCTCCTATAGCCTTCTCATTTACTGAACGGAAAACCAGGGAAATAAAACCCTGATGTGCCATAATTTTCATTTATGTAGTGACAGTAGAGGCCAGAGGTACCACATCTCCAAAACCAGTTTCAGGCTGTCCATATGTTCAAAATGGTATATTTGTCCTGATTAAATCATCTTCTCTGCTGAAAAAACCCTAACCTCAAAAACTTCTGTTTTTTTAACTACTGTAATTAAGGAAAATTGACACTTTGCACAATTTCATGATACTATATGTCCCATAATTGTATCATACAGAGCCAGTTTTAAACTAAATGTTACATATTTGACTCCTGTCTCACATATACTTCAGTTGTTCCCCCTTCCACACAGGGTGACAAGGGAGAGAATTGTGGAAGAAATCTTTCTGACCAAGAAGTAAAAGCGGAAGACTGGGGGAGTGGTTTGTGAAGGGATTTGGATGGTGCTTTTTAAAATAAATTACACATATCAGAGAAGCCTATGGAGTTGCAGAGCAGCCTCCAATAAATCACAAACCAATTCCTCTATAAGCACCAGGGTTAAAGCCCGGTTTGCTAACGATTAGTCTCACATAACCCATGGGCACCCAGACAGGCCTAGGCAACTTTCTCTGCACTCCCAGTATTTCCTGATGCACTATTTGAAGCCTTACCCTTGATCCCTCAACATAACAGCTTCACTTTGCTACCTGTTTCCTAAGCTATTACAAGTTCTGTTTGCATCTGCCCACTCATTCCAAGTGCCAGACAGACAAGCACTTATTCCTGCACTGTGTGAATGCAGCCTGTGCTCATTCCTCTAACAGCAGGGTACATGGGATGGGTGAGCCTGGCAACTCCACGACAGGCTTTCCACCCTAGAGAACTGCACCTGTATCACCTGTACAGTGGTAGAGCACACTGATCTGGTTTTCCTTTTCTACCTGGTTACTGACTGTGAGGAGAACTGTCAGAACTCTGTCTCTCAGTCAAGTATGGTTGAAATTGGCCACCATACTCAGAAAAGACTCCTATGAGGCACATAAAATAAAAGGTGGGGGTTTTTTTAATAAGTAGAAAATTACTTAGAAAAAACAGGTGTGCAAAGGAAACGTTACAAAATATAACATCTACCAGTCAGGTTGTATCCCCAAAATGTTAATTTTACTCCCACTGCTGCATTACAGTAGTGTTCTGAAGACATTTATACTTTTTCCCACTTCATGCAGATACACTAAGGGGCAGAATTAGTACTGAACTGCTAGAAACTAGCATCTATCAACATTAAAATTCCAAAACTTGAAACATTTCAATGTACTTTTGAAAGCTGCATTAGACATGAGAACATCACCACTCCCGTAACAGTCACAGCAACAACTTTAGCCAGCGAACCATTTAAGACAAACATTGAAATAATCCTAACACCGGAATAATTAAATCATTTGCTTGCTGTTCTACCCCTCTGCTCAACAGCAAAATAAGTAGTAAACAGTAATATCAGAAAGTGATGGATAGCAGAGCTGTCCAGAGCAGCATAGCTGGGTATGTGACATGGCCGTCACCACACTGCAATAGTGAGTCACAGTTTTCACTGCACACCCTGTATATCCAATTACAAAAACTGAATTACATTGAGTAATTTGAACTTCCAGTCTGCTTCTCCTCTTCAATTTAATAAATGCCTTTGTGCTCAGCAATGCATTAAAAGAGGAATTGAAAGTGGCTTATACGATGCATAAAATACTTAAGCATTCATTTAGGCCAACCTGAAGCCCACACACACTACGCAGCACCTTCCCGCCTCTTCACACCATGCATACTGCACAGCAAAAAGCAAACTAAAAATACAGATAAAAAGATTCATCATACCCAAAGAATGAAAAACGTCTAGACTAAGTGGGGTCTGCTGTCTTCTATGAGTCTGTTTTTCTGTAAATTCACCCAAGGCTGTATTTGATGATCATTCCATTGCAGTGACAGACCTGTAAACCCCCAAACCAGAAGGCAGCTCAGTGGAGAGGAGTGAGGGCAACATGCCCGTGAAGCTTGGGGAATAATGCAGGGTGTGACTGACCACAGCTGCTGCAAAGAAGCTGACTTTATCTCAGCACAAAGGAGACCAGAGAGTGGCCTTTGTTTTAGATAAACAGCCATGTCAGTTGAGTGGATCAACTGACTGTATTACAGTTGAGTGAATCAACTAGTGGTATAAATGTTTTGCCCTGAGTTCATTAAAAAACGGGAATGTCTCCCTCAGTTAGTCAGGCCAGCATGGGGGAGTGAATACATAGCTCAGCCCAGACTACAAAACCTAAACACTAACAGAATTTCAAAGAGAGCAACAGGCTTGAGCTGGCTTCACCCCATATAGTCCTTCCTAGCGACTGGTAACACCCAATATCATGACAGTCAGCATTTTCTGGAGACCAGTAATGAGGATCAGATTGCTATGGTGTTTGAACTTACATTGCACTTATATTTTGCTAAGCTTAACTTACATTTGTATTCTGATTTCAGTATATTTCGTATCACTCTGCCAAATCAGAAATCCTCTGTTACATCAGCCACCTTCAAATAGTAAATTTAACATTTAACATGACACCTTCCATGTGTGGAATATCTAAAGGAACCTGGCCAGAGAGCACTGGACTCTGATAAGTGTCTAACAGGACACCTAAGCCCAACTGCCTTCCACAGCAGAATCCAGGGATATTCCTGTCACAGCTTGGGTCAAACACTATTGCAAAAATATACTATACAAACAGCATTTTAAAAGTCTACTCTAAAATTACATTGAAAACTTCCTGTCCAGAACAGTACAAAAGCTCTGAGGATTCATAGCCACAGCAATTTTATGAATGGCTCAAGAGTCACAATGACAAATATCCTCTTTGTCCTTATTCACAATGTCAATACAAAGTGTTGTTTGTTTTGATCACAGATCCCCATGTAGAAAACAGAAGTGCCTTGCATGGATTATGAACAACCGCCAATGCAGAGTCACCACCAAAGACTTTGTGGACCAAAGAACAGTAGAAATCAAAAAGTCAGTTCCAGACACAATCGACCTGAGCTCCTGATCTTGTGGAAACACTCACTGTTTGGTTTTTTTGTTTGTTTGTGGTTTTGTTTTACAAACAGTATGGGAAAAGCTATTCCTTTCTAAATGAGGACTAGAAGTGTACTGGGCCTCACTGAATCTTCACTCTCCCACACGTAGTACAGCCTACCTAGATTCAACTACTCCATACCAGGACCTCAAAACACAGTGAAATCTTGGAGCCACTGACAGAAATCTAATTCTGGAGCTGAGCTCTTTGATTCTTAGAAGGGTATTTTTTCCAGTACAGCTCATCACTTTCTAAATTAACATTGCTTTTAACCAAGGAACACAAGGCAGAAGTTACAATGAAACAAGAACTCAAATTCTTCAGGCAATTGGCACATTCACCTAATACGCACTGAGTTGGATCTTTCTGTCTGGAAGTACGTCATGCAACCACTTCAGTACCTTGGAAGCCTCACTGCCCTTTTGGTCAGAACTTGTTACATAACAAACGGGCCAATTAATCTGTAGCTCCTTACCATGCAGGGTTACAAGAAAGTCTCTGTTACAATCACTTATTGTGGACACAGTAACTCCTACCTTACATGAAAACACCCAGAAACGCTTGTGGTTTTGGGTGTTGGGGTGTTTGTGTGCCTCCCCCCCTCAGTAGTTGGAGGTAAAATCTCGCTGCTAAAAAGCCACAACAATACGGCCCAAATAAATCAAACAGTACAAAAAATACAGCAATGTTAAGATGCTGCCACTTCAATACATTCTCCAGATACTTTTTCCTTAATCTTTCCAAGACATACAGTTATAAAGTACTTTTTAGTGTGATTTTTGGGTTTTTAGATGACTAGAATATGGATTATACTTCCCATGAAGTCACTATACAGATGCTGTGAGACTCACTTAAGTAACATGTTGCCCCTTGAGCAAGTAAGGGTACAGGAAACACCGTGGAGCCAATGGCCAGCACAGACACCTTGTGCACCAAGTGTGCTTCTTGCCGTTGTCCCAAATCTGGGTTCTTTACCCAGTGCACAGTAAACCAATCGACACAGTCAAGACATTTTACTCCACTTCTGCACAGAAGAGGGTGCTGGGTGATAATTCACAAAGCTAGCAACCCCCAGGAATCACAGAGGGTCTTATGTACAAAAAGGTAACTAAGGGAAAATCATGCCACAATACCTGATTGGTTACTAACAACTACACTACAAAAGCTCATTTGCATATGTCTTAACTCCTCTCCAACTCATTATACTACGGTGATCCTACATTTACATGTAAAGTCCCCTCTTTGAGGTGTGTTTTTTAGTATTATAATGTAATTACTTAAGGTAGCTTAAGATAACTCAAGATTACATCTTGATCCTACCATCCACCACTAAGTCTTTGATCAACCTTGCATTTTCTTACAGTTTCTACCCAAACCTTCTAAAAACAATGCTGGGACCTAATGTTAACAATGGTCAAACAGAAACTAATGGCAGTGTTCTGATCTTGGGGACCTTTTAGTTCAGTTGCCATGGTCATCAGACAGACTCTTCACGGTTGCCTAACTCTGTAATTCTGCTCTTGCCTGATCTGCTTTATTTTTAACTTCTTCTTGACATCATCATTGCTCTGTATCAAGCTGGCATGTGGCAGTTCTGTACACTGTGCTGTACAGCGGTGCTATATGACCATAGCTGCATATAAGCTGCCACACACCCAGGTTAACTGTTTGGAAGCGGTTCAAAGTGTCACAGCCACCAAGGAAGGTTAAGTAAGGAAGACAGAGTGCTCCAACACACCGGCACTGTGTTCACCACCACATACAAGGACTAGTGTCACCTACCATCAAACCTCTCAAAGTTCATAGGAGCTATGTAGAGGTAGATAAAGCTAGACATGTCTAAAGATGGGAAGAAAGCTTATTTATTGTCTATAAGGCAAAAGCAGAGATAACTGCTAAAAAAAAGAAACAAAAGACTATGAAATAAAACATATTTTTAAAATGCAAAACACCCACACCAAGATAATAAACACCACACACAAAAGCCCCACAACAAAGCAAAAAGTCAGTAAGGAATAGGCAACAGGACAAAGAATGGTCATCCAACTATGAAAGAAGATTTGGTCAAGTCAAGCGGAATTGCACTCAAAGCCTTTAGTTTTACCCTCAACTCACCAAATAAAAAAACTCAACTAGGTTACTGCACTGTAAGAATAAAGATAGTATGTATATAGCATCAAAAAAGATAAATGGAAGCCATGTAAAGACATGATATAATTCAGTTTTCAGTAAGTATGATAATATTAAGAGGTAATATAAGATAACAAAATTGACAAAAATAGAGACTTCCACAATAGAAAGGAAATAAAAGCTCAAGCAACTTAATAGAACCACAGGAAATTTCCTGCAGGAATAATTTCCTGCAGGAAATTTATCACTGAAGATAATGAAATCCCAGACCTAAAGTTTCAACACTATGAAATCTCCAGTCAGACACACGAATCTTGGCAAAGCATTTGATAAGCTGCCACTAGTAAAGACTAAGATAAGAGACACTAGAAGACAACATGCATGGGGTAGAGACAAAAACAGAAACAGAGGAGCATTATATTAGAGCAGGAAGAGACTACCAACAGTTATTAAACATGCAACACCACTATAAGTATAGAAGAACAACGAAACATCTGGAAATGAAGGAAAGCGACACAGGACAAATAAAACTATCTGATGGACAGAAGAATGAAAAATGAAAGTCAATCATTGAAGGATCACTTGGGTTGATCACTGTAAAATTTCTGCTATGAATTTCAGCACATCAGTTTGAAACAACTGCCACCAACACCGGAAGCATGAAGTAGTCACACAAGATCAAGATGTCTGCATTAGTCATGGACAAATACTACCTCCAAAATGTTTCTCAAGAGGCACTGATGCTGTACTCTATGCAGTTTTGATCATCTGGCTTCCAAAAGCTTTTTGAACAAAATATATGCAGAGAAGGGCTTCCAGGTTCTCTGAAGACTCCACTGTGGAAGTGAAAACCAGGAGACCTCAGCTTGCTTAAGCTGACAAGCTGAAATCTGCACAAGGATACAACTGCTATCTTTAAATGCCAGGAGAACAAACCAGGGGCATAAATAAAATGTAAATTTATGCTCAAAATAAGAATAAAGCAATTGGGTTCTTGAACAGTTTCCAGAAAATAGTACTAAGAGCAAAAAAACATAGCTGCTCAAGTTGATACTAGACTCCTTCCTGGAAGAAATGGTGTCAAATGGCACCTGTACAGCAATAGCTATACCAGTAACACAGACTCCTTTTTCAATTGGTTTGACAAGTCCTGCTGCAAACTCAAAGCACTTCTATACTCATACAACTCAACCACTCAAAGTTATGTCACACACATCCACTCTTTCCTGAAGCATCTGTTGCACAACAGGCATAGCAGTATCAGCTGTTTAAGCTCCAAGACAGATGAAATTAGAATCCACAGAACAGCAACAAATAGAACAAAAAAAATATTTTTATTAGGTTTGACAATGAAGTTTTAAATAATAAAAAAAGCTTCATTTAAATATGATCCTTGATTTAGATTCCCTTCCCTTTCCCTAGAGGCGGCTTTACTTGGACAAACAATTAAGTGAAATTACTATTCTTTAAGATGGCACCACTCACAAAGCATTTCCACTATCATGTGTGCACTCACATTCTGGACAACGAAATCATCTTATTGCTGCTTTTATGCACCTCATTCTCTGGCTTCGTGGCAGAGGGATGGAGGAGAGATAAAATAAAGAGAGAGGTAACACATAATAAAGCTTTGTCTCATTCCCATCGTACCCAGTTTCAGCTATCAAGAGGCCTTCTTCATGGTGTTCCAGTACCTAGTGCTCTCCTCTAATCTCAAGAACTGGTACAACTTGTAGCTTCCAATTTCCTCAGATGAGATAAAGAGCCTAAAAAACCCAGAAGAATACCCTTCTCTGGGGCACAAGCTACTTAATTACAAAATCCTATTACAAAACTCCAACTATTAGCTCAGTCTGAAATCAACTTGCAACACCAACAAAAAAGTTCAGCTCAAAATGGAAGTTTTTTTAAATTAATTACACATAAATAGGAATCCGTAAATAAATTCTTACCGTCCTGACTTCCACCATTCAAAAACTAGCTACACTCAGTGGACCGACTCATAGCCAAGAGTTAACTGGCAGATAACTCAGCACACAGCAACACATTTTCATGCTACCATTGGTACACAGCTGCAAGCAGTAGCAGGTCCTGATCCTCACACAATGCAGGCACGAATCAAGCAGAAGGAAAGAATCATTGCAGGCAACAAATGGAGTAAGCAAAAAATGTGAACATGTGTACATGCTATTTAAATTTAGCCTGGGGTTCTAAGAGGCTTGCTTTCTTCTAACAAAAGGTCTCTCCAGCAGAGTTTGAGCATTAAAAGACAAAATGTAGGTTCACTAAGTAAATAACTGCACAAGAACTAAAGAAGTTTCTGCTCACAAACTGCTTATGAATTACCAGGCTCCCAGAGCGCCTTTCTTCTCAGATCACCTATGAGCCTCTATTCTGTTTTATAGTTCTTCAGAAAGGATGTTGCACAGAAGAATGATTTATTCCTCTGGACCTGGCTATTATTTTACAATTGCTGTCAGAACAGACTGAACACCTGAAGTTATGATGTATGGTTTGTTTTTCCTCCCATATGCCCAAAAGAGTAAGCATTAGGGAAACAAATTATTTCAGCACAGAAAGCACACTGAATGTAACAAGGTTTTGCCCTCCTCAGCCTCCCTCTCCAGAATTCAAGCCTACCAACATTTTAGCCTGTTAGAGCAACATTTCTTCAATTATCTGAAGAAGAAACCCAGGCTTGCTCAGTCAGGAAACAGAGGAGGATCCCTCCTCAACCCAAACACGCAAAACAGGAGAAATCATAACCATGAATGATAGGAACCACTGACATTTATTTCAATGAATAAGAAGTAAAAAGAGGGCAAAGAAAATAAATAGGAATGATTTAAATGAGAAGCAGACACTTTTAATTAATTAGGCAGATTATAACCTCTCCACAATTGGCCTTCTCAAGACCCTCACCACATGGCCATGTAGTATCAGTTTTGTTTGCAAACAAGAAGAAATACGTGATCAATGTCATGTTGATTAACTGATGCTCAGTTTGCAAAATATTTGTTGCAGGTTAGATGTGTAGGCACAATATCAGTGGAACTAACAAGAGAAGAATACATCCATGGACAACAACAGAGGAGTCATACTTAAAAGCAGGGAAGAGCAAAGTACTCAGTGCTGCTAGCATGAACTTCAGGATCCAAACACTCTTTTCAGAGGTACTCAGATACACGGTTTTGCTTCATTTCTGGGGAATGCAAACAACAGGTGAATAGGGAAGAATTATTACAGACTGTGCATCAGCAAAAATATCACTTGTGAAAAGTCTCCAGAAGCTGCCTTTTATATTAGTTTGGTTTTTTTTGAATTTTAAATAAGGCAACACTAAAAATTCTAGCAGAAGAGAAACAAAAAAAATCATTGTAACTATCTACAAATGGACCCATGCGTGTGGAATACCTTCTCTCAGAATTGAAAAAGTTCTTCACAGGAAAAAGATCTAAATATTTTTCCCAAAATATGTGCAGCTGCACACTTGAAAGCTCTGAAATAGAGCTGGCAACTGACAGCACAAGCTTTGTTACTGTCAATAGGCTACAGGAACTCTGTCACCAACAATCACCACAACTTGCAAGCCAAAAGCCAATATAAGAAAAACAATGATGAAAACTGAGACTGAGGATCTAGACTATTCAGTGTAAATTTACACATCACAAGTTGATGTAAAGAAAACGCAAGCATCCGTGCAACTCATCAAATAATCTGCATGCATTAAGTGTTACAGTCGAATTTGTGAACAGCCAAATCAAATCCCAGATGATCAAACTATCCTAGGATAGATTTTTAACAAGCAAGAGATGACAAAGTTCCAACTGTTGATGAGTAACAACCTCCAAATCCACAGAATTAAAGATTCAGTATGTACACCTGCTTCAACTGCACAGTCTTTGTACAGTAAAACAAAAAAGATTTACATTTAGGGAAAAGAAGGCATAACTCCTCCCACATTGAATACCTACCACATTCAGGAAGTAGAAAATACTGTTGAGGGAACATTTTACTCTATTTTTTGTAAAATCATTAATAGATAATAAGGATCTTTCTTGAACAAGACCCACAACATCTTACTCTGTTTTAAAATCCAGCTTTCAGAGAAATGAGTACAGTCTTTATCAATAATACCTGTGATGACATGTCAACAATGTTCTCTTTTTTTTTTTTTTAACATCATTCATCAACTTGGAAGTTGCCTATATTTTCTATGATGACTACTATGTGGAACTACAGCAGACATTTTGGAGAAGAGAGTCGGATTTTCTGCCTGTGCCACTATCCTCTGCAATTGTTGATGAAAGTGTGTCAAGCTCAGAGTATCCAGCTTCTAGAAACTTCTATCCATCCAGGCATCCACATCTTTCCCACATTTCTAACTCTCTTTGGAAAAACCTCAGTAAATCAGGCAACTAGCAAGCGAGCAAGTAAAGAACACAATATTGATAGTTTAATATTAAACTTTTCTCTGCCCGAGGCCAGTCAGTAACTGCTGACCACCGAAGCATCTGCCTAATAAAACATGATACTGAAACCGAGCAAATCCAGGTTAATACACACAAATCCGGGACTTCAATAAACCAAATGAATATTGGACCTTGTTTTAAATGTTCAAGAATGACAAAATAAATCCATGGAGGATTTGTCAGCTGGCCCAACCAGATGTCAATGACCAACTCAAAGCTCCTGAAATTGCAGACCAAGCATGTTTGCTTTAACTGAAATAATTCTGAGTGAACACCTTCATGAAGGTGGACAGTATATTTTTAAGATGGTATTAGATTTTTTTATTGTTATGAAAACATAAAACTTAAGAGTAGAAAAGCAGGGAAATCTTGTCTCTTTAGACACTGAAGGTAGAAACAAATTGATTTGAAGGCCTGAAATTCTGGTATACCCACCTAACTTCTTGTGCACCACCAACAACAGTTGAATCCTCAGAAACACTAAATGCGATTTCAGGTAAATAGCCAGTATAAATGAGAGCCCTGCTGGAGCTACTTTTAAGCCATCAATCTATATTATTGATGAAAGAAACTGCTCTAAAGAAGGAAGGACATAATAAATATCTATGGACTTTGTAGAACTTGTCTAACTGATGTAGAATACAAATGTTTTCCAGAAGACATCAAAAAGACACTGAGATGTAGCACAAGCATTACTTTGAAGAGCAAAGCTGGCAAAGCACAAGACCCAACTATGCAAAAACATTTGTATACCTCTAATGGTAGTAAAGGCAAGCCTCAAATTCTTGTTACAAAATAGAGAAAAAGACAAACTGCAGGGGAAAGATTAATAATAAAGTTCTTTACAGCACACGACAACTTTAAACTAAACCAAGGAAATCCAACAATTTCTGAAACAACTGCCTAAGCAAGTAGACACACACTATTTTGTTTGTGAGCCATGCTTCAAATGAGGAATGCAAAAATCATTAACTCCTAAAAGGGTGCCTATGTCCTTCTGCTCTGCACTGAATTTAGTGGCAATATGATTAACAAGCCAGGAAAGGAGAATATAAACATGGACAGTTTCCTAGCATTAAAGGAGTAAAGGAACAAGATGCACATGTACACACAGGGCTGACTGGCATGCACAGTTTGACAAGCACATAAAGGCTGTAGATACTTAAGCCAAGTGAGAACAACTAAACAAGTTCATAGCAGGGACAAGCATTTTCTACCAGGTATCACAGAAAGCATGAGGAATCCTGCAATTTTTATATGCCTTCAAGAGCATGGCAACTTCTGACACAGTAACAGCATTTGCTCATCTTTTCAGTATTTCGGAGTCAAGTCCAGCTCATTTATCCGTCACACAAAGATTCCAGTGTGCCTTCGACACAGTTTGTCAAGCAGGATTTTTAAGATTATTCCAGCACTACGAACTTGGCACAGTAAATTCACAAGTGAGATCCTATTCAAATTCTACTTGGATATTTGAGATATTTGGTGGTTGACTGCATAATTATTACTCAAACATCTCCTTCAGCTTATCAAATGCAACTGTGTCCGTTTCTGCCAAATCAATGGATGCATGCATTAAAAATTGATTTAAGTGCAGATATGTGCAAGCTGACAACTTGAGTCCAAGAGCAGTATAGCTTTGATAGAGATTTGGAGGAGAATGGTGTTTTGAATGTAAAGCTACTGTTTTACAGCAGATAATACTATTTCTTCTTAAGGAAATCATGCTGTTAGTGGTACATTTGACTACAAAGAAAGTGACATTCATCTTTATGTTAATCTTCTAATCACAGCTAGGAATACAAATCCCATTGTTATGTGACCAGCCAGTGATGTTAACTGATACCTTTAAAAAGCTCACAGACTGGCACCTTCCAAAAAAAATCCATTATCAACTGCTCACTAACTGTACTAACAGCTGAAATCTGTAATTTTGCTTTGCTTTCTAGGATCACCAAATCCATTTCAGCGCTAAAAGCAAAGGAGTAGTGCAAATCTTAGGGAAACCACAATGAGAACAAAACCAAAGATCCTCAGATCCTAACACACCAACCAGGTAAGCTTTTCTGTTCTCTGTCAACTTCTGGCAGGAAACCTTGCAGGAGTTCTGCCCTAAATTGTGCACAAAGATCTTCTACACAGAGGGGATTTTCCAGCACAGACTAATCAATAGCACTGGCTTACTCTAAAGCAACAGAGTTTAGCTGGACAAACCATGAAAGCTAATTCTTCACCTGACCTAAATGAAAAAACAACACTTCTTTGAGACCTTGTCATGCCCTGTATTGCTGCCTTAAAAGTTTTAGTTTTTAAAAAATAAAATATTTCAGTCACCCAAATAAATACAGAGCTTGGCCAAGATGAGCAGTTCTGCTGCCATGCAAGATTCACCTTGGACAGGAGAAAAAGTATGAAAAAAGGCCACGACTAATACAGAGAACTGAAAGGGTCTGAGGAACAGTTTCAAGTATTTGGAACCAGTAGCTTAAGTTAAAATTTGGACAAGGATTTAATACTTCATCATTAGTGACATTAAACTGTTCTTGTCCTGGAGGTACAAGAAAATCTGTTAGCATAAGAAATGTTAAGTGGACAACACACAACAAAAAGGGAGCAGTCCTGCTTGAAGCAACAAAAAGGCCGCAGTGAAGAGAAAGAAGTGCTGGGAAACAAACTGAGCTGGATAGGGGAACCCAGTTACAGCAGGAGATTTTGTCGCCCTGCAGAGTCAGACCACAGCCCATGGGCTGCCAGTTGGAGAACCCACTTGTGCAGAATCATCTGCTTTTAAATTCTGCACCACGTAAGCATTTTTAATACCTGATTATTTTAAGACAAGTTACCTTATCACTGCAATACTGTGACAAGGAGTGAACTTGATTCCCAGATCAAAAATTGTGTAAACCTGCAATTCCAGAAGGTATTCTTTGATGACATATGAGATATATTAAAATACTTTACATTGAGTATTTTCAAACAGTTCTACTAAATAAACTGTCTTTGCCAAAGCAACAGTGTGGACTAGATGACTCCCAGCTGTCCTTCCTAAAGTATTCTGATTCTCTAGTTTAAAGAAAACACAAAAGGCATTAACAATCTATTCAAAACAATGTTTAGGTTCAGAGAGAAAGAAGTATATCCAAATATACTGATCAAGCAGAATCAAGCCACGCAATCTACTTCATTTTTTGCTCCCTTGATGATGTGAATTTTATGTATATTTTTTAGATACCAAAAAGAGTGTATAAACATTATTTTTAAAGCTTGAGATCTGTTTGAATCTCCTCTTATTTCCTTCTAGAGAGATCTGTTAAAATACAGCTTCAGGCCTCCAACAAAAACTTCTACTTCGTAATAAATACAAAGAATATCCTGCGGAATAGCCTCAGAAAGCTGTTTTTAAATTCGTCACTTCAGGCAATCAACTTTTGGCATGGGTATGTTCTCCCAGCTAGGAAAAGCAGCACTGCAATGGATACTCAGCCCAAATGAGTGGCCTTTCCCTTCCAACATTAACAAGCACCAGAGCTACATCACAGTCCATTCTGTTCTTCTTGAAAAAACATCAGAGATAAGCACAACTGCCAGACAGGCACACACAGGTTCAGAGATGAGAAAGCCCACAGACTCTAGAATGAGAAATTAAGTGTGCTGGTGATGGGATATCATAATCTGGGAACAGGAAAGAAAAGCTGCAACCTCTCACATTGTGAAATAAAGTTCAAGGAGCAAGTAACAACAAATCAGCTGGGTATCATGGAGGGGTAGAAGCAAAGAGAGAGTGCACAAGCCCTACTGACATCCACTTCTCTTACCCCTGTTACATCTTTGACAAAAGGTTTCATTGCGTTTTGATCCTTGGCAATACTGCACCACCTCACGGTGTCGTCACCAGGAGAGATTCAACTGATGCCACCCATGAGGATTTGGAAAATCGGAACGACTAGTAATTTGGTGAAAAAATGAATCCATGGATAATTTTGTCTACAGCTAAAAATGTGTATTTTAGCTAGATAAATTCAGGTCTTTCTGTGTTGTCTCAAAGCCAAGATGATCCATATTAGTGAAAAAATATTTTAAAACCACAATCAAAAACCCCACACAAATTAGTAATTCATTTCCCCATTCTATACTACCAGGAAGTGAGTCGCCTCTTACCTGCTGAAAGAATGGCCGAAAAAACCCAATACCTTGGCTGCACTTTGAAAATACTTTCCTTTTTTAGTTAAGTTTCATATTCAGCCTGCCAAGTTGGGGAGGTTCATTTTGGTCACGAATGTTATTTAAACATTAAGAGGCAGAGGAGATGTGGCAGAGGAGAGGCTGCCACATCACAAATATGAAGTATTAGTGCCTTACTGTTTAAATACCGCTGAAGTCACTAGTCACAACATGGTTAGGTTGTTTTTGGCAGGCTGGTATACTTTTGAAACAGCGTTATCACTTAAAAGCTAAGGTATTCTCACGAGCTACACAAACTTCTCTTCCACTACCTCCAAGACAACAGAGAAAAACAACCTCAGCAAAAACAGCAAAAGCAGCTACCAATTCAAATGTAATAATCATATAGTGATTTACAGGATCTTTCCAATTTAAGAATCTAGTTTTTTTTCCACAAACAAAGTAGGGTTTTACAGCTGAGTTGCGTGTAGCTAACAGACACTGTAAATCTGACAAAGCTATCCAATGGCGGGCAGCAGGGCAGCTCTACCGCATAGACTGCCACAGGAGCCAGCTTCCTCACTGAGGAGTAAAGCAAACTCAACATCAATTCATTCTGCGATCCAATTGCACGTTCAACACAGCTCCATCCCAAAAAAGAAAGAAAATTACTTGCAAGTGGCATCTCCAGCCTAAGCAATACCTTTTTTCCTCTTCTAGGATGTGCTTTCTGATTTGGAGGATCATTACATTAAAAAACATTGGCCTCCTCTGCATTAGAGAATATGCCAAATCCCAAAAGATGGAAATTTTCTTCCTGTAAGCAAAGCACTTCTACCAACATCCGGAGAATCATAAATACAGAAAAAAACCACAAAGAAATACCGATCAGGATCAGCTAGTCTAATAATAAGATCATAGAAACACACCCTATTGCTCTAGGGAAAAAAGATATCCAATTCCATTAATGACCTGGAATGCAATAGGGAAAGATGACACCAGAGAAAGAGCACAGCAACAAAAACTTTAGTTGCTGAAGCCCATCACTTCTCCTCATCTTCCCTCCCTCACTCTGACAAGTAAAATCAAGAAGATATCCATGACATTCAGTACCAGTCCACACAGAAATCTGATACATAAAAGCAGCACAGAAACTCCAGCACATCCCAAGACAGTAAGAGAAGTCTGTCTTTTTTCCTGTTTCCTGGAAAGGTCTCACTCCTGTCCATGTCTTTTAACGCCATTACTGCCTCATTCTGTTTTCCACTTAAGGCTATCACTTGATAGAAAGAGGGGAAGAAAAAGTATCTAAAAAACATGGATTTTTTACATAAGTCATAAAAATAAGAGCTAGCTTAAAAAAAAAGGTACAGCTGAAATAATTAAAGCTCTCATCTTTTTTCCAATATACCTTTGTTTACAAATAAATGATGGATTTCACAAAAGTTCTGTGGGCACAATAGCTTAGCAAGACATCTTTCATGTCAGCTATTTGCATTATTTATCAAACAAGCTTCCCTTTTTAGCAGTATCACTTAACACAGGCTAACTAGACTTCTATGCCTATCTGACAGCGTAACAACTACAACACACCTCTGCATCACCATACAGACCTGCACAAGAGAGTTCACATTTTCCCAAGCTATCCTCCATAATTTGGCCTCAGCAATACCCTTTGAATTCATGTCTTTGTCTTATAACTAAGTTATAAAATTCAGATCAAGAATTATTCCTCAACAAAACCGTGTTAGCCTCAAGTCATTAGCACATATACTTTTGTTATTCTAAGTCTAAATTTGTTTAAGAATTCATAGTTATTTTGCATATATTTGCTTTGGACTTACAACAAGCACTTGCTCTAAGTGTACAGCTCTGCTCCCACTTTTCTCCCATAAACTAATCAGAACACAGAAGACACAATTTCACAGTACAAAAAAAAAAATAAATCCAGATGCTCTGGCATAACACCACCTTAAATACTTCAAAACTCTCCATTGTACATACAAAGAATAATCTGGGATCATGTAACAACAAATATGCAGATACTTCTTTTCTCTCTCCTAGTCACATAGCATTCATTACTAAAAAGAGAAGAAACTAAAGCAATTCTGATTGCTGGTCTCTAGCAGGATTTCTAGACATCTCTCTTTAACAAACTGAAGTCCCTGAATGTGAGGTTATACTCGACTAGTACAAATACTTCTTTTAAGAGAAGTTAAATTACCTTATCTGGAACGTGAACTAGGTCCTAATGAAGAAGCCGTTCCACCACTGACAGCTTCTGAAAAGAGTCAAGATTGACTTTGCAGAAGTATTAAACACAAGTCACAGCATGAAATACAGTTGGAGTTCTGTCATCATATAGACCTTATCCACATTAAAAAAGAAGTCAGCAAGCTAATTAAGTATAAGGGCAAGCCACTACATGCAGACATTGAGGAAGCGCTATCTGCAAGCGGGTCCTAAAGCACACGATCTGTTTATGAATAGCTGCTGTTCTTCAAAGGCAAAGAAATACTGTACCTCAAAAGCAGTTTTTCCACTTCTTTATTATCACTTTAATAGGCCTTCAACTTTGTAAAACATGGTACACCTGGCACCCACCTCAAGTGAAAACAGTATCAAGCTTGCCTTTTTCTTTGATCTCCCAACTACAATTTGGTTAACATCATTTTTCTCTCCAATCTCTTTTAAAAGTGTTCAGGGTGGACACTTTAAACACTTCAATATTGCTGGTAGACCTGAAAAACTTCCACACAAAAAGTAACTTTCTGCCAGCATCACTAGATCTATACAAGAGTATAAAAAACCCCAAAGAATCACAGTTTCATACTGTGATTAGCTTTGGTACTACTACCTTTGCAATATTTGTAATGAAGACCCTGTCCAATGTAATACAATACATACTTGTTTAAAGTACCATTAAATATTATCTATCACCATGAATGGAAATGCCATACACTCAACTGCGTCAGAAAGAAAGTTACTGTCTACCAGTAAGGAGAAAAGCACTTTTAGCAAGGCACATCACTAAGAATACCAGAATCCATTATCAATGAGCTATCTGGCAAAAATAAATTAAAAATAGTCCCAGACTGGGAGGAAAAAACAGACAAAAAAACAACAAGAAACCAACATAGGAGGATTAGAAATTACGTATGATCAATGGGGCAATCAACCAGCAAAGAGCAGCTAGCCAAGCACTTTTCAAACAAGAAGTGGCAAAAAAATTTCTACGACATAGCAACATTTGCTATTATCACATAAAATGGAAAACACTTTCATGAGAAACCGCACACCCGACACCATCCACGCATGGTATATTCAAAAGTAATAATAATAATAAAGCCTTATGAACCTAGTAAAACCTAGGTAATGTTTATCCTCATCCTATCTCAAGGCAGACCTGCAAGGCTCAGGTTTTATCTGCCCTCAAACTTCTCTAGTTTCAGGTTGCTCACTGTCCACCATATTCATGGTTCTCAGAAGCACAGAGTTAGTGGGTAGCTAAGAAGAAATCTTGCCAAGCCTTCAGTAATTTTGCACTCTGAGCTCCAGAAGATACTTGAAGATCACCTCAGCTGCATGGAAAGACCGAACTCAATAGATTCTACCCTCCTTAAACATTCCTTTCCAAAATGCCTATTGGTATATTTCCATAAAAGTCTGATCAATAAGAATATCAAAATTATTTAAAGGTACTTATCAGACAAGCCCAACAACTCATGCCATAACAAATTCATTAGTCTAAAAGTACATGATTACTACTCTAAAAATAAGTGAGATAGCTGCCACTACTCTTGTATACTTACCAATAACGCACATGGGAAAACTGGCTGGTAATCAAAGACAAGGCTGTTGGCAGAGTGGTCCGGACTTGCTAGCAACAGCAGCACAGTTCAGGTGCCCTTTAACCACACAGAGAAAGATAATTATGTGACAGAGTAGGAGTGGAAATGTAATGATTATGAGTCATCCACTTAACCATATGCTTTATCAATACACCTCACGATATTGGAGTTACTAATTAGTGAGGGCACAAAACTGTGATGCATTAATGGGACAGAGTTTCCAGCAACACCATCATCATTCCCACCTCACTCGACCAGCATGCTGTAAAAGATGCAATGACTGTTCAGTTTCACTCTATGCAAAAGGAATTGCTGGAAATGTCATGAGGATCCTACAATACCTCAAATATTCCTGCATGAAATCCGAAACTAAGAAGTCTTTCCCAAATTCCCCAACTTGCAAACCTAGCTGTGGATTCAGGATAGAGTTCAGCTTGTGCTGAACACCGCTTTCTAACACCACCATTTCTAACACCAGAAATCAGTACTCCACAAGCTCAGCTGTAACCGAAGGGGACAACTGATCCACTTAATTGATTTTGGCTGGTTTACTGGAACTCTGATTTTGTACTTGTCAGTCATCTCCCCCACTAATTTTTTTTTTTTTTTTTTCCATTCATTTCTCTGCCACGACATCAGCAGAAGATTTTGTATGGCTGACGAATAAATGGTTTAGGGGAACTACCAAACTGGATTGTAAGGCAAGGAAAAAAAAACCCTCAATTTCTTTCTGGGTAAGTTCTCTAATGCAGTTCACTGTACAAGTATTTCTGCCAGAACTGCGTGGGAAGTGAGTAGTCAATAAATATGCTGCCTCCCAGCACATGGGGTCACAACCTAACACAATTACAAACCAATTTAAATTAGTTATAACTGTGGAGGACCCCCAACTTCATTAAGCAAGTAACAGAATTTAACAGCAATTAGAAGATAAAACTAACAACCTGGCAATAAAACAAGTGAACTAGAGATACAAGCTTCTAAAGAGTTTATAAATTTGCATTTTACACGGAACTAACAAGTCACAAGTCCACCTGTACCTCTTCAGGTATCAATTCACACACGAATTTTACAAAGAAAAACTTTGTAAGTTGAGACTTTGAGCTTTCCTCTGAAGGCTTCTGCCTGCCTATACATTAATCCAAAAAGGTTCTATCACAGCAGAAAATGTGCTTTGTACTAGTTCTGTTTATCCACTTTTTGGTCCAACTCCAGTCACCCCATGACAGTATTCTACTTACTCTAAATCTAAATGAAAATATAATACTATAGTTTAGACAATTATCCCAAACCCTGGGCACCCTAATAATGTGATAAAAGCAATTCAATTTGCAAACTGCATTAAGATCACTTTTTAAAGGATCTCTGCCAGCTTTATCTAGCTGCTATTACCTAAGAAATATACCTTCAACTTTTAAAAAAAGATCAATATTCTTCTTCCCCAGCACAATCAATTTGAACCCATCTCAATGAGGAGAGCAAATTCCATCATCTCAAAGCTGTCCCTTAAAGAATAATGAGGGAGGCACAAATCAAACAGCTTTTAATGCCATACTACTACAACAATGGTCAGAGAGTTGATAGGCAGTCCTAGGTCACTTCAGACTTAATTGATTGCTGTCAATACCACAGCTCCATTAAAGAGAAAAAGAGGTAATACATATACATCCCAAAGCACCAGCGCCACTGACTCCTACTGAGATGGCTCCAACACCAGCAAAACCTTCTGCACCACGTTTTGCCTTCAAATCGCTTTAAAATGGAGTTACAGCATGAAAGTCAGTGTATCTCAAGCTTCTCCTTTGCAACCACTGTTACACATTGCTCCTCTGCCACTCCAAGTGCTTCAGCCCTCGCCAGCCTGTGTACAGCCTACTTGTACACAGTACAAGTGGTGTAAGTGAAGAGACTCACAAGCTCCAAGAAATTATTAAATCAGGCCAACCACCTTTTGCCAGAGGACCCCAAGTTAGATTTCATTATTTGCACTAGGAACTGCTACAATGATCTAAAACCAGTCAAATTCTAGTCAGCTCCAATCAGGTTAGGAGGTCTCAATCTTCTAGTCAAAGATTTTTTAAAAACCTGATTTTACTGCTTCAGTATGATTGCTAGGAACAACAACTAATAAACTTAAGTCACTAGAGGGCATTAACACTTCTGCCTAATGGCAAATGCACTCCTTCAATTAGGAAGGCTGATAATTACATCCACATCATCATGTATATTTTATCTGGATTGAACTTCGGCCAGCTTGTTCTAATCCATATTCAAATCTCGACTACATGCTGATGAGGCACTGAGCTACATCAACTGTTGTGGTCACACTTGCAATATATGGAAGAGACTCGCAGTCTCCCCAGATAGACCAGAGAAAACAGGGCAGGCACATGCCCCTCCCAGTTCACTTGCAACCCAAAGCTTACACTGCCTATGAGATGTATTTGGA
Source organism: Eurystomus gularis (assembly GCA_013400335.1). Classification (NCBI taxonomy): domain Eukaryota; kingdom Metazoa; phylum Chordata; class Aves; order Coraciiformes; family Coraciidae; genus Eurystomus; species Eurystomus gularis. The sequence continues at coordinate 177,764 of VZZY01002645.1, forward strand.
TGTATACATATAAATGAAACCCTGAAACAGGCAGGGAGAACAGGTCATAATTCCAAGAGCTCAAAGAAACAGAATAAATAACTATTCTTAAGAGTTTTCACCAAGATGAATCCCACCATAGGGGACTGCAAGCAATATCTGCCTCCAAGAGAAAAAAGGGGAGGGCTTCCAATTAACCACCAAGCAGCAACAGATGCTTTGCTCTCTCAAATTTGGCATCACACTGACTGCCGTGTTACATGCTTCATCATTAACAAAGGAGGCTGCTCTTCACCACTGAAAAATAAGCACATTTTTAAACTACAAATACAACGCATATGACAAGAGCGTCTCTTGCTATACTGACCAAGCGGCTCATGAGCCTTTTGGTTTCAGGCACAGAGGTGCACTGCAGCACACCCAGAGATTTTCCGGGGCAGGAAACCCCCAACTTGTTGATGCTTCTGATACAGTCACAAAGAGCCAAAACACAGCCCTACAGAAACAAAGGCAAAACTGCTGGGACCTGCAAGGTACACAGCTGCTTTTTTTCCCCAGCATCATTGTCCTGCAGTTTTACCTGAACAGTCGCTCTTATAGTTGGGATGGTAAGACAACACAGGCAGGGGAAGGAAAAGGGAATCCCATCCTCACTTACGGAAAGGCACACAGTAAGAATGAAGGCCATCGCTTCTCTGCACTGAAGTTACAACCATGGAAAAAGTTACACCAATAATAAAGCTGGGACAGCAAGGATTCTGAGAGCATTCTCAGGGCATCTCCATGGGTTCAAGGAAGACATCCTTTGTGCCCTTTGACAGCCTACAACCCATCTGGAAACCTGTAGGGAGTTTTGAAAAGACGAGCTGTGAGTGGACTAGAGAGTAGCACACCTCAGAATCATAAGCCCTGGAGAGTAAACATTAACCTTTTAAAATACTACATCCCTCACATGCATAAAATACTTACTACTGGCCCACTGGATTTCCCAGTATTTTATTTTATTGTGGTGTAAGATTCAGTGACTGGATCACTCAAACTCTACTATAAACTTGACACACAGGCAGGGAACAGCCTCCCTCTTCCTCAGCCAACAAGCAGGTTCAATGACAATCATTTACACCACGCTAACTTTTGAAAGTCACAGTGAGAAGCTCCAATGCTCAGAACATACACTGCTGCTGAATAAGTCCTCCCCTTCTGCGACCTTGGGATGCCCTCACCTTTTCCCCCATACCTTCTCTGCTCTACACAGCTCCTCCTGACTGCAGAGCTGCTGCCACCAGCTCAGCCCAGTCACTGGACTGGACCCTCCGTCTGACACCCCACAACTGCCTTGCTCCAGCTCTGATTTCAGATGTCCCCTTTCTGCTTGGCATAATACTGGGTGGTACCAGCTTGCCCACAGGAAGGATTCCAAGGCCATTTTCCTACAAGGAAATGTCCTACAAGGCCTTTAAGGATCTTTGTAAAGGAAAGAGTTGCAGATGCGCACATGCACGTTCTAGAGGACCAAGCATACACAGCATCTACTTAAAACACCCAACTGTAACATTAAGACTCTCTTGCTTCAGCAGTCTTTTAAGGTGATTAGTTCACAAATAGACAAAACATGAAGCCCACAAAGCTTCTGTTCATGCAGTAAATACTATGTACAAATATTAAAAATTATTTCTACTGCAGCAATTCCAGTTACTTAAATGCAAAGGTTTTTAACAGAAATGTTTTCTGATTATTTTGAAGATGCATTTTAAGCATCTTTTCTAAGAAGAGCTGTAACACAACACTCAAATCAGAAATATACCATGCCTCTGACGTCTTGTATTTTGACCAAATGCAGTCAATTACACTCCCCATCCCTAAAGGAAGTTTTCAACTCAGCTTTACTTATCAAATGAAAGGAGGAGCCCAAATGACTCAGCTCCAAGCAAATATAAAGGAAAAGATTAATCCTTAATATCTGACAAAAAAAATACATGGGAAGAAACTGTTTAAAAAGGAGGTGTGTCCTTAACTCAAATCTTTTAATATTCAAAGACATGTCAAGCAGAACATGAACACGCTAAGACTTCATTGGCTTTCTAGAGTCTTAAAGATATTTACTACAAACACAGCCAAATTTAAAATCCAAGTTTACACAAATAACTGAAGTTAAAGAGCCTGCCCTGTATCTTCATTCTTGCTTATTGGTGCTGAGCAGCATCAAAACCAATAAAATATCTAAACATTGGGATTTTTCAATCTATACAGTCACCAGCAAGATAAAAGTGTGGAAGGGAAAAAAGATCTCTCCAGAAATTCTGCATAAAGGCAGGTTTCAGAGGAAAACAAACAAACAAGCAGACAGTAAACAGGATAACCTCATTAAGAAGGTTGTTGGTTTGGGTTTTTTTTTCCTCCATTAGACTGAGGAATCAAACATTCCTCATCAAAATTCAGCAAGACAAATTGCAAGGTAGACTGTTTCACAAGGGGGCTGACAGACTCTAAGTTACTGTGGTACATCTTCCACATATATTCACCAGTGACTGCTCGTCCCCCATCTCAGCCACGCCACACTAGCATTTCAGTGCAGAACACATCTCCAGCCACGTTGGGAGGAATATTTAATTTCAGACTAGCAGGCATGCTTCTCACATACACTCTAAACTCTGAATACAGATGTCACCAGAGGGCACTCTTTCAATTTCAGTGACCTAGCTTTAGCAAACTTCTGAGCAAGACTGCAGACAACCCACATGCCGGGATGCACAGAGGTTGTACAAAGCACCAATAGCTTTGCTTTCGTAAGAAATTTCCCTTAAAAATAACAAACAAACCACACACACATGAATAGCACTACCATCAAACATCAATGAAATGTAATTATTTACCCCAGAAACATGAAATATTTTTCCGAGTAACAAGGGGTGCACTGCTAGTAAAGATCACAAGCAATGATCAACTTCTGTACTACGTTATATTGTGGTATTTGATGGTACCATTTCACTCAAGCAGTTTTGGAACCAGTGTGGATATCAACTCACAAAAGCTGGGTCCACACCAGTACAGCTCATGGAGAGGTGCCTATGGAAGCCCTCTGGCTGTATTACCACAGCTACCAAACTTTGCAATAATACATAAAAAAAATGCATCTATGCTGTCAAGAGAAAGCTCTGGGAAACAATATGTTTTTCCATTTTTTAAGAGGATCAAAAATTAAACCATTTGCATGAAGACAATACAACAGTATCAGCAGTATCAATAGTGTTCAACCTTTGGTCCATGCTTTATTTCTAATGGCCTACTAAGACCTAATAAAGATTAAAATTAAAAAAAAAAGAAACCACAATAACTGCAGAGTTGAAGTTCACTAAAGAAAATGTACACAACCACTAACAAACACAATAACTATATATCAAAAAAGGTTGCAAACCACTGTCTGATGTAAATAGAAAGTTTCACTCATTTTGCTTAGAAACAAAACACCACCACAACACTACTAAAATCTTTGGAGGCAGGCAACAATAAGAAAAAGAAAATAATCATTGTGCATCCTCCGACATTCTCCAGTCTTGAGAGTAACTAAAAAAATACTAGGACTACAAAGCATTTGATTGCCTGCTTACCCACCCATCCCATGGGAAAATAAATAGCCTGCATCTCTTCTACCTATCTGTGACAGCAAAGCTCCTTAGTTTAGCATAGAAACGTGAGTGGAGGGCAGGAGTAAGACCTCTGCAGAGGCACCTTTTGTCAGTATAAGGATCTCTGAAATAGATAAACATACCCACAGAAATTCACCAGGCCAGTAACTACACAAGGACAAGTTACTTCAAACTATTACCCATCATCACTGCTCATCTTGGTTTAAAATGTATCTATACAATTGCTTTTCCAGCATCAGCTGCCAGGAAAAGAAATACACCGAACACTCCTGATGTCAAATAAATAGCACCTATCTGTCCACCCTCTGAAGCAGATCCCTGCCTCCTGCAAGGCCTCCTGGCGCTCTGAGCTTACCTCGTTTTCTAGAAAAGAAACGCTCTGTCGTGTTGCTACCCAGCACACCCCTCCCACCCCTGCCCGGGGTCGTGCTGCCCTACACCTCATGTCACGGTACCTCGGCCCCACCGCAAGGGAAGGTGCCCCGGCCCCCCGAGGAAGGGCTGCCCGGATAGCGGTATCTCACAGCCGCAGCCGCCGCGCCAACCCCTCCGCCCCGGCCTCCCCCAGGCCCCACACGGCTCTGCCCATCCACACAAACAACTGCCTCGCCCGGGCTGCGGCTACTCCCCCAGGGCCTCCCTGGACAGCAAAAGGGTGAGGGGGGGGGACGACACTTCCTCCTCCATCCAGGCCACAACCTGCCCGCCGGCCCCCCACGCAGGTAGCGGCGTGGAGGGGGAAGAATAAATGACTGGAGACGCGCCCCGGGCTCGCTCCACAGCCACGCATCCCTCCATCTTGCCCGGGGGCCCCGGCAGCGCCGTCACCCTGCGCACGCACACCCACAGACCCCACACACACTGACAGGGGAGAGG
>VZZY01002645.1:183025-305147 GCA_013400335.1 Eurystomus gularis
GCCGCTTCGCCTCGCCGACCGCTGTCCCGAGCGCCGGGTGCGGGCGGAACACGTACCCCGCCGGGAAAAACGAAATGGGGCGGGCGGGGGGGAGGGAGTGGCGCCGCTCCCCTTCTTAGGAAAGACGGCTGGGGCGAGGAAAGAGACCGGCTCAAAATTAAAAAAAAAACAACCACGGAACCCGTTGTATTGCTAAGAAACGCGTTCACTGAGAAGGAACGCAGTGCGAGGACTTTCTAGGTCTTTTTTGCTCCCACAGTCGTCGGGAAATTATTAGTTTACACGAGGAGAGCAAGGCCTTCGAGGTGTTTGCATCGTTTCAGGAGTGAAAGCTCTCAGAAAACCACCAGATTTTGCAACAATAGCCATAAAGTCGCAAGAGTTGGCAATGGTGCTGTCACAGAGGCAGAACTTGGCGTTACCGGCTGTTATACCCCTCGTCAGGGAGGGTCGAGGCTGAGCGAGTTACTACAATAATTAATAGCTAGCATTTATACATATTTAGAATGCTTTGCAAACAGTACTTAAAGCCATTAACTTCTGAATTTCCTTGTTTGCATCCTGTCATGGAATTAAGATGCTCCCCTCACATCCTTGGGAGGTAAATTCAGCAATTTGTTCATCTACTGGATAATCCATTGCTGCCATCTCATATATAGCTACCTGCTATGCATTTTTAATACAATATATAGCCACCTGCTATGCATAGTGCCTGGTTTTTAATAAGAGTTGCAGACTGGTGAGAATGTAGGTACCAGGATCCAGAGCATATCTGAGAGTCCCAGATTAAACAAGTGCAGCTGGCTGGAAATGTGGTACTAGCTTTTAAAACCGTGCCAGGGAAATACAGCAGGAAGGATCTGAGAAACTGTAGGCGCAAGTTTTGACAGCAAAACAGAAAGGGGTTGTAAAGGAGTCTAAAACAAGGTTAATGGTTAAAGAAGTACGCAGGCATCCTAGCTAGTAGGTCGGTAGAAATCTCAGTATATGAACACAGTCATGCACGCAACACGTCAAGATATGAAATGGAGAAAATCAGAAAGTGTTAGCTGTCTTGCCATCATTTCATATCAAAAAGAGCTTTAAAAAATTAGTAGGAAGGAGAGTGCTCATTAGACTGTGGAACTGAAATGCTCAATTCCGCTTAAGTGCTGAAATGCCAGTTTTACACTGCAGCCCTACGTGTAGTTGCTTTTCCCCCACGAATCCAAAATATTTTCCAAGATACCACCTTCCAATATTCAGTTGCCTGTTCTGTACACATAGCTGATGTTCATTACTATTTAACAGGTTCATTACTATTTAACAGGCACAGGTTTTCCCCGTTATACTAAATATTCAATTTAAAATTCATTATTAGCTGAATATTGCAGCTGCACTGTTGCATATTCAAATCACAGGAAGCATCAAAAAGAGAGGAAATGACAAGATGAAAATATGTAGCAAAACAGTTGATTATAATGAAGAAAGCTACTGTCAAAAGTAACAGGAAACCACTGTCACTTGTGGCTGGCGGACAGTGAGGGAATGGGTGCAGAGGGACAAACCTGCGCAAACATGGTTACGTGAATCGTTCCAAATGAACGTGGCTGAAAGTCTTACAGCCCACAGGACATCGCACTTGCCATCACTGCTTTCACCTGAGAGAACAAGTTCAGTGATGGTATTTGTCTAGCCATCCTGCAGATAAGTATATACTTCTGAATACTTATTTACTAGGAATCTCCGAAGTTATTTTTCAGACATACTTACCCCAACTTTTATTAGCAATTATTATTTGTATAATTCACTGCCCACCAAAGAAGCTACATTTTTCTGCAAGAGTGTAACTACCTTCCTCCTATGTAGAAACGCCCCGAACTATATACCTTTCCTTTTGAAAGCAGTGGCTTGCATCTTCAACATTTTCTACCAACGGAGAGAATGGAAATTTATCCATATATTTGTAATTTCACAGATCAGAAACATTTTTCCATGAGGCAATATAAAATGTATATGCTTCAGGAGCAGCTGGAGTGAGATGTCGAGACTGCAATCCGAAGCACTTGCTGTTGTAAAACCTAAGGCTATAAAAATGCCAGCAGAAGACAGTCGCTGTTTATTATACTTTCATTAACAGAAGATAGCATAAGCATTTCAATTTAAAACAATTATAAAATAAGTCACTTTAGTGTAATCAGCTTTGCTTGTATAAATTATGATACAAATGGTTCTAAAAAATCTGAGGAAAAAAAGAGAAATAGCATTTGATTATGACTGAACGTGTCATGCTGCATACAGAGCTCTGGGATTAAAAATATACATTAATATAAAATCGAATTAATTTTGTTGCCTTCTAGTCAAGCTTCCTGAGAGCTGCAGAAAAGATACTTCTTAATCTTGTTTTGGTAACTAATGATTTGAAAGAGCATAGCTTACATTTTGGCACCTAGTTAACACATCATTAATTACTAATTACTTGGCACTAAGTAAAGTTCTGCTAACATTGCCTGAATCTATAAACAGTTATTATCATAAAAAGTCATTAGTTAAAATCAGTTTGATGTGAGCTGTCCCAACTGGATAACTGCTAAAGCATAGAGCTCCCTAAGGTATGAGAAAACAGTAGAAAATATTTTATTTATATAACCTGTAAGTGCTATTTTCTGTTCTTACTCTTTGACTAAGTTACTCTGTGAGCCTAGCTGCACTTAATTTACACAGTACATTAGGGTGAGACACTAAAGAAATGTAAAATACTGCTAAGTTTACTTGTCAATTTATGAGAATAAAATTAGATAATTGTTTGTTAAAAGTGTGTAGTCATCTGTCAAGACTGCATCACAGTGCTGAGGCACAGTTGCAGTACTTGCCACCTTAATTTCATTTTTTCCTGATTTTGGAGTGCTTAGCTATACAGGTGCAGTGCTTACCAACACATTTATAAATGCGCTGCTTTACATTGTGCAATTAATATCCAGGTCCTAGCAGAGTAGGTAGTCTGGGACACCTCCATGTTCCTACTTTACAGGTGTTCCTGTTTACACCTACGTGTTCCTACTTTTTTGATTTGTGATTCTTTGTGGTGTCTTTGCCTTTGTTATAGGTAAAATAGGAGACAGAACCTGATACACAGAGGATTGCTGCAACTATCACCATCTTCCTCTTTCCTTTAGGGGGATGTTTATGCTTAATACATTATACACACATATTATCTTCTACCCCTTAATTAGGAGGATGAGCTTCCTGCTTCAGTCATAACAAAACGGAATTTTCAGTTGGTTTAGTTAAACTTGAATCTAAGCCAAAAAAATATTCTAATAGAAAAAATGTCCATGCCAGAGAAATCTAGTTCAGATAGACACTCAACACCCTCCCCATTTAGAGCTGAAGGAAGAAAACTCTCCCAAGAATGCTGTACTGAAGAGTGGATGTAGTCTTCACTGCTGCTCTAAATTCAGTATGTTCAACTGACATACTAATATTTGCTCCTAAGGGTGTTGGGAGTAATGCTAGAACACCTCCTTAGGTATACATGTCCACTTGTTTCTCAGTTCCAGCAATAATGAGGGAAGGAATGAGTTGCAATCATAACAACATTATAGCAGTCTGAACTGGGTCTGGGTTTTTTATTAATATTTTTAAGATCACAACTTTTTAAAGAGTGTATGCAAGCAGCTTCTGAATTCACCCAAGCATATGTGTAAAAAAAAAATAAGAAAATATATATATAAAAATAAAGTTCATATATATATATATACACACACACACTTTAGGAGGACATCTTTACATCCGTGAACCATTGTTTTCCCAAGGTCAACAAAGGTTCTTCCACGTCTCAGCAGCGAGGAAGCCGCACACAAATAACATGTTAATTCCTCAGTGTCTTGCACACAACCTACGGATTTCTCCACAGGAGGAGAATACTGTTCTTTGCTGTGTTGCCTTCCTACGCTCCAGATTTACCGAAGTCAGAAACACGCTGCATGGTGGAGCCCTAAGAGGAGCCGTTTGTGACAGGGACAATGCTGATAGTACTGGGGAGGGAGCTAGAGGCAAGGAAGGGATAGGCAGCACAGAGGCTGAATACAGATGCCCTCCTTTTTGTGCTCTCTGTGTACCCCTGTGCCTCACAGGAGACAGCACGTCGTTAGAGACAGTACTTGTAATCTGCTTAATAGAAAGCAAACATCACTTTTTATATTGTATAAATATCTATCTACACATTTCCCTAAAGAATGGAGACGCTGGGATGCCTACATGATTTATGTATGGAAGTAGCACAAACTTGATTATTTACAACACATTTTCATGACTATCTGAAGGGGAAAGATCCCAGATAAGGACAATGGCAACTGTTAATTGAAACTAGTAATATTTCATCTGTGTAAACAAAGTAATGATCACGTCTGCCACAAGACTTCAAGAGATTTATCTTCCAGGCTCCCTAATATGGTTACATCTGTCCCCTGCTTAAATCCTGTGTTCTTGCCATCTGCTCCAATACACTTTTTTCAACCTCAAGCAGTGATTAAACAGCTATTTGGAGAAGAAAAAAAGTATTTTTCAATTTTTGAGCAAAATGTTTAACAACTGGGAAAAGTTAAAAACCCAGAACCACAGCCCCCTTAGTCTCCATTGTTTCTGTGATACGAAATGTTATCAGGGAGATGCTCAGCTTAAGTTTCCAGGAATCTTTACATTTGACCATACAAGAAGGAACATTGCACCCACAGATTCAATGTAGTTTCATTATAGAATGTAATAATTTTGGAGCAAATTAAGTTAACACCATTCAGTTAATCAGTCAGATTTTCATTAAGACGTAACACTATATGGGCAAATCAGGAAGCATTCTGCTTTAGAAAGAAGGAAGCTTCCTAGAATTCTTTAGTTGCACTATGGGAAGCCTGGCCAGTTCAAGTCCTTTGAGATGTGCTGGGCACTGACCTCTCCCTGTCCAAACATGGAGACCGCAAAGGACAGAGCCATAGCATGCTCTCTTTTCTGTATGAGCAGAACCACAGAAGAGCAGTTTCATAGATGCTGTGCTCCTGCCTTCTGGGCAAGACTGTACATCCTGCCTGGTCCTCACTGGGTCAAACTAATTAGGGAAGCACTTTACTCTGCATCCACCATCACTGTAGTCACAGAATGGTCACTCACCGTCCTCCTCTATGTGCTCGTTGGGAACCTTGAACACCTTGAAAGGTATTAGAGATGTACTGAGCATCAAGTTACGTAGAGGTACAACACAATGATAATACTGTCATACTAAAAAATTACCTCGTCCTTTCTCTAGGAGTTTCTTCTTTTTTTTTTTTGTTTTCTTTTAGATGGTTTCTTCCTCCTATATAGAAGAAATGATGGATTTCACCTCATCATCCCCTGAGCTTCATGCGAAGCAGCTGGACTTGGTACTGATGTTTTTCAGTCTTTGTTCTTTTGGCTGGTTTACTCTGCTTCTCCTGGAATTCCCACTGCTTGCAAAGATGGGAAAGCAGAACTTTTTGCACTGTTTTTAAAACACTGTGAAGTATTTTCAGCAATAATGCAGAAAAAAAACAAATCTACAATGTCTTTTATCCACAGCTAGTAATCCTTCTCTGAAAATCTAAGAGCATAACATCTACTAGTATAAATAGGTGCAGCTCCATTGAAGGCCTCGCCATCCATTACTCAAGAGCTTTTTTTGAAGGAGGTAGTCCAATGGTTCAGCTTTAGGTTTAATAAATACCATTGCTTAAATTACTAAAATAGATAAAATACATTGTTTTATAGCCAGCATTTTCAGACTTATTTATATAAATGCCTTGAGTGTACTTTTGGGATAAGCAGAGCAGCAAGCCAACATCTGTTGTCATCTCTATGTCTTGCTTGGTAAGTCTTATCTGCTGGTAATCGCTTTGGTATCACGCTACCACATGTAAAGTGGCTTGTCGGGAGCTGGAGTTAGATGGAATAAGTAGTCTGATGTTACACTCCATACCTGCTTAAATGAAAATTAGGAGGCCAAGTTATAATATAGTTCTAGTTACTCATTTTCAAGTGAACAAAAAAGATAATGTCTCAGCTACTCTGTGTTTTCCACGTACTGCTTTTTTTCCTCTGTATCTCCAGTGTTATCGGGTGCTTCAGTTACAGCAACAGGACATCTGTAAAATGCTGAATGTTAGGACTTACATTTACATTAAAAGAAAAGATCATTTACATGAAAATAAAAAGACAAAACATCATTTAGAAAAATATCTCTGTAAGGTTTCAATATTCTCTACTAGAATGGAAAAAACCATGTATGAAATTAATCGAGGTTTCTAGACCCAAATTTCTCTTAAGCTGTGAAACAGAATATTATAAATATTATGTTAATATTTACATAAATAAAAATATATATATTATAACTGTATTGTTTATAATATGATAAAAATTAAGATTTTTATAAAACAAAATATAATCATGACATTTTTCACAGCCTCATAATATGATGCTGAAAAATCACATTAGTTTTCATCAGAATAGCTTCTGTTAAATGAAAAGGGAAAAAAATAATAACTATTTTTTAAGTAAATAAGTCAGTCTGTATGGAAGCAAGGCTGGTTTCTTGAGAAAAGTAATCTGACATGGAGCACTTGGACTGGAAGGGCTCGTGTTTATAAATGTGTCTCAGCTGGAGACAGCTGCTGGACTCCTGAAATTTTGAAGAGACTTTTCCTGTATGCTCTGGAAAGACTTCAAAGTACACTCAGCAAGCAAGTTCTGAAAATACAATGGGTGTATTTTAGCCAGTGTTCACTTAAACTTTTATTGCAGTCTGATTGATTCTGTGGCCAAAACTGGCATCTATAAGCTAATTTTCATTTTTATCTCATCCTTTCCCACTGATATGTTTTGGAAGTTGTCATTTAAATGACTGAAATCTGAGCCTTACAAATCTAAACCAGATGCATACCAAATACGTGAGAGGGTGAAATCTCTGTTTCCAGAGTTTTATTTTTCAAAGGAGTATCATGAGGTCAAGGAACCAATCCGTGATACTACTTTATAAAGAGAGCTTCTGACTGTTAGGATTAAGTTTGTGGTTTATGCTTTCTATAAATATGTAGTAGTACATTCTAAAGAACGAAAAACATTAGAAGTAAACATTCAAACACTGCTAAAATCTAAAAGCTTGTCACTTTACAGTGTTCTCTTCAGCTACTGCTATATGCCACGTGGTACCAGAAAAAACACATACCGGGGACTGGGAGGAATATTACACCTCGAAAAATTACACCTCCATTAGAAGTGATCCTTTGAGAGTTGCATGAGTAAATACTTTGCCACTGATTAGTCTCACATAATGTAGCATTGGAGTATTTTCTTCTGCGCTACAGTTCATGGCATAACTTTTGCCAACACACTATTTGAACACTTGTCAGCACATTATGAACACCAACTAAAATTAGACAGATTTATTGCCTTGTTCTCTCCCTGCAGGAGAAGTGTAAATAAGCTACATTGTTTTGCTACACTTGGTGTTTTAGATATCTCTACAGATACTTTTAGTTTTCACTAGAAAAGATAAAATTGAAGAAGTATATATTGAACTTGAGTCAGAAATTAGAGCATTTCCCAATGGTCTTTAATTCTTACAGGGATCCTTTCTAAGGTCTCACCCTCTCCTGCGTAGATGAAATGTACCTTTGTGTCTAATGACTGTGTTACATTTTGCTTCCAGGACTGAGGTTCTTATACAGAAATACTGAGTTTAGATCACTGAGTAACCTCAGCTAAGGACTAACGCTTTGAACACGATGCAATTCTCTGCAGAAAGGCAGTTCAGAGAAAGTTTGATGTGCTCCTCATGGCTTACTTGGCCGGTGTCACACCTTTTGTTTTCGAAATAGTTGGCATTTAAGAGCCACTATTCATCACGATGCTGTTTATCACAAATAACAGTCCCCATTCTTTCGGCCTGATAATGTACACGATAAGGTTCAAATCTTCCTTTCGGAAAGAAGGCTGCCAGAATTGAATGCATGTTATGCTTGGGATTCCCAAACAGTTCTACAGGTATGATAATTTGTGAACACCAGAGAGCATTTTGCTACTAATTACCCAGTGGGACTAAAAATAGCTAGGTAAAGGGATGAAGTGTGGGACTGTCCATGCAGATCAAGGCATGATGTTGAGGGCAAAAATAGGTACCAGAAAACAGTGCAAGAGCCAAGGCAGGGATACAACTTTGGTGAGCGTGTTTGTATAATGACAGGGGAATAAAGGCAAAGGAACAGAGGATGTCTTCGTCTGCATGGAAACCACGATGGTTGCTTGCACCAGGACAATCATGGCTTCTGCATATTATCCAAACTAGCTGAATCTGAGAACCTCTAAATCAACCAACAGCTCAGGTGGGGTTTATGGAGATAAGAGAAATATGATGAACTACAGAATTGGTGGCAGGAGCAGATTTTAGAAGATGGCCTTAAAATCAAGCAATTTGCTCATTTAGACACATTCCAATAAAAGTGGAATGGGATACTAACACTATATAACTAAACAAAGCACATGGAAAACACAGAAAATATGATAGTATTTTCAGCAATAGATCCTTAGCTTAAATACTATTTTGCATTTTGGCTTCTGACTTAAAAATCTATAGAAATTAGAAGAGGATTAGGAAGAAGAATCTAAAAGTATGACAAGAGAAGACTGTAAAACAAAAGAAACTAAAACCAGTGTGTTTAAGTGCTTTGATCTACGGATGAGAATTAGAGACAAATTTCTTATCTGAATTATCATCATCATTCTGTGAAACCAGTAGGCAAATGCACTTGTAGGTACATAAATATAGAGACAGCAACAGTTTCTACTCCAAAGATGAAAAAGTGCACGTTTTCAACAGCACACGATCTTACAGATCTCCCGCAGCACCACAGTGGGCTTGCTGAGGGCAGGATTCACTCCCTAGTCCGGCCCACCAGCACAATTCCCTCAGTCAGGGCTGTGATCTCCTGGCTCCAACTTTGCTCTACTCTCTGCAGGTAAGCTTGGGAGCACAGGTCCCAGCATGACAGCTGCGTCCCTGGCAGCTTCCCAGCTTGACTGAGGCCAAGATCAGCAGCTGGTTGAAGACTTCTGTCCTACCTCTTGGGAAGAGAGAGGCCAGGAAGTGTGAGCCCTAAGGACACTTCTCTACATCTTTACACGGCAGGGAGGCTTAGCTGAAGCTGAGAAGCAAATGAAACACATCTTACACCCTGTCACATAACTATGAGAAAGAGAAAACACCTTGTCAAGTGAAGAGACAATAGAAGTTTGCATTAACTCTCTTAGATGCATATTAACACAATGTACTACTTTGGCTCTGGAACCCTCTGCTAGAGAACAAACAGTTCAGCAAATGAAACAAGTTTTTTTAAGGATTAGACATGTATATGTATAATAGCAACATGCTGACAGGGAGAACAACTGCAAGCATTAGTATTGGTGATGCTTCACAGCATAAACTGATCACTGACCAGAGAAATTTCCATCCTTTCTCTGTTTTGCATAAAGTTAGGTACATTATGCCTTCTGCTATGGCATTTCATATAGGCTGCTGTTGAAGGCAGAGAACATCCTCAAGACTAATAGACCTTGGTTCTGTTCTTTGTTTTTTGTATTACCAGTTATTTATAATATATTATTAAAAAGTCAGGTTGTACCACTTTTAGTTTTGAAGCAGAGGAAGCAAGTATGTTCATATGTTAAAGGCCTTCTGTTTCTGCCTTGTATTCTCTAATTGCATTTAAGTACTTAAGTTTTGGTTTCATAAAGTAGAAAACATCTTTCAAGACCCTTCCATTTCAATTTAACGAATTTCTCCTGTTGGCTTCTTTCTATTAAGTAACTGGAGACGGGTATTTAAACCAATTGCTGCACAATGAGCCGTGAGAAAAGGCAGCAGGTTGGATGGATGCTTACAGTGCAAGAGCCTTGAGATATACTGACGAGATGCTACTCAGCTTACAGCTCTTATCTGTCGAAAGCAGCAGAACAGAATGAGGGCAATTAGACTTACTAGCTGGTCTACTGACCTGTAAGAATAAAGGGAATTAAAATGCCAGTGTGCGATAAAGCAGGCAAAACAATAACAGAGTATGCATAATAGCTCAAGAAACATCCTTAAGGGATAAAAAAACCCCGAACAAATAACCTAACTTTATACTTCTGTTTTTAATAGGAAAAATATAAAGGGAGCTGTGTGGAATAGAGCCAGCTTTTCAGGAAAATACACAGGGCTGGATCTTGGCCTCCTCCTTCTTCACATGTTTTCTGCTCTTCAGGCCCATGGAAATATGCCAGGAAAAATTAATCATCAGAGGACTGTATTATCTCTTCTGCATAGTTCCCATGTAGTGTCTCAGAGAAAGACCATGCAGCTAGGGAGCTGGCTAGAAAAGCTGCCTGCCTAGGGAAAACTGTCCTTGACTCCCACAGATCCCAGAGGATACACCAGATTTCAGTGGGACATCTCACTCTTGTCAATCTGAAGAATTCTGTCACTAAGACTTCCTTCTATAGAGGAAAAGCTGGAGCTGATCTGGGTGTCAGGGTTTTTACATACTGTGGAAATTCTGGGCAGCGAGATGGATGTTGATGTAACGACAGCTTTCTTAAACTGAGAAGGACTGAGGGGTCAGTGATTGAATGCTAGGTCATTAAGGCTGCAGCTGCCTCAGAGATACTGTAGAAGAGGATTTGATCCTGGAAAAAGGAAAGAGGGACAGTATAAAGTCCTGGATTGCTTCTACACAACCCACCCCCTCTCCTACCACTTGTCTCTTCCTTACCTTTCATTTTTGGAATTTTCAGGGCCTTGGTACCCAGGGAGGAGGAACGATGCCTTGAATAGTGGCTGATCCTCTACTTTAATCTATTATGAACATAAAGCTATGATCCAGCCTGCTGATTTACAGAACTATAACAAATCCAACCATCATTTCAGTTTCCCGTTAAGTAATGCACATCCTTCTCCTTCTTGTCCAGTGGAAAATCCCATGAAGTAGGAAAAACACATTCTGGAGTTCACATTGCTAAATTACTTAAAGTGCCTCTCCAGTTGGGGTCTGTGAGGCATGTGGAAAGGTCACAGCCTGCACGTCCTCAGCCCCTCGGGTCCTCAGAGGAATTCTGCATCCCTTCCATTAAGTGTCACTGGAGTTCTCTCCCCTCCTCCATAATTTCCTGCTCCCTTCCCCGTCTCTACCACTCCTGCAGCAGGGCTCACTAAGAAACTGTTCTGCCCTTAGCTCCTCCCCTATGGCTGTGCACTGATCCCCCCTGCCACACACATTCATGCAAAGAGGGGAGAAACTATAGATGTGAAAGAAATGCTTCACTGAGCAGCAGTGCCTGCTATCCAGATTATGTCTGACAATTAAAAAGGTGCAAAAGACTCACACTAAACTGTAGTGCTGTTTTTCTCCCCATTCTTTGCAACTCCTGCAGAGCTCCCAAGTATCCTGAATTTGCAAAGAAAGATTCTGGGGGGGTGGGGGGGGGAGTCTTAGAGTTGGGAGACAGCTTGCAATCATCTTTCCTTTCTGCTTACGTCAAGGTATTTTCCACAGGATTTTTCATTATTGGTTTTGCTTCCTTGTTCATTCTGTTTCATCAAATGAAAAATTAACCCTGGAAGTTATGGAACAGCAAGGGAAGTTAGGAAAAAAAATAAATCATTGAAATTGAATGGGATGTGGGACTCTAACTTTTGGAAAAAGCTCTGCTTCTGTCTATTTACATTGAAGCTTTTTTTTTTCATCATAAGAAAGCACATGAAGAAACACGCCATTTGTCAAGTGCCTGCGATAGTGAGCTGTCAGCTCCCTGCCTAGCAACTCACACTGCACAAGGATACCCTAGCATTACATCCACTGTCATGTCTCGTTGCCTAATACTTGCCTTGACGCCATCTCGCTTGCTAACAGTGTGTTACATCAAGTTCCTCACTTGGGAAATACCGAGCTGCCCTTCTGTGTCAGCTGGCTCGGTGAGCTCACCAAATGGCATCAGTAGGAAAAGCTATATAATAGTTTATCTAGGTAGCAGATTTGCTATACTACAGGACTCAAAATGTATTTACACAGAATTTTATGTTAAGTAGAAATTCAGCATCGGTGTAGCATGAATGTCGGGCTCCTTGAAATGTCAATAGGTGTTTTAAAACTAATTTCTCAAAACCAGTCAGTGATTTCCTGTGAACAAAAGCCAGAGTCTTTATAGGAAAAAAAAATCCCAGACTATAAATAAACCCCATTTGCCTTACTCACACAACAGCAGCTTGGTAGTGTGATTTGGTGATTAAATGAGGTGAGTAACATATAGACTCAAGAGCTCCTGGGTAGGAAACCTGAGGTTCCAGCCTCATCACTGACAGCAAGTCACAGAGGGGATTTGGGGCCTCAAATGACTGTCGGACACTATTGATTGTAATCTTGCAGGTCATGGCTTCTCCCTCCCAGGGCATTCTGTTCTCCAGAACCTCTGTTGTAATACAGTGGAATAGGAGGAACAAAACTGAGGATCAGAATCCTATACTATTAAAAACCTTTAAGATCACATAAGAAAACCTTGATTTGAACTCCATAAATAACAGCCAGATCTCAGAAGTCAGAAGAATGCCAATTGTGCAGGTGAAGGTCTTTAAAAAACCCACTGTGCTACTTTCAACGCAGCTGCATTAGGGCCTTTTATTCCTAGAATACAAGCGTCTCTGTGAGATTTGTAGCTGTGACAAACAGCTAATGCTTTTTTACTTAGGAAAAGAGTTGTGAACCACAGGCTTTAATATAATCCTGAAGAGATGACTTCAGTGAAAAGCATACTAAGTGAAATAGAGGTCTTCTCTCAACTCTCACCAAACATAAAAATTGAGAAATAGACTCTTAAGTTTGTGGATTTTATGTATGTATACAACTTGGAATTATCTCGGTGCATGTACATTTTTAATCAACTACACATGGGAAACGCAAAAATACAGAATCTTTCAAAAATGCAAGTCTTAATCCAGACCATACCATGCCAAAGGAGGCAAACCGATTTAGTTAATGCCAGCAAAGTTCTATAGAGGACCCTCAGGTATGATCAATAATTTCTAACCAATGAAAAAATTAAAACTCCTCCCAAAGAACATATTAAATCATTCTCTGTGATTTTCCCTGCTACTTTGTGCATTGGAAACAGTATCAGTGCTGCTCAGGACACGAAGTATCTCTGACCGAGAGAGAGATACTGCACTTCAGAGCAGAAGACTGCCTGAAATAGTTGCTCCGTTGTAGCTAACATACTGTATACTGCAACGGGGCATGGAAAGCTAGGTAATTTTTTAGGAGGCCAAAATCTGTAGCATCGTAATTAGAAGGAATATTTCTTCCCATTTATTCTTTTGGAAGTAACAGTTAAAAAAAAAATACTAACAGGACCCTTGTGAGTATAACGCTGGAAATCAATACCCTAATCTGTTAGAAAATGTACATACATACATTCTGATAAAAAAATAAAGCCAGATAATAGCAGAATTTTCACTTTTAAACAAAGAAGAAACTTGCATTCTTATTTTTATCAGCATGACCCTTCATTTCCCTCTGGAAGGTTTCAGTAAGGACCAAAACAATGTCAGGAGTGCATACCTACCTTACAGCATTTAACGTGCTCAGCACATTAGCAGCTCCGTAAACTCACTTCTGCATTACTCTCCTGAAGCCTACTTATCCCAGAGTATGTTAAAAGCATTTGAAGGGATGCAGGAAATTACTACAATAAGTGTGATGCTTGTGCTTAACTACATACTAAATGTAGTAGTGCCAGTTTTATAGTCTTTGCAGTGTGCTGCATTTAATACTTCAGTTACCTGTTTTTTTTGTTGCAATACTTCTAGACAGAAAATACTGTTAGTCATTGCATCTGCCTCTCAACACGTTATAAGTATGTTCATATCAATGGTAGTTGTGTGGTACATGTTGTGGCACTTCTGGAAGACATATGTGGACATACACATCACCATTTGCAGTTCACTCTGTAAGCCATCACCAACATGTTGGTTTTTATCAGTTTTATTTTCAACTAGGGATTCAGCGGTACAAATAAAGGAGACATACTTACTTGATACACTCTAATAAAGGCTGAAGAATGATCCATGAAAATGTATAACACTGGCCAGAAAAGAAACACAGACAGTAGTTGGACTCCAAACAACAAAACTGCCTCACATATCATTCATCCTTGTGCTGACCTAATTAATTTTCCAATTCCATAAAAGCTGATAGTTTTTGGAGCTTGTTAGAGGCCATTGGAGTGGGTACGTCTCAAATCTGACCCAGTAACTGCCTTTCAGCGGGCAGCCCATTGTTCTGGCCCTTCAGTCTCCCCCTCCTCTCCACTCAGAGGAGCAAGCAGGGCTCTGAGGAGGAATTTTCCACCTCAGAACCCTTTGGCATCACAGTGCCTTGCTGCTGGGCAAAATCAGAGCACAGAGAAGTCCAGCGGCAGTTCAGCATGCTCGTCTAGACACCCCAGGCTCATCACCCAGACCCTGCCATGCTGCCCAGTCTATCCCTGCAGGGAACAGATAGGCCTCTCAGCGATTGCTTGAGTCCTTGTGTCTCAGACAGCAGATGGGACCCAAGGAACAAATTAAAATTGTTTTAGCTGCAGTGGCCCCAGTGGATCTGCAGAATGCAGTAGAGCTCCAGCCATGCCCTTTTCACTGCCTGCCCTTTCTTGTTTCTGAGGAGAAATGAGGGTAATTCCCAGCTGTCCACACAGCTGTACCCTTTGCAGGGCTCTTAGAGCTGGTGGTCAGAACTCCAGGCTTAGAGCTGCTTGGCTTTGTCCTGTAATACTAGAGGGTCTCAGGGCAGGATTACCCCCTGCTGAGCTCTCCTTCCCAAATGTCAGCTTTGCATGGGGCTAGCTGCGAGCCTGGCTGGAGTGGAAATGGAAAAAAGCTACACAAGCTGACAAAGAATGAGGGCTGGGATGTCTGCTGTAGTCTGGACAGCAGCGTGTGACTCTACTTAGGGCTGGCAGAGAAATGACAGCCCAGGCCTGTGCTGAAATGCTGTGCTAGTGTGTAAGAGATCAGATAAAGCTTTATTCCTGAGCACAGGCTAATATGTAAACACTGAGCTTCGGAGGCAAGTCTGGGCTTAAAAGCAGGCCCAGACCTGCTCTTGGCAGAGTGTAAACCCAGCTACGTGACTGCAGCAGGGTCAGGACATGGCCATTATGACTACAAAAAAGCCCTGTAAAAATACCTGGCGACCTCTGCTTTCTTATTTTAGTGTTACCCAACAGAAAGAGGCAGTACATGTCTTCAATCGCTTTTGCAGCTTTTGTTTTGTCCAAGCTATCCACAAAATGGTATCAGGAAAGAGAAGTAATCCTTCAGGAAGGACCCATGCTCCTTGACAGGAGAAGAGAAAATGTCCTCAATTTGTGATAGGTGAGGTTTAGGCTGGATATTAGGAAAAATTTCTTCCCCTAACGTGTTGTGAAGGCCTGGCCCAGGCTGCCCAGGGCAGTGGTGAAGTCCCCATCCCTGGGGGGGTTTCAAAGCTGTGTAGATGTGGTGCTGAGGAACATGGTTTAGCGGTGACCTGGCAGTGCTGGGTTAATGGTTGGACTTGATGACCTTAAAGGTCTCTTCCAAGCAAAATGATTCTATAATTCCTTGCAGTTTTACCAAGTAAGCTCACAATGGAAGTCTAGTGCCCTCGCCTGCTCTGAAATGCTAACAGCTAACAGTTCCAATTTGGAAAGAATTTCCAACTGGTTTTATCTTCCAAACTCTGAGTCCTCATATAGCTTACTGTGCTTCATCTAGCTCAGGTTTCAGAGAGAACTGGCTCTTAAAGGTTTCCCGGGAGCCATTCAGTTCTTGAAGAATCAACATAATAGGGACTACACCACATTTAACTTGGAGAGAAAGGTACAGTTAGATTTTATACAATGTGGGACACTGCTGTGAGTTTTCCAGTTTGGGTTAACCCAGATTTCAATGATTGCTTGCTTAATATAGCAAGAAGTGCAATCATGAATAATAATAACAAAAAGTTCCTCTATCTGATTTCTCCTGTATTTTTAAATCAAAATAGAAGCTTCACAAAGTATGGACTCAAATACCTGGAATCTGTAAAACCAGAAAAAAGTCAAAGCATCTCTAAACCTGATCCAGAAGTGCTCTTCCCTGGAGCGTTGTCCATGACCACTTGGTTCAAAAGCATGATAGTTGGTGGATCTGATGGCTTCTGACAGTGGAGAATCTCTAACTCTTAAACGCACAAGAATTTCTTAATTGCATAGACTTTTTTTTGAAAAATAAACTATAAATGTTTTAAACAAAAGTGGAATGAAACAAAGCAACAAAGAAGGAAATAAAAGAATAATAAACCAGCAAGATTAAGCCTTCAGATGATCTTAAAGCTCTGTGGTAATACAAAAGCTTTAACTCAGCTGTTCCGTATTAGCCCCTTTCTAACTCCACCATGCAATTACAAATGGTCTTAGAAGATGCGCTGATGCTCAAGGAACAATCTGGATTTTTGACTCGCAAAAAAGGATATTTCTTTGGCAACTTCTGCATTTGCCATGCACTTTAATCTGGACATGTTGCTTACAGGAGAGAAAAATAATTTCAGATAAAAGTTGCATAACCCCCCCTCCAATCTGTGTTTGTATAAAGGAATTATCAGTTCACTAATGTGAAGTGAAATTAACAATTTGTCCAAATTATTTGCTGAATTTTTTACATTTTAAAATACATGAACAGAGCATGCTTGTTTATCCAACCTGAGGTAATGCCAGCAGCACCTCCTCAACAGAGAGGTCTAAACAGCTGGCTGCGTGCCCGTTATGTGACAGAGAGAAGTCTGACACCAGAAAAACATCACCGGAGAGATGAAAGAGGAATTTGATAAGATAATCTGGAAGTAATGAGACTTTAAGATAGATAATACCTCAGTCCAGCTTTCTTGTTTATAGAAGTTACTGTGCAATTCTAAAAGCAGGCATTTATGTTCCTCATACATTCATATCTGACAACTACTCTTTCACTTTTTGCAATAAAACAGGTTAAAGTTGCCAAGGGTGTTTAAAGCACCATGTACAATGCCACATTTGTTGTTGACTCAGGTCCTGCTACATACAGACCGAGGAACAAACTGTTACTGGGCTGCAAGCTGGACACAGCTAAGACCATGGCACTTTTGGTGGCTAGAGGAATTGCATCCAGAAGTATTTAACAAGAACTGAGAGAACTACAGACTTTCTGGTTGAAAACACGTCCTGGGGGATGAAGGCAGAATCTAAGGGTAGCTAAACAGAGGGAGAAAGTTTTATTTGCAATGGAAGTAAGAAAAAAAAAAGATGATAACACGTGGAATGGATCAGTACAAGGGGTTCAGTGTCATGCCTGCCAAAAGCAAGCAATTTGCAGTAATGCATTGCACTCACTATAGACTGGAAAGAAATTTAAGACCGAAACAGCTGCATGAACGTACAGCCAAAAAACGCTCTATTTATGATAGATAGCATTTTTTCTTCAGTGTCCTAAAACGTTTACAAAGTAAAAGAGTAAGATAGCATTTTTTCTTCAGTGTCCTAAAATGTTTACAAAGTAGAAGAGTAGAAAACAAAAAGCTTTATAACCACGTAAATAAATGAACGGGGATGAACTGAAAGACAGCTACTGTAATAGAATTCACAGTAATTATATCAAGGGTATAAAAATGTCACTTTAAAACAAAAGAAGCCCGAATACTCTTTCAAACGTGAGCACACAGCAAAGCCACCCTCCTAAGAGCAGATGTACCTCCACAGGATTTGTAACAGCAAAACAACTAATCTCATATGTGCGCAGGTTCAAGAGCACTCCCCAGATAAAAATTATCAAATTGGTCAAAACTAGAAACCTGCCTGGTGAGGAGGACGCAGAAGGTAATCCTAAGGAATTTAAGTGCTTAAGAGCCTTCAGGAAGTAATACATTACATTATTACAGGTACTACTTTATTTATGTATCATGTAAACCCCGTTGGCCCTGAAAGTTAACCTAAGGAGTGAGGTTGACCAAACACTGCTAAAATGAGACTTTCTTGAGACAATATTGATATTGACTGCATGAATGAACCGTTTGATTCAGTAATAAACTATATTAAAAATGTTCACGGTTCCACTGCAATAAAACCAACCAGCATTTCGTGTTCCTTCCCGGGGCCAGTGGAGAATACTGGTATTTCTAGAAAAAGAGTCATTCTGCTACATCCCTCTTGCCAGAGACTATAAAAGTTGCACTCACAACTCACTTTCCACAAACTTACAAAAAGGCAGCTGAGAATCATAAATTGCATACAATAGTAGTGAAGCAACAGTACGGTTTAAAAAAGAAAAACAACCCAAGATCTCTATCAATGTAAGAACACAGATCGGGAACCATCCAGCAGGATTCCTGCTCACCAGCATCTATGTAACACTGAGGTTCCTATCATATGGAAGAACACTTCCTACCGTTCAGAAAACCTGAGGCTGTAAAAGCACAGAAACACAGGAGCTTCTAATGGCTTATGCTTCCCCATAGTAAAATCCAAAGCTGCAGGAAAAGATGCTTTTTTAGAAATATAACTTAATACTATTGTATCTTTCTGGAACACAAGCAATACGATAAACTCAAATATGAAATATAAAATGACTCAAGCTTATCAGAGCCTGGGAAAATAATTCTGAGGCAGTTATGGATTGCACTGTTTTAGGGGTTGGGTAGAGGGAAAAGCCCTCCATGAAGCCTGCCCCAGGAAATATGTCCCCTCCTCTGCAAGGGAAAGATGATAGGAACTGGCCTACCTTCTCAACTTCGTCCGTCTCTACGCTCCATTTGCATTCCAGATCTCTAGTTACAGTTCCTGTGCTGTCCTCCTTTCATTTAAAGAATAAAAAATTACTACACTAGTACTACTCTCAACACCAGCATTTTTTTTGGCTAAATATTCACCCTGCATACACTTAAATACATACAAACTTCACATTGCTGAGATGCTTTGAGATTTTTAAAAAATGTGACTTGTTAGCACCTGATGTCCCTAAAAATGAAGCCAACTGATCTGAAGATGAGTCTGCTGTGTTCTGCAAGGTGCTCCCAGCTACCTTTCCAGAGATGGACATGCTGCTCTTGTTGCAGAGGTGAATGCAGAGTGAGGAAGGCAGGTGGCTTCTATTTCGGTAATAAGTGGTTTGGTAATACACGGTTTGATGGCTTGTTTCTCAGACCATAACAGCCCACAAAGCTCAAAAGGAACACTTGCAAAGGTCCTCAAGCTACCCAGGAAAAAAAAGAACAAAGTCACATAAGGCAGAGCAATTAATTGGCTGCTATATACATATTGTACCACTATATACTGAAAAGTAATTGAGCAGTTTGATTTAAGAACGTAGGTGTTTAATTTTAAAAGCGATCTCGCTTTGGCTAGAATTGTAATGACACAATTTTACAAACAGAAGTTTCACTTTTTAACGTTATTACTGTTGAGAATGCCGAACACACACATCCTATGTCACAGCTTTTCTTTTCAACTTGGCTTCAAACTTTAAACAGTATTCCTAAATGTAAACATAATAATACTCCATTGAAAGCAATTTTAAAGACCTGTGATCCACATTTTCAGCCTGAAGGGAGATGGGGGAATGAAAAACTGAAAGAAATATTCCAGTAATAAAAGCTACAGCAGAACAGACAGGACAGAGTGCAGCGCTCCAACTCTTTGAACAGCTGGGTCTGTCATAGCCCATTCAATTGTCTATCAGCACAAACTTTCTATAGCACTAACATACCTTTGTTGTCTCCCAGAGTATGTAAGTACACATCTCACGTGTTTTCTTTTTCTTCAATACTGAAAGGACAGAAAAATAAGTTTTGAGAAATAGCAGTTCAGGATGCTGCCTCTGGAAAATTGCTCTCAGAAACCAAACAAATGCGTGCCAGAACACAGCCCTGGGGAATGACAATACCTTTTTAAGAAAATAAAGATGACCCTTGAAATCCCTGCACATAGACTGCCAGCACAGGTACCCACCAACCAGTTGATGCTCTGCAGAGTATTTGTGGAAAGCGTCAGTGATCTGTCAGGCCTAGAGCAGTCATGTGTAATAAAGCTCATCTGTTATGGGTACGCACTTGTGGTGCATAGCTAGGAAGAAAAAGCATTTTCTTCTTGCTAAAATTACTTCTTTCCCCTCTCTAAAATGACAAAAGTGTAACTTTGCCTGACCTGTTTTTCATCCTTATTCATTCTGTGGAAATCTTGCAATTGACACCTAATTTCCAGGTGCTGTTGCTTAGTTTCCTAAATTATTAATGAGTGTAATAATTATCCCTTTTTATCACCACATGGGACAGGGAATAGATGCAAAGATTACAGTCACATCACCAACCTCATAGCTGAGCATGTTTACAGTATTAGAAGATCCCTTTACCAGTTTCAAGCAATAAGTTGTATTTTACATGTATTTTATGTCATGATCTAATGATATATTATTGTCTGGTCTACTCTAATTCTATGAGCAGGGTAGAGCACAATAAGGACAGGGGCAATAGGGACCAAAATCAGGGGTGTCTGACTTGTTTACTGTATTTAGGGGTAGTGCCAGGTGGAGCCAGAAGCCTTCAGTGGTTGGAGTGCATGGTGTGTGCTGATTCTGCCTTGGGTTTACAAAGAAGAGAAGAAATGAGAGAAGCAGAGAGGAGGTGAGACTGGTAGTGGGGTATGCCAGGGAACTACTGAATACAAGAAAAACTTTACACATCTTGAAAATGTTCAGAATTACTTTAAAGGTGAAACCAAGGGATATTTCCACACCACAGTATCTTCACAGCTGTACCTGTATGTGCTGAGCTGTGTCAGCAGGGCTTCCTAAGCAACGTGGACAAAGGAAGAGCTTTTCTGCCAAATTTACTGTCCCATTAGCCAACACCAGCAACAGACATCCTCATGGAGCCCTTCTGGCTGAGTTGACTGAAGATGTTCTGCTTCACAGCTATCCATCAGCATCTGCCAACTAGGAGTTATGACCCTGCAGCTGGGCCTACAAAAAACGTCCCATGAGCATTCTCTCACACTTTGGACAAAGCTGGATGAGTTAGCCCTAACCCCTTCCTTCAGCACATTAAATCACTCCATGGACCATGCCTGAAGTGGGCTAGGGCACAGTCTCTTCTGCCCACGCATAGAAGGGGCTGCAGCCTTCAGGAGAAGAGCAGTTACAAGCCACAAAGGGAAATAAGATCTTCCATGACCACAGCTATTTGCAATGTGAATGACTTTTCATGGCCTGAACGATGTAAATCCAGGTGACAAAAGCACATGCTGGTCAACAGTGGTACATCTACACCTAGAACCTTTTCTGGCTGTATCAGCAGACCTTCATAGTGCTAGAGCTTGAAGCCACCATCCCTGCTGAATTCAGCTGAAGATGTTGCTCTGAGAGCTGTGAGGCATAGAGATGTTCATCCACCATAGCTAAACCCAACAGGGACCATTAAACAGAGCTCCTGGCCACTGAGATTCACATCTCAGGAAGCTCATCTCGCTAGCGTTATAAGCTGCTTGTCTAGGTGGTGATCAGGGATGCACAGAGCCCACTGTGCTGTGCATCACCCACCCTCCAGGAGAAGGGCAAGGAGGAGAGGTGGGGGCAGAAAGCTCTTAAACTGCCATCACCCAAATGGCCAGACTGGAAGGGGCTGGGCTCTGGTCCGAGCCAGCTATGGGAAAACAGGGCAGTTAGCAAAACACCGAGAAGAGAAATCAGAGTGAGATAAGGGGAGTCCGGTTGCAGGTGGAAAACAGGGAACTGGAGCCCAACTAAGCACGATGGGACAAAGAACAAGTAATGAGCACCAAGTGATCTGGACAACTGCTCGTGCCCTCCTGCTGCACTGCCCATCTGCTTGGAATTTGCTTTCAAAACAAAGTCCTATTTTCCCTGTCCTGATCCAAGCTCTCGTCTTGTCCTTTATGGATCCGGTGCTGTCACTCAAAATCATTTGGAGCAGAAAAGCCAAACTGAGAAACAAAGGAAACTTGTTTAACATAGGCACCCTTCACCCTGGTAAGTTTCTTTCAGCTGTATTTTCCCTTCACTTATTCAGGTCAGAGCCTTCTGGCTGGTTTATTACAGGCATTTAAAGACAACAAGGATTTTATATGATTGTCTGACTGCGGTACAAATTCATCATAAGTCCTGGCTGTGTCTGACATTTAGGTCCAAACAACTGCATACTGTTGTATGCTCCCAGCCCCCATGAAATACATCCACTGACCTCCCCTTCCAGAAAAATGAGATCATCAGTATAACGAGCTCTCCAAATCGATCTGTAAACAGCCTGATTCAGTTTTTCTCTACGAAAGAGAAGTTATGAAAGGAGCCGTGGCAACTAAAAGGGCTTCAGCTCCACCCAGTGGTAATGAGCAGGTTTCCAAACCATTCCTCTGCCTGCTTTGGGTACCTACTACCGCGCAGGAACACAACGCTAATATTTTTAAGCTGAGAAACTAGAGACCTCTGCTTGGACACTGCTGTCTTACATCTTGAGCTGCTATAGGTCTGAACAATGTTGTTTCCCGTGCCTTCAAAAGCTGGGGATTAATGGTTATACTGAGATTATAGACGTCAACCGTCACCATCCTCTTTGGTATTTGCACATTTTGAACTTTTCATGAACCATCTTCCAAATAACCTGCTGGCTGGGTGTAGCATCATGACATCTCCTCTCTCTGCAGTGATTCTAGGAGTGACTTGGATGTAAAAAATCTCTCTTTTCTAACTTAGGAGTGATTTGGATGTAAAAATCTCTGTTTTCTAACTCTCACACCTTTCTTTTAATGATTTTTTTTTTTTTAATTTCTCTGATGAGGACCCACTTTCTGACTCTTGAAAGTACTTTTAGAATTGAGGATGCTTTTAAGGAAGTTTTTTTTTGTCCCCAGTTCTCAAGAACAGAATGGCTCTCTAATTGAACTTTACAGACTGAATGACAGAGACCCTGAGAAATTCAGACCCAGCTCAGCTCTACTCGCTGGCCAGTAATTAAATAGTTCACATTTGACCTAATTAATGCTCAAACACGCATCAGCAACTCTCAGGCTCGGAGGCATGAATTGGTGACAAGCGAGGGTCGGGCAGATACCATCACCTCACCCACCCCAGCAAGCCCATCAGGATCACCATCAGCTAGATGTGTTCTGCTTTTTGGGTGGCACTGAAGTGCCGCTTTGTGACTCTCTGGGGAGCAGGTTCTGCAATAGACGGACTCAAGCCCTGTGTACAACAGGAAAATGTTAGAAACCTTTATTCTATTTCTCATCACTGTTCCGTCCTTCCAGCCTGCCCCAGGTGCTCTTTCTTAACTATTTGGAAGGTGTGGCTCGTTTTTACCTCTTTATTACCCCATGCTTGTATCCTTATTGTGGTTATATTTACATTTCAAAGCGTGGAGCCTGTAGCATTTGTCCATGAGTTTTGAGATGATAATTAGATGCAGCGCCTCATTTTCAGCTAAAGAGTCCAAAATATATGCAAAGTCTGAAATAGATTTTAAAACAATGTGAGCTGCATGGAAGCAAAACCATTGGGGGTTTTTTTTTCCTATCTGAAAAGCTTCCAAAGCTATTCCCTTGTGTACTTTCTCTCTCCCCTACGTACAGAGGCTTGTATTTATTCTCATTTTAATGAAAATGAAAAAAAAAAAGTCAGCCAGCTTTTGTTCTCCCACGCAAAACCTAACTGGTAAAACCAGTATTTCACAACATTTTATAGCAGCTATTTAATTTTTCAGCTCAATAATTTGTACAACGCGCTGAGTACAGCACTGCTATGGTTTTACTTACAGGAGAATGGGAAGCAGCGGATTCAGGCAGGCTGTAGCGTACTGTCGGTCTGTGAAGCGGCAGGAAGGTGGAGAAAAGGTGGGTTGTGCAGCAGAGGCAAAATGAGGCTTCCTGAGGGAACCTAAAAGAGAAGGTTGTGCTCTAGCTGCAGCCACAGCCCCCATCCCCACGTTGCTTCTGCTACCACGAGCACCACAGGGAAGAGGCAGAACTGCCTTGATTTGAATTCAGCAGGCATGTAATCAGAGTAACTCAAAAATCTGACCCCTTGCTAGCACAAATGTGTAATGCCAATGGAGTCTGGGAATGCCGCACTTTGAAATAATACTCGATCGGCAGAGAACCCCATTTTCTTTGCCCAAGCAGCCTGACTTGGGCAGCTCTTACCCTCACACTGAGGCCCCGCTACATGACGGCAGGCTGTCAATAGTGCCTTTTGCCCTTGCACAGAGAGGGCACGTTGCTGGACAAGCTTCTTTCATTTCCAACAGCTGCCTTCACACGGGCAATGAAGCCAGGAGAGTTAGCTGAGGTGTACCTTTCCTGGGCACTTTGGTATGTCTCCTTTTGAACCTCTGCCCCGGTTGAAGCCAATAACCCACTGCATGTGTGTGACTCCCAACCAGGTAGCTGGGCAAGCAGCTGCCAGAATATTGCTTGGGGGAATCAAATGTGTGCCTTCTTACTGATCTCTCCCTTCTCCTGCGTAATGTAGACAGGCAGCATCCCTAACACTAACCTTCATCTGCAGATAGTCAGTTGCCCATAAAGTTAGGGATAAAAGCCAAGATCACTTTCTGCATGTTAATCTGATGCCTCGAGTGTACTGTGAGCAAAGGCAGCAGCATCTCTGATGAAATGCAACCCCCTTCTCCCTTGGTCTGTGCTCATCTCCCTACCTTTTGAGTAGTGCTACTGGTGGTTGGGGAGAACCTTGTCAATTTAGGGCATTTTTATAATGCAGTAATTTTATTTTTAGGGGAAAACAAAAACCTAGAAGAGATATGGCAGGTAAATTTCTAAGAAAAAGGATTCTCTTTACAGCCAGAACAGTTATTATTTCAGTCTTCCCTTTTCTATGTCATATAACAAAGCTAGAATAATTTTTTTTTTTGGTGCCCTTCTGTCACTAGCACAAGCACCTTGTTTCTGACCTTTGAATCAACCTTTGGCCAAATGCAGCCTGATGACATAGCTCCAAATATTCCTTCAACACTCAGGAGACTTTTCAGGGAGAAAAAGACATCCAGAGCCCCTCACCTTCCAAAAAGGTCCAAAACTACAGTTCATATTTCACTACTACCAGGTAGATTAAACCCTGGATAGAAGCAAGCATCAAGCTGCCAAGCGGATTACTATTAGACCACAACAAACAAACAAGGGAAAAAACCTCCAGCTTTTACTAAAGTCGGCAGTAAAGCAGAGGGGCAGAAACACTTTGATATTTTCATGAGACATTAACCTTCAAACATAATTACTGCAAGCACTGAGATTGCACCTGAAGGCTGCACTGTTGGGGAGAACTGCTGTAAAACTGGCCTGCAGGGCAAGAACGTGGCAGGTAAACAATAGCAATGTCTGTGCAGAGATAATGGGATACAGGTCAGTGCATAAAAAGCATGGCTTTAGGGCTGGAAAGTGCTGTTACTGACAGGAGATTGTTGCTGCTTTCCACGTACCAGCGAAGGTGATGGTGACTTGTTTGACATTGCATGAACAGTGATCTTTGAAAACAGACACTACTGAAACATAAAAAGCTGGATGGAGGAGCATGAAACCAATGCTGTTCCTACTAAAATCTTGTTGTAATGTTGAAACCATTTTAATATCTGAAAAAATAATTTACTCTGAACAAGTAAACATCTACATTCTACCTCGAGATCCGAGATAAAAGGAGGAGATGTCTCAGTTCTCTGCAAGATTTCCAGCCCTATTTTGCAGATCCATGAGTTAAGGAAGAGACAGAAGATAAGCATCCAAAATCTGGTGTGGTTATACGGTCTCTATCTCTGGCCTCTATCATCTGATATCTGTAGAATACAGTGACTGCGACTGTGTGCTGTTTCTTCTGAAAACACAACACGGGGAGGACAAGACAGGACAATGGAAGCTAAAAATCAGCTTTAGGTGGGTTTGATGTGATGCCCTTCACGATGCTGGTACACTTCTACATGTAGCTGGGCAATAACTAGCCCAAAGTGATTTCTTCTTCTTCTTCAACTGTCTGGGGTAGAGAGATCTATTTAAATTCCCTGCACTTCACTACTCTGCCTGACCCTTAAAATGACTCTATCAGCTCAAAAGAAAGTGTATGCAAATATAAAAGATGTAATTGTTAAAGCTCGCATTTCAGGGAATGCAAATAAGGGAGAGGTGGAAGGGGGCCAGGTCTGTTTGGGATATGATTTGCAGAAGCAACTGAACTGGAAGATCCCAGTGTTGGCAGGCACAGGAGAAACGGTACAGAACAAGTTCTGAACTGCAGCGATTTCCACCAGAGCTCTTCTTGGCTTTCCAACCTTTCTCTACCTGGGCTACACTCTGAGGTGTGCATCAGGGATGAAGAGCCCTGACCCGTATCACTTAAGAGCACAATCTATTTGAAAATTCAGTTCCTAAATCTTCTTAGTGAAAAATCACAACTTTTGGTGCATCATCTCTTCCCCAGCTTCTCTTTTTATTTGAATCAGATTTTAAATACAGGAAGGGAAGAAGCAGTAATTTAAGCCGCAGTAATTTAAGTGCCCTGACTTGAGCAGGTCATGCTGACTCGGTTTCTGCTGCTGTAGAACAGGAGCGATGCAGGTAGCTAAAGCTCCTGCCCCGATTACCTGGTGAGTACGTTGCTCTGGAAACAGGAAGACACAGAACTGCTTTTAGCATTTGAGAGATGACATTACAAAACAGCTTCCTCCAATACTCTGCTGAACTAAACACAAAGGATTTCTGCTCACGACAGCCAAAGCTGTGCGTTCAAGGCTGCGAGGATTGTGTGCTCTCACTTTGGATTTGCTTACGTCATCTCAGAAATCTGTGTGCTCTGATGACTTTGATAAATTTGTGCTTTAAAACCACTAATGCTTCAGTCCGAGCTGAGCTCAGGGGATTTTATAGCACTATTTTTGTCTGCCTTCAGCTCTGCAGGAGGCTCTTCTGGCTCCAGAGACCCGTGCTTGACAAGAGAGGCACCAGCAGGAAAGACAGTGACTCAGGAAAGTGCCTGGCTTACCTCATTTCTTACCTCCACAATTTACAGCATACAAACAGGAATAAAAGCTTCACTTCTGTGTTGATTTTCTGTTCCTGACAAACCAGGTGCCTCAGGAGGGAGCAAATATACCAAATTCCCACGTGGATGTCACGGTGTTGTAGCTTAGCATAAAGGTAAGCCCTACAAAGCCTCTGCTGGGAGTGTACTATTAAAATCCTTACACATAAATAAACATCCTTCAATCAGGATTGGATTTGTCCTGCTTGCTCAGCACACATTTTGGACTGAGATGCAAAGGTCAATCTTCACAGGATCCTGCTCTCACACTGAAATGTGCAAATGATGCTCCCAGGGCAATTAGCACCCTCCAAAACGTTCCCGAGGTGGCACAAAAGCGGAGTCTCTTTTTAGCCCTGTCTACAGTGAGCAAATAACCCAGCCCACGCAACTGCCTAGTTCATTCCCTACCTGATATGGCTAACAGAATTTCCGTCCCTGCAAGGGACAGTCTTCCCATGGCTCCAGTATGGCTTGCGTGGTTGCATGCAGAACAGCCTTGCTCTGCCCACTGTTTGGCTGGCTGATTGGCCAGGTGGGATTCCATCGTGCATTTCTACCCAGTGAATCATTAATTATAATATCCAAACCCAATCACAGTGTTCTTTCTGTATGTACTTTCAATAGTTTCCTTCCTTCTCCCCCACCTGAACCCCTGTTCTCTTTATCCCAGACCATTCCATTAATTTTACAAGATATTCTGGTCCTCTCAGGCTTGAAGACAGCTCCCAAATTTGCATCCTAAGCAGTCTTGTTAGCACATTCATGCTGTTCATCCCCCGCATCAAAATAAACGCTAAACAAGATCTCGGAACTGCAGTTCACAACAATTTACTACCCTTCCTGTCAGACAGATTCTTACCTTCCAGTCTGGTAGTAACCTTCTGCTCTCCATTTTAAGCAACAGCTTTCCATGTGTTTTCCAATATTCATCCAAAGCTCAGGTAGAAAGAACTACTGCACATCCCTTATGAGGAAAGCCCCCAACTTCTGAACAAGAGATATTACCGATTTTACGTGGTTCTTTACTCATAGTCTCAACACTTCATCTTGTTTGTTGCGTTGAAAATTTGCCAGAGCAGAGTAGGTTACATGGTAAAGAAACTTCAGAAATACGGTGTGCGTGGAAGCCACAGACACAAATATTATCACATCTTCTACGTCACGATTACTGAAATTTTTTCCTGAGTTCCAGAGTGGTGGCCCCAGGGGCCCAGTAGATGAGGTAGGCTTTCCAAAGCAAAGAAGGAAGACTTTGGATCTATCACTAGTCTGTTAACATGGGTCCTTCACATCATTATTTTGGTTGCTGACATCTGCAGTCTTATCTCAGACAGTCAAAGCAAGAGAAGTCAACGTAAGCCAAGAGTTAATTTAAAAAACAGAAAGAAAACCTAAACGTGTAGCCTAGTATTTACAAGGCATTATGGAAATGCAACACTACTCGTATGCACTGAACAGCAAACCCTGATGCTTTTATTACAGTTGTTTAGAGTGAGATGGAGGAACCGGAGAGGGTCAGGCAAAGCAGTTGCCTGCATTGCACTACAACACCACGCTTCTGTGTGGAAAGCAGCAGCAGCCAACCTACCAGACCTGTAGTGTGACAGCAGGATCTAGGAACACACCTTCGGAGAGCGGTACAACTTCTGCACCATCAGCAAGAAAGCAGCTAGGGTAAATGTGCTGCATCCCTGGGACAAATGCTGTTATGCTCATGGGCCAGCTCTCCAGCCCAGCAATCATGCCTGGGAGGCATTGCAACATCCAGGAGACCATCTACACAGACATTATCAAGCTCACTGAAAATTCCTCCCCAGTGATACGAAGCAGAGATTGAAGATTGTGGCTGCTTTCCCTGTGGCTTTCAGCTGTATGGCGTTTTATCGTACTTGGATTCTGGACTCTGGGATTGTGAAGATCTTCTGCAAGCATCACTTTCCCCCATCTCCCAACAGAAGGAAAATCTTTCTTCCTAACATACCCACTTTCTGCAGTTGTTCTAGGAAATCTGGTAACAAGTTTGTTCTGGGAGCAGATGTGCTGCTGGGAAGATGTATTTCTTTGGATTTTTTTCCCAAACAGTTTTATATGGGTCCTGTTCACGTGTTTCCATGTGTCCTTGTTCCTAGAATATCTCCTCTAACATCATTAAAGAGCTGGGGAATAGAAGTCAATTGGGAGAAGAGTGGTGGAAAAAGGGAGGTCAGTTTGAATATCAGGTACCTAGTGACTCCTAAACAGCCCAAGCTCAGAGTCACTGGAAACCACAGCATTACATGGTGGTTGTTTGACAGCCCAAGAGCAACCCTTCAGCACAGAGGAAGTCCCTACTAGACAGGACTTCCTCTACACACAGGCCTGCTGCTGCTGGGGGCTCCTTTGCTCTAAGAGCAAGGATTAAATACTCTTTCATTCTCAGCATGGTTTGTCCACCTCATCCATGCTGGTATGAGGAAAGCCTGTTACTATCGCTGTGTGTGCCGTCCTCATTTTAAGCTATTTATTTGCAACATCAGTGCGTTATTGCACAGCTATTAATCACTAAGTGATTTTTCCTAATAAATACCACTTCTGTAAGAAACATTTCAGGCCAGTCTGCAGGTGGGAAGGAGAGATTTGTTATTTCGCAAGTCACCATCTGCTTTGTCCTCCTTTTTCTGTTCCTAGTACTTCAGTAGGACATAAATTAGAGGGCAGTCTGTGTGGGAAGTCTTTGTGGACTTTGTCACGGTGACAGATCTTGATGTGGCCTCAAAGAAGACGGGAGTGAGTTAGCAGGGATGGCCTAAGGCTTTCAGGAAAGATGAGCATTTTACTGACAGAAATCAAAGCATATTGAATTGCAAATCTTATCCCCGAACCAGTTTGCTGATAACGCTTGTAGTTCTCCTGGCACCTGCACAAGTGTATTTGCCCAAGATACTCAATGTACTTGTTTTTCATGCTGATAAGGGAGCAGTGGTTAAAGAAACACTTGTAGCAATGAGTGTGTTCGTGTCATGCATGCACAGGATTAATTTATCAAATTCATTCCAGACTCACTCTAGTAGAGGCCCACCTGATAGCCATGGCCCTTATAAACAAAAAAATGCAGTGGGGGCCTGGAGAAATGAGAAAAGAGTGACCATACAGCCTGGTACCAGTGTGGTACGTGCTCAGGCAGCCACTTACACACGTGTTAAAGAGACTAAAACAGAATTAAAAACTTGCAAGTTACACATGGAGTCTTGACACCGACTACCCCAATCCTCACATGGAGGAACTACAGTTAGGCTGAAATAACTCCAAGACTCCTGACTCACCAGATTTTCTCCCTCCAGCTGCTGAGGTGACCTTTCCCTTGAGGAAGGCAGCCAGCTTGCCACAAACTGGGCTGGGGCCGGCTATAAGTTAAGCAGATTCCGCATCGTTGGACTCCTCCACGTTATCATCAGCTGATGCAAGACCTTTGAGCGGCCATTCTGACCAGTCCACCAAAATGGGCTCTTTATGATGATGCATATCCCATCTTTGACCAAAGTCAACTGCAAATGTTGCACTGGAAAGTATAAAAACTTCACTGACAATACAAAATTTTCAAGCCATTTAATTGCACCCTGCTTTGGGTTTGTGGCGTCAGCACCCAAAGTATGGCTTTGCTGATGCCCCAAAGACTGTGGGACAATAAAAGCCCTTTCACCTTATGCCAAATAGCCTAATGAACCTATCTGGAGCAAAAGCTGCTTTCATTGTTTAGGATCAGGAAGAGGCTAGGTTAGCATTTATCTCCTCAACCTGTAATGGCACCTGTTGTTGGGGAGTGTGAGCATGACACGTATACCACAGGCTAGTGGTATCACAGTCCCAGTTAGAGACAGTAAGTCTGTATCTGCATAGTCCTGCACCTGGGCAAGCTACAGGGAAAGGTGTGGATATAGGAAAGCTGCACAAAGTCACCAAGGAAACACCCATCCAGGTCTTAGGCTCCAGAACAGTGAGACTGAAACCAGCCAAAAAGATCTTAAAGATACTTAAATCCATCTGAAATCAGATGCTTGAGCATTTCTGAAACAAGGACTAGCCAAGCTCCATACTGAGGGGACAATCTCAGTGGCCCCATGGGCACAGTTTCATTTCTGATCTTGTCTTTGAACACAAGAGCTGTGACCTGGGGCAAACAGCCACCCTCAGTGTGAGGGGCCTGCCCATAGCTGCTGGAGCAGGAAGCGTGAAGGTCCCCGAATGACAGGGCAATACATGTTCTTGTCAGCTCCTTTCTATTCTGGGCACTCACAAACTGAATCACAGAATTACAGAATCGTTATAGTTGGAAAGGACCTCCAGGGTCATCAAGTCCAACCTTTCTCCAAGCATCTCTCTAACCACTACACCATATCCTCAAGCGCCACATCTATTTGTTTTTTTAAACACCTCCAGGGATGGTGACTCCACCACCTCTCTGGGCAGTCCATTCCAGTGCCTAACTACCCTCTCAGTGAAGAATTTCTTCCTAATATCTAATCTGAACCTCCCCTGACGCAGCTTGAGGCCATTTCCCCTCGTCCTATCATTACTAATTTGAGAGAAGAGACCAACACCAGCCTCGCTACAACCTCCTTTTAGGTAGTTGTAGAGGGCAATGAGGTCTCCTCTCAGTCTCCTCTTCTCTAAACAGCCCCAGTTCCCTCAGCCGCTCTTCATAGGGCATGCTTTCCAGCCCTTTCACCAGCTTCATTGCCCTTCTCTGCACCCGCTCCAGCACCTGAATGTCCTTGTATTGTGGCGACCAAAACTGGACACAGTACTCAAGGTGCGGTCTCACGAGTGCCGAGTACAGGGGCACAATCACCTCCCTACTCCTGCTGGTCACACCGTTTCTGATACTCTGCTGATACGTTTCTGATATTCTGCTCTTCCCTCTTCACCCAGCTCCTTCACCCTTCCTCTCGGCATCTCTGTGACTGACTGCAGCTTCTTGTAGAAGACCATGGCATCTGGGAGGGGGGCAGCTGCCTCCCACCCCACCCTGCCAACGCCGCTCATTCCTGACCACAGCATTGCAGCCACTCCCGCCCTGGGCTGAGCGGGCAGAGACCAGCAGCTGGGCTGGCTGCTGAGGCTGGGTGACATGACACAGACTTCTACCTACATAAGACAGGTCCGGGACCACCACCCAGCCTCTTCTAGGAGTGGCTGCCTTCAGCACTCAGGCTCCCAGCAGCCAGTGGCCAATGAAGCAATTTTAGTAGTTTTGAAGCAGCACTTGAAAAGCCACTACCAGCACTATTACCATACGTGGCTCTTTTTACCCAGGATTTCTGATCTCTGAGATAACTGATACTTGCTCTTCGTGAGCTCTGGTGCTGATGCATTTCAGCAGCTAACACAGGCGCCCCAGCCAACACCCGCATTCTGTCTGTAACCAGCGCAGGAAATGCTTTGCATACAGGTGGGGGCATTGACGCTTAGGATATTACGCTAACTCTCTAGAGGACGCTCATTACAGCAATAAACCCAGTCTAGCCCTTCAGGAAAACGTGCTGGCAGCTGTCAGACCACCAACGCATTGGCAGAAGTCTCATAAAACCATGTCAGCTGTGACTGAACAGAGCATGACTGTGCACGCGAGAGTGAAGCGCGCGAGGGGCCGCGCACGCTGCCTCCCAGGTCTGCCCATCTTTCCCTTTGAGGCACACAGCTCATTCCAGCGTCGCAGTTGTCAAGTCAGCAGTTGGGGCAGATGGACCTTCCATTTTGAGCTCCCTGTTTTGCCAAAGCCACAATCTGGAATCTGCCCACAGGGAATGTACTTCTTTCACGGAAAAAAAAAAAACAAACCCCATGACAAAAAAAAAAAAGTTACTGAGGGAGAAGCATCCTCTCTGCCCTTCCATCAAGCCCAGAGGAGATGCTGCATATTTCAGCCGCTTTTTAGCCTTATTAGTTGCTGTAGTTCTTCAGTGATTCCTGATCCTAAAAAACATCCAATAATATAAACCACAATTTTGCATTGGCTTCTGGTACTAAGAGGGTAAGGGAAGTCAGACCTCCTTTCATTGCCTTCCCACCAGGGGAGTCCCAAGTCCTGAGCTTTGCAGGTGCTGAGGTGCACACAGAGGCTACTGGAGCGCAATGCTCTGAACAGTGGAACAGAGGTGATGTCACCACACCTGTATGAGGTAAAGAGAAAAAGGGGGACACGTTCTAGGTGCGAGCTTAAGGCAAAGCCCTGTGTCCAAGGGGATGTATGCTCCTGAGCGTTTCAGCTAATCGGGAGGCCAAAGTAAATCACCTGCCCCTGCTGAAAACTGAAATCCGCCCAGCACCTTTTCAAGGCCTTTAGAAAGTAGGTTTTTAGTGGACATTCCTGGTTGGTGTCCTCAGTAAGGACAACTCCTCCCCACAGGGACAATGCTGGCTCTGCAAAACAACGTTCTGCACAGCAGTCAGCTGCTGAATGCGCACAGAGTGTCACGGCCAGGCCACCTGCCAGAGCAGGGGAGCGGGGAGCGGTGCCTGCTGCTCTCCCAGGGAAGGCTTGCTCTCTAAGGAGGAGAGGGAAAACAGCAGCCAGCACATTTCCCTGCCCTCCTTCTCAAACGCCAGGTCCCACATCAGAGGAGGCTGACCCAAGTGCCCAGCCATGCTCCTTCTACACAGACCTTTTCACGGAGACAAAACCAGCTTCTCTGCATGGAAACTGCTTCTGCAGCTGCTGCTTCCTGGGTGGGGAAGAGCCAGCTGTTCTGTCCTATCCTGCCAAGGGCTCAGAGAAGCATCTTAACCTTTAAGGAGCTCCTGCCACCCTATTACCCACACTGTGCTCTGGTATAGATGTCCTTGTTCAATCTCCTCTGTTCTACATCTCCCCAAAAGAGGAACCTTTCCTTCTGCCTCAGCCAACACAAAGAAGGGGTATGACACCAGAAGCAGCACTGATGCTGAGCCACCAGCCCGGAGTTTGCACAGGCTCTTCTAAGGCAACCATCTCCCAGACAGCTTTTCTGTGTTCAGCTTCCTTATCCAACAACTTCAGCTGGCACCTATAAATGCAAAGCCAGCACATCGACACAGACAGCCACCTCTGTGAGCTTTTTAGCGATTAAAAAGTTGCACACCAGCGTTGTACACACTCCTGGGAGGGACTGTCACCGCAAGATACAACGTGTGGTGTGGTGCTCTGCATTTGTTTCATTATGTTCATTAGCACTTGTATTTGCTTCTAAATATACTGGTTTTGTAATTCTAGAAACAGATTTTATCTCATATTCTCTCTGAAGACCAGGAGAATATAAAACAATAGCAATTTAGGGAGGCGAGATGTAGCTCCCATCAATAGAACAGCCACTCTTACAGCAATAATTGATACATTGATAGTTTTGGTAGGGTCCAGCATGGCACCTGCATGTTGTCTGGCTGCAAGTTCTCTCCCTTCTACGTGAAGGGAGAGAAGCAACAAAGGGTGGGGGTGAATAAGCACAGCCTGCAACTGAGCTGTAGCTCTTCCTTCTTCACTGCAGGCAGAGCTTCCTCCTTGCCAAGTAGAATAGGAGCTGCTCTCAACATCTCTATCCTGCTGCAAACAGAAGCCTGGATAGCAGAGAAAAGGGAGTGAAAAATGTCATTCATCTCGGTGCAGACGACGTTTCATTCTGCATTAGATTGTGTCATCACTGCATCATCCCTCACTCTGGGTATTTGGCCCTCATGATACCTCTCTCCCCAGTAGTAACACAATGACCCTTAGGGTCATACTCTAGCCTGAAAGCTGGAAGAACCTGGAGGGCACAGGGAACATCTGTCCCCAGTGCCCAGCTCCTGGCATCTACCATGGTCTGCAACATTGACAATAATTTTCAGCCAAGGCTGCTCTGCTACTGAGCTGGGCTAAGTGGCTGTACTGCAAAGTGGGTTCAGGTCCACAGAACTCATGTTTCCAGTCACATCAGCAGGATTACACGATGCTGTGGAGTCGAGTAAGGTCAAGGTAGTCACACTCGCTGCAGGAAGAACTGATGGCGGCCAGGTTTCATGCCTACATCCAAGATATTTGATCTACCTCTCACAGCAAAAAGCAGGAATTTAATACACCTTCTGGTGGCTTGAGGATATTTAATCTGTGCCACCAGGAGGAGGGTGAAGGACAGCAATGTAAGATGTGTTATAGTAAGAGCAAGGACTCTCTTCTCATGAGACACACCTCAGCATAAGCAAATTGCTATCCCACCTGCTAGTGGATTTAAGCAGCAGCTGCTGCTTACTTAAAGCAGCAGCACACATCCTTGCACATAGGAAATCATTAAAGGTTTTACATCTGCATTCTCTGGGTAGGATGACCCTTAGACAGGAGCTTCTCCGAAGGAATTTCCCCCAGCTGGATTAGATGAACTGCTAGAGCGATAAGGACAGGCTGCAGAGCCCCGTGTGTTTTGTCCAGAACGGCTGGAAATGAGGGAAGAATGTGCACATTCACAGACAGGAGTTTAACACAGTGGAAGTAAGAAGCACGGCCAATGTAAAGCGGAATTTAACATCCTCAGCAGGAGAGGATACTTGAGTATCAATTGCTTTGGGACAGTCATAGAAAAGCCCAGAATTCTCCCAGTTTTAATTCCATTATCCCAGCACCAGCTTAACTGGCATTTGTGCAATGCTCCTGCTCCACCTCACTTTCCTCCCTCCGCTTCACTCGGCACACCCTCCGGTTGTCTCCTCCTTCCTCCCAACCCTGCTTTCACCTGCCCATCCCTCTCTCACTTCTTTTCCCCACCTCCCCTTCCCAAAACCATGGCAGCAAACATCACACCGAGATGACTCTGCCCACTACGTCTACATCCCATCCTATCCCTCTTCTCACCTGCCTCTGCCTCGCCTGTTCACACCCGGGCAGCTGGGCCTGTCCCCTCCCCTGGCACTGCCACGGAGGAGCGGGTGACTCTGCCGGGTGGGCGCTCAGACTGGAGAGGACGCGGGTGTGGGAATTTACAGATCCACCTCCTTCGGAGACGCTGTTTGTGCTGCCCTCAGGCCCAGGAGCACCAGGCACCCGCTGTTTTGGGTTCTGTACAAACATGCAGGAAGACAACTCTTGGCAGGAAAAACTCACAGCCTAAGCAAGAACAAGGCAGAACATGCAGGGGACTGGAACAGAACAAAGTGGAGGGCCAGGGTGGAGGCACGCAGGAGCAACGACCAGTTTGCTCTGTGTATTCTGCAGGCTTTGAAGCTATGGAAAAAAAATAATGATGTGAAATGACTTTTAGTAAAACATCCCCTTGAGTATGGATTTTACAGTCAGTGAGTTCAATATGAAAGGTTTTCCCACTCATGATATCCAAGGTTTCATACACATATGAAGAATAAATAGAAATTGCTTAGAACTCAGCATTTTATGTGAATCTGTAAATAAATATTCTTCTGTACGTCCATGCCTCAAACACCGCAGCTTTAGGCTGGTGCACGAGCACCTGTAAACTAGGAACTGAACCCAAAAAATGGGCTGATCACATTCCCTGGGCTGGCATGAGAGGAACAAACACATTAATCCCATGCCTAAAAGAGAGAGCAGATCGCAGAGAGCAATTCTCCATGTCTCCACAGCTTGTCGCTCTCTCACTCCACAACACCAGATATTTCCCAGCAAGGAGACAGCTTCAGAAAGCAGGAGAGGTCACCAGCATGGGCAGGCAGAGCTCTGGGGGACAGCCTGGGGATTGGGCTGGACACCCCAGCAAAACAGCTACAGAAACAGGAGAAAGGGATTAATTCTGCTGCTCTGCTCAGCCACGGACCCCCTCGGTTTACCCAGGTAGCTCCAGGTGCCAAATGGGAGCTGCTCCATCCCAAACATGAAGTTACACCGAGTTTCCCTCCACCCCGTGAGGTTACACAAGTACAACCCAGAGCAGAAAGAGCAGAAATTTTAAATCAGCATAGGTTTACTGAGTCAAACTGTTTAAAGTTAAAGTTTATTTGTATTCTTTGTAGGAATATCAATAAAAGACCTCAAATGTATCTATATCTGTACATATTACAAGAACCTTCAAAAATTATTCACAGAACAAAAATAAATCTTCTTTAGAACAAACCCAGGCAATGAAATGCAGAAATGGATCTCAGAGACCAAACAGTCCAGTGCTACTAGCATAAAAATACGGCTTGAAAAACAAGTTTATTACTTTTTTACGGTGTACTTTGTTGAAATAAAAAATAAATTATTTAGAGCTATCATTGTAAAACAGTTCTGTGTAGTAACACTCTTATTAAGGCCCTTGAGACAGAAAAATCTATTTTTACAGGTAGGATTCCTGGCAGGCATGGTCTGTAATGACATGCTCGCTCTCATGGGAGTTAACTTACTGTGGAGAAGGAAATACCTAAAAGCATCAGCCTAAATTTAACCCTTTTTGCTCTGTCAGACTCAGCTGCATACCTGTGGCTGACCACACTCATCACCGACGGAAATATATTTCATGGTTCAACCTGGACAGGAATTATTCTCCAGGAACGACAAGGACATTTTTGCAGAACACAAACAGAATTCATACAGACTGGTGACCTTAGCACATAAGCACTGATGACACATTCCATGGATGCTGCTGTGAAATAAACTTCAGTCATTGAGTTTTCAGAAGAAATTAAAAGCTGGTGGGCTTAAGAAAGTATTAAAACAGGAAATTAATATATCATTAAAAAAAAAGCCTAAGACAACCCAAAGCAATGCAAAAATGAAAACCAAAACCCATTTCTTAGATGACTTATTAGATGGATACAGAACTTATTACTGGATACACCTCATATTCTCCAACTAGAAAAACACACACACACCTTTCCACACTCCTCTGCATCCCCTGCCTGAGTTATGCCCCTGAAGAGGAGCGCTGCAAAATGTGTAGCTGCGTGAACCTGTGCTTTTATGCATAGCTGCCCATTTCTAATACACCAAGGAAAGAACAGTTGGTAATTCCCGAATGTGAAATCTGCCTATTTCCCTTAAAAGGGAAAGGTCTGAATTCCAAGATTTGCAATGATTGGGCATTGACAGGCTGCCACTCCTCCCTCCCCTCTCCATTAGTCCCTACCCATGGTGTTCTGGTCACCTCTGCTCTTCACACGCTCTGCAGACACCGCCCGCAACACGGCAAAAGGCTCCTGCACCTCCAAACGCTGCTCGTGTCCCGGCCCTGCCGCGCTGGCTGGGAGCCTTCCCCGAGGACCCGGCAGCCAGGGGGGCTTTGCGGTTTGAGCAGCATCGTCCCAGAACGGTACTGAGTGATCGAGAGCAGCAGTTCCTTGTGACAGCATTAGACACAGCCCGATGCTTTTGCTGAAAGAACGAACCAAAGCCTCTGCCTGTAACGCTCACCATCAGACTTCGCACTGTTTAGTACCTCTCTCGTTGCTGCAGAAACCCACTGGCTGCGAGTCTGAAACCAAATGCGATCAGGCCCAGTTAGGGCTCCTGCCCAACACAGACAGACCTTTTGGCTGCCACGTGGTTCAGCGCCACTTGAATTTTATCAGACTGGATGAAATAGAAGCTGGCATTTTCACATATTGTCAGCTTGAGGCGGCTTAAAATTTCTCTGGAAAGCTGCTTGGTTACAAACTGGGAGAGACAGCTGCCTGCAGAACCCGTGAGCGTAATGTTTAGTTCTTCTGCGGCTAATCAATTTCTGTCTTGCAGCACTGTGAGTCTGCAACCTTCACCCCATTTTGGGTCAACAGGCAGCTCCTCCTCCGTGGTGGGAGTTAGAGGAGCACACTTTGCACTTTAGGGTAGAAATCAAAATAGAAGAGAAAAAACCAGCCTAGCGACAAGCTGTGAGGACGATACTGATGGGCTAGACTCTTTTAGAACAGCCATTTTTTGCTATAAGCATTCCGCAAGCTTTAAAGACTAGAAGAAGGTACATTATTAGAATGATAAATTACTGAAGATCTCACCAAAACATACTGATCTTGGGGCAGGTGTTATTTCCCCTCCAAAAATCAGGGCTGAAATGTTGCCCCTATTGCGTTTCTCTGTAGAAATCAAAGTGGACCCCTCAGATTCTTCAGCAGCAGACCATCCAGCTCAGCCAGTGACTTTTGATGGATTACCACAAAGCTGCGGAGCTCCAGTGAAATGCATTTCCCAAATTAACACCAGACTAATGCTACCAGAAGGACATACCTGCTTCTGCCTTGTTCTGGTCAAGGCATTCCTACAACCACATGCTTGCAGGTCTCGGTCACCGAGCACCCACACGATTTGCACTGTGTCGTAAGTGAGCAACGCATGGTCCTGTCTGAAAAGGAATAAGTTTCCCCACGATGCAGCTCTGCAATTACAGTATATAGCAGAGAGGAGATGCAGGTCACACAAAAATCCTCCACAAAATGAGATTTTCAAAGGTTGCTTGCAAAAGAGAGCTACTCACTAGACAGATTAAAACAAGCTCAACAGACTGCCTACAGCTGTGATGCATGAAGGAAAAAGGAAAGAAGAAGAAACTTAAAAGGCACAGTTTGAGGAAGGAAACATTGGAGGTCAGCAATGACCCTGAACTGGAAGACAGTTTGGAAAGCATGGAAAAGAAATCACTACTGAGCAAACACAGAGCACAGCCCCAGGTGCATCAGACAGTGCCGACTTTGCTGCGGATACTCCAGAAACAAAGACAGGGATGCTCCTTGGCCTCTAGTACCAAGTCACCTTTGAGCAGCCAGGGAAGCTTTGATCTGAAAGAGCTAAGCATTAAATATAGTGTTCTCTAGATGTAAATCAACAGCCAAGGCCTTGCTAGGAGAGATTAATACAC
The DNA here is from genome assembly GCA_013400335.1 of Eurystomus gularis. Lineage (NCBI taxonomy): Eukaryota > Metazoa > Chordata > Aves > Coraciiformes > Coraciidae > Eurystomus > Eurystomus gularis. The sequence goes on from VZZY01002645.1 coordinate 222,956, forward strand.
ATTTTTCTTACACAGCCTACAGTGCAGGAGACGTGCTCTCTGTATTTATGCATAGTTAGTAATGCAACACACTCATGTGATGGTGTCTAACTGAACTATTGTGACACAATAATCAGGCAGAACAGTTAACATACTATGCTCTGTGACGAGCTGCGTTCGCCCACAAAGGTGAGATTAATTCATGTCCAAAAACCAAACTTGACAACAGACACTGAATTTGGGTCCTTAGTATTGCCAGTCCTCCACGTTGAAGGCAACATGGGTCACTTTCAGGAGGTCATGGAATTGACTTAGAAACTCCTACATTTTCAATGTAGTATGATGTTAGAGATTCAGAAACTAAGGCCAGAAAGGATAATCAGATCATCAGCTCTGACCGCCTCCATACTGCAGGGATTTCAGCCAGGTACCCCCACGGCCACCTCATTAACCTGTTTCCGGTTGCAGCCTGAACTGTTTGTGGAACAAATCCCACAGCGAGGCTCCCTCTCGAGGGTTTGTCTCCTTTTGCAGTCAACTTTTCCGATTTCTAATTTTGTAACATATTTGAATGGTTAATCACAGTGAAACACATTCACTGTTCTTAGTTTATTTCTGTAATTCAAAATTGCAAGCAATAATTTTATTTACTTTGAGAGTTTGGGGACTAGAAATGGATACCAAAAAGTGGAAGCAAAGATTCATGTATTATTACTTGACTCTAGAATCTGGGGCTTTAAAAAAAACAACCTCTCAGACTAAATATTGTGGCATTTGATGAAATAATGAGAATTGACAATACTGTGTCATTTATTGTTAATCTTTTACAGTCTGTGAATGTTGTTAATTTTTCACAAGAAGGTCACTTTGTAATTATATTTGCATTCACACATAGCCCCTAAGTATGCTCCTACGAAATGCAACTGAAAGTAATTGGAGATGAAAGCTTAGTCACAACTCCTGAAGAAAAAAAACTGGTGTGTACAGAACTTTAAAAAAGCCAAAAAAACCCCAACCCTTTAAAGCATCCAGAGAAAGGAAAATTTCAGTGGAAATGGAAGATCTTTTAACACAAGTGTAAAAAGCTTCTTTAATTGGAAGTAGACTGGCTAAGCTTGTGGTTGAAACAGTGAAATTGAACGCAGTTAAAATATAGAAATCCTCTAGGAAAAAGGCAACGTTGCATATGGAAGTCACCTTTGCTGGGCACGGGCACCCTTCGGTTGGCCCCTTTCTCAGAGCCTGACTGTTCCTGATGGAGCACAGAGAATGAACACAGGGTGCACAAAGCTGGGGTCGGATAGAAATCTTTTAAAAAAAGTATTTACAGGTCTGTAAATTCTCAAAACAGAAAATATAAAACTGCATTAGAACTCGGGTAAAAAAGAAAGAATCCTACCTTGAGGAACTGCAGATTCCCTGCGTCTGTCTGATGGGAAGCCTGACTGTGTGCAAATGCAAGGAAACGAGCTTTGCTGCTCCAAGTTTTCACCTTGTTCAGAAAGACTGACAATTTTTTGCCAGAGTCCTACCAAAAGTAGGTACGGGATCCAGCAAGAGCCAATTTTCTTGCTAAAATGTTTGCTCTCAAGTTTGCATTCAGTTAAAGAACAACTAGAGAAGAAGGGGAATAAAACCAGCAGATGAGATTTCTTAGAGAATTCATTTCACTACTATTTCACTCCACGCGTGTCAGTCAGCCTGATAGTTACAGCTGCTGTCTAACGTAACCCACAGCTTGTCTCGCTCGCTCTCACCCACAACACACGTGCACTCACACTCCCCTCTTCCCCATCCAAGGACTGCAGTGCTTTCAACAAGAGAAAAACAAAATAATAATAATAAAAATAGCAATAATTAAAAAAATCTACAGTATTCACTTCCTTTTGGTATATTACATTGGCGTTTTCTGTACATGACCCAAGAGCTCCCTTTATTTACACAGTGATATGGAAGGACTTGTTCTCGGGAGCCTGGTTCTCCTGGCCTTGAGTGGGGAATTAAAGCCCACCTTTCAGAGTTCTTCTTTCTCTTTTCCATTTTATTAGCAGCATTATGTAAACCTGGTAAGGGGAAGGGGGGGCTATTTCGAAGGTTTCTTGAGTTTGCTCCCTCTTGCCCTTCTGGGGAGATGGCTGGCAGCATCTGCCCAGTTAGCAGCTGCTGTTTTTGAATTCACCATTCTCCGTGATGGAAAGCTTGGTGGGATTGGTGGGGGAGATGCCATTGCGGACTTGCATGCTGTAGCGCTCCTTCACCTGCGTCAGGGCACTCATCAGCCGCGTGTTGGCCGAGTCCAGCGACACGATCCGCTTCTCCTGCAACAGACACCCCACAAAGTCAGAGCTCTTTCGCAAATGAACCGCTCTTTGCCCCACAAGCCTGCTTTACGGGGAACTTCCAGGAGCTGTGGCAGCGCCTTCAGATGGTTTCTAGGCAGAGGCAGCTTGACTAACATTCTCCGGTGTGATGGGATCTCTGCCTCTTTCTGTTTTCTTGGGCAAACGCAGCCACAGGCTTTTCACAGGCCAGTCTGCCCCCCCTGGCCCTTTTGCATGATGGAAGGTGACAGTGAGTCAAAGTTAGGTTGGTGAACTGATTGAGTCACGGTGGCTTTATCCAGACAGCTTCCATCCCAGGCAGATGGAAATGCAGTGTTTTGCCATGGGTCGAGGGGAAAGGGTCTTGGGGTTAGTAACAACAATAGCCAATTATTATTTTTAAAAGTAGGTTAGAAAAACAGAAACAGGCAGCAGAAAATAAAAGTGGTGGAGGTTTCATCTGGCAGAGAAAAGTGCGAGTGGTATCTAATGGCCATCATCTCTGTATTTGGGATGGAGTGTGCTCAGAATAAGTTCATGGGATGCTTGAAATAAATAAAAAGAAGCAGATCATGGCAGCCTGCAGTCATCGGCAGGAGCGAGGGTGCAATAGCAACACAGAGAAGGAGCAGCCAAAAGCTACAGCTAAGGGGTTATTTGAGGTGAACGGGAAGGGGGCAGTGTGGGTGGAGGGGGAGATGCCATCGACAGAACACAAAGAACAAACACTGAACACACTGCTCCTAGACCCATTCCAGCTCAGAGGGGCTCCCACCAATCCAGGGTTCCCACACCCATGTTTTGATTCTTCTGGCACACAAAGCGCTGGCCTCCACTTCTAGCAGAAAGCTACAGGATGTGTACTAAATTTATTTTAAAACATAAAAAACCCATCGACAAAACCCAGCTAGATTATCTGCAGTGGGACAACGCACTGAGGGGTCAAGCCAAAGAGTTGGTAGCACTATTAGAAATTACAATTTTCAGCTCCCCTCAAAAAAAAAAAAAAAAAAAAAAAAAGGAGCCACACAAAGCGGCAACAGAGACAGCAAAAGGTAAATGTGCTCTCTATGCTACCAGCTGATTGGCTTTTTTTAATTTGAGAAGGAAAAAATATGTCTAATTTACTTGAATTAAAAAAACTGCATGCAGGAACTCTTCTTCCCCATCCAGCTCATTGAGAAACAAAATGGAGGAAAAAATGATGCACAGAAGGCACAAACATTAAGGGATAGTTCAGACATACTGCTCAGGAGACCTCAGTGCTACGACAACCCCTTGAGGTTTTGGTCCCAGCACATCAGCTCTGCGGTACATCGGTGATCAAGTAACGTTTGCTTTTCTCAGCGGGGTTCCCCACAGGAGGAAGCCTTGGGGTGCAAAAACAAAGCAGAATTTAAGTACTGCTTGTATGACAGCCCTGAAGAGACCAAGGTCTGTGGAGCCGAGCAAATGGCGGAGGAGGAGGGATGAGCAATGGACAAACAGCAAAGCAGGCTATGGCCTGCCCTGGAACCCGCCCTTGTCCAGTCAATGGAAGGAAGGAGAATGGACAATGGAGGAGTTAGAAGCCTTAGCCCTTCCTCCATGCTGAGATAAAGCCTGCTGAACACAACTGCCCTAGCAGAAATGTGTTCTTTGGCAAGTTAAAGCTCCTCCTCCTTAGACTAAATTTCACCTGGAATATATAATTAAAAATTATTTTTTCTTTCCAAAGAATATAGCTTTTGTCCAAAGAGTTAAAAATGAAAGGCTGGTTCTTTTCTGGCACTGATAAGTGCTCACTATGGCAGCTGGCAAAACAGCTGGAGACCTACACTTGGAAATTCAATCTTAAAAGTGTGAGCTTGGCGAGTTGAGGCATTATCTCGCTCAAAGGAAAATACAGTCTAACAGCCACGTCTCTGACACATGGATTGGGCACGGGGAGTGGGAGGAGCTGGAATGGGTAGGAGGTCAGTGCACTGGGCCAGGACTGGGTACTGCTCAGCTAGAGAACTGATCGGGTTTACTTGCCTGTTTGAATTATCTCATCCCCATTTATGACCTGTAATTTAACACAGCGGAGATGTCACTTGCAATAGCAACTGGGCTCGTACTCTTTGCAGCTCCGCTGCTCCATGGAGAGTTTGGCCAGCCCTAGCCCCTGCTCGGTCAGGGAGGCCTGGGACAGCCTCCGGAACCGCAGCACACACGAGCACTGCCCACCAACAGCATGGGTGCTGAGAACAAGGCTGTCCTCAGGCGCTGGTGCAGGGCTGGTGCTGCATCTGATCACACAGTGAAAGAGCAAATCCGGGAAAGCATCTCGTACCGGTGGAACTAAGAACAAGAAGCCCAGGTTACTGCTGCTTCCTAACAGCCGTTGACTCTGCAAACAGCTGTGATAAGCCATGTTTCAATTCCACTCCATAAATCTTGCATCAAAAAGACCTTTTCTTTTCTAGCCACTGCTAGATCCCTTTGCCGAAGGAATCACAGACCAAGAAAAAAATCTTCTAAGTGCAACTTAGAGGGATTGCTACAGAACCAAGCAAACACCTGGGCTGATCTGGGGTGTCTGTTCTGAACCTTTCAGCAGTTTCCTTTTCTGCTCAGAAAGGGCAATGACAACTTAACCTCCCTCCATGAGCTGGTTGATGCTGAATCAGTTCAGGTTTGCTGACGACCTTGCTTGCCCCATGAGCTAGCAGTACATCAGAAGAAAAAGGTGTCAGATAAGAAGAAGAATCACTAATGCTACTGTTTTGCCCCTGTTTTTTCAATAATTTCCATTGCAGGTGATAAATGATGCATCATTTGATCAAGTGTGATCAAGGGCCTTTCCAGCCCTAAGGGTTTGAAGCTTTCACAAGTCAGCAGCCGTCCCCTCTTCCAGCTGGGGACATTGAGGGATCAGACTGGTCCACCCTCCACTTCGCTAGTCCATAACCCCACACTGAGGCAGAGTACAGAGAGGTAAAAAAGGGGAGGGCAAGTTTCTTATCCAATCACAATCTCTCCAATCCTCCCCTCCAAAAATCACTTTATGTGAGTGCTCAGTGCCCCTTTCACCTTCTCAAAGCCGATGAAAAAGGCATCTTCTCGTTCAAAAACCAGGCTGCCATTGGGATGTGCTGCCAATCCATCAGCATGCAACAGCAAGATGCCTTGACTGTGCCTATCTCTGAAAAATGGCCCAGAATGTTCAACTTCTACTCCAGCTTCCACTTGACATATTCCTTGATCAGCCTGGAGGCTGCTGTACTGTTCCCCTAACACCAAGAAAATAAAAACTATCCAGCGACTGACTACATTCCCGTTCATTCTCCAGCACTGCGCTCTCCCACTTGGCATTTCAAGTGCAAGTCTGCACAGAAAGGATTGAATCTTGAACTGTGTCTAGAAAAGGTGACAATGCTGGTGTCTCCATGTAGAACATCTTGGACAGTAACTGGGAACTATGTATGGTAGGATTTGCTTTGTATTCTGCTAGGTTAGGTAACAAGTGCCATGTTATTGTACACAAGTAATTTATTCAGATGAGATGGCACGAATCCAAAAATCCAGCTTTCAAGAACAGTCTTTCTGAAGAACTGTGGGAAGATAGGCAGAGGCAGCAGGAAAAACTACTTTTCAAATTACCAAAAAGAAATCTGCTATAAATACGCTCCTAGTGTTACCAGGCTTTTAAAAACACAACTTTTTTCTACTTTATATTTTCCCTACAGTTTCACGTGAGCTCAAACATTTGTCTTATCCCTGGCCATTCAACAGGAAAAAACCAGCCAAGGTCCGCCCTTCTGTGCTCACTTAGACCTATCTTCTCAGGCACCAGCACCATCTTTAACAGTGTTCAACCAAGGCTTCCCCCCACCACCACTCTGTGTGTAGAGAAACAACTTTCTGAAATAACTTGGGTTACTCCTGAAACAGGTCATCTTCTACAGATTATTTACTCGGGGAGGTTGACAGTCAGAACTACTGAAAAGCCCAGAAGCAGGAAAGATGTCCTCCAAACGCAAGTCTCACAAATGTAACATGGCAGGCAGGTCTCAAACCAGCCCTGGGCTCTGCGGTACAAGCTTTGCTCTCTGGGATCAGCACAGACAGAAGAAAAGCCAAAACGATCCCACACAACACACCCACATGCATCGCCTGCTGGGTCCCACATTCCACTTGTGTTGGCGGAGGCAAGCACTGCGGGTTTGTGGCGAAGTGGGCATTTCTCCAGGACTGACGTGGACAGTCAGATGGGGTGAAATGCCACGTATTACATTATACAGGGCAGTGCACTGTTGCAAGCATTCTCTTTTCTTGACTTGAACGTTCCAAGCCATGCTTTTAGCTTGCATAGCTGAGATGCATGCACATGGCAATTCAACTATGCTGGTATGAGGCACAGCTCTTCCAGAGTTCCCAGGCCCACGCTTGGACATTGTCTACACATTGCTCTGCTATTCCTTTACCCTCCTTGGGATCTCACAAAGCAGAAAAGGTTTTGGGGAAGCAATCAGTCCTGTGATTTGTTGTCAGGCTGTCTCAAGCCTAGTGTCAGATAGTACAGCCTTTATTAATGAAAAAACCCAATTCTCTCCTAGAAGGCAGTAAGTCACACGTGCAACACCATGGGCCCATACTGACTTGGGAGCTAGGTAACAACGCTGGGGCAGAAGGACAGGGGAAAAGAATGAGTTCTACACATAGAACATTCGGTTCTTGGAGATCCTGAGCTCCTTACCTGTGCGTCAATAATTTTCTGCTTTGCATCGATGACAGCCTGCATCTCTGCGTGATCCTTCTTCAGCTCCTCTTCAACTGCCATGAGCCTGGTGAGCAAAGAGAGGTACAAATCAGGACGGTTTAATACTGTTCCAGAGTGTATCAGGTACTCTGGCCTGTTGGTTTCACTTCTCTGATTGTCCTGGCTCTGGAAGAGAAGAATTCTGCTGCACTTGGAGAAGCTTATCTATCCATCTGTCACTCCTGATTGCCTAACCTTGTTATTCCCAAAATGGACATTGCCAAAAACGCAACTGCTCTGAAAAATATCCTGCCTTGAGTACAGTTTCCAATAAAAGCAAAGAGACCTGTAGCAAGTACAACAGAGACCAGGTTAAAAATTCCTAAAGCTTTTCCTTCACTATCCCGGCAATCTGAGGCAAGTTTCCATGCCTGCACCCCTGCTTCTTTATCTCTAAGGCAGGACAGTATCAGTCCAGAGATGTCACGAAGCCCATGCAGCTACCTTCTTCTATGTCAAAGGGAACACATGACACAGAGGAGCTGCTTCTCCTACGCAGTCCCAAGCCTCACCTACTGATGATACTTTTCATCTGGCTGTCCTTCTCCTCCTGCTGCCTGCGCAGTCTCTCCTCGCTGTCTTCCAGCCTAGACTTGTACTCCATCAGCAGCTTCTGCATTTGCTGCTCTTGCACCAGGAGCCGCCGCTCGTACTCCTCCAGACGGCGACTGGACACCTTCAGGCGCTCCTTCAGCTTTGCTATCTCTTGCTCATACTGCAGGTGGAAGGAAAGAAAGAAAGAGTCAAGTGCAAAGGAAAGAGATCAGATCATTACAATCTGCTGCTGCTGTTCAGAGAAGGGCATTTGCTTTTACTGGAAAATAAACTGACGGAAGCAAAGGAAATGACAAGCAAACAACAATGGGCAACCACAGAGAAGGAGCACATAGGCTCCCTTTGAGCATTAGCTATTCCTGCACTGTAGGATGTCACTCTGTTGCACAATTTAAGCAGTCAGAGGGCTCTGATGAGGCTCCTCAGCACTGACCAGTAACATCCACAGTTACTCCAGAGTCAAGCAGTTCCCAGGTGGAAGCTGCTAATAGTGCTCAACTGTGAAACTGTCCTGAGGTGACCTGACTTACAAAACAGACCAGGGTGGGACCCAGATAACTCATTCTTCAGGACCTTATCAAGGCATGAAACCACGTGTGAAGACAGGGCAAATCTTTCACTACAGAATAAAGTCTGTAAATTAACTTGGCTGAGGTTTTGTTCTTTCTACTTACTGTCTCCGTGGACCATCACTTCTGCAACAGTGCAATGAATCTCAACATACTCCACTGTGGTTTGCGTTCACTCACCTTTCCTGACAATCCTATTTTCCTGCTTCTTGTCTCCCAAACGTTCTCCTTCTTGCTCCCTGTCTTCTCAAAATACCAAACCTCTCACTAAACTTCATCACCACAGCAACACAGAGGTCTAACTGTATTCAGAAAAATGTTATCTACTCCTGAAAATAAATACGCTTAAACAAAACAGATCATGGACATTTCCGTGTAGCCCAGAAACACTGTACTACCTAGATGACAGGCGTTTGCCTTGGGTGAAGCCCAAGATAAATTTGAATGCAGCTACTGATGAAGATTAAGTTTTGTTTAGAGAGCCTTGTACAATCACTCGGCATGTCCTAAGCTATACTCAGTCAGGTTAACAATCGTGGGTTTTCTTTTAACAGAGTTTAATGATCACTAAAGTGTCCTGCAAGCACAGAAGAATGGCAGTATGCTGTAGCTATAGTTTGTCATAAAAAATAATGACTTGAGCAGGATCTAATACACTTAAGCAGCCTGACTCACGATGTGTGCCAAATAAAGTGCCAAATACCAGCCTGTAACGTACAAACTCTCAGCACTGTCGTTTTGCACCCATTTGACATGCTACAGCCTGCACGTGGGCTCATCTGTAGCACAGGACACTACCAGATATGTGTGACAGCATGTACAGCAGGAAGCCATGCCAACCCAACCTGTGTTTGAAAGCATGACTTTGTCAAAGGAGCGCCCAAAAGCCGTGCTGAACTTGGTGGTGGGGTGGACAGGACTCACTGGCAGCCCTGGAGTCAGCCGCATACAGAAGAAACTCTACCTTCTCGGCGTGCTTGACTTCATCTGGATTCTGCTCTGTGTCCTCTTCTACTTCTTCATACTGCCCATTGTTGAGAACCCAGGCAGCTGTCCTTTCCACTGGTGACATTGTGGCAGAGTCCACGGGTGACTGGACCTGCAGCAGAAACACCTGTAAGCTTTTCTGAGAGAAACTACATACAAATCAGCTCTAAAACCCAGGTTATTTGGGGGATAAAAAGGACCATGAATCTATCAGTCTCAAAGGATCCCCAAAACCTCTCTTGCAGAAAGAGTTCATCCTCCTTTGACTCTGCACCCACAGCATGGACTTGAGTCCCTCTAAAACCAATGCACTTGAGAAATTTTTCTTCCTCTCTAAGCGAGCTTCTCTCTGGAAAAGTTCTTTTTTCTACCTCCTGTTCACATCCACCGTTGCCCATCGCCAGCTTTTCAGTAAGGCTTTCACAAAGAAAACAGAGCGACCAAGCTCAGCTTGCAGCCTGTCCAGGTGAGACTGACTGGCTTCTGAGTAGCTTAGCTTGGGAGCAGCTTTCTCAGCCAGGGTGCAGACAGACTTCACAAAGGAGGATGGGGCTGCGTGGCTTGGATATGGGACAGCACAGCAGGGCTTAGAAGAGGCAGTGAGGTGTAATGTTATCACTATCCGACTTAGATGGCCTGTCGTAGTGTATACACCCAGACACAGCTCTGAGAGGAACTCAGGGCCAGCAGTGCTTCCTAGGAGTACTGCAAGACATCGTCAGAGGCTATCTCCTCTTTACAGGAATCTGAGAAGGAAGACAAGAAAAGAAACAAGAAACTCTCCGCTCGGCTGAGGAAAACATGGCTTGCTACAAATTCCAAGCAATTTTCATGGACAAAGACAAGTTTATAAGCACAGGAATTAGCATAATTACCCCTGAAAGGGAAACACTGTCTTAACTTCTTGCAAAATGCGAAAGATCAACTTCCCCTCCTCCTCCAACTGTAGCTTCTTTTTGTGCTCTAGCAGCTCTTCAGCTCACTGCCTCGTTTCACTATTGTACCACAGTGAACGGGCTTCCTGGCAGGGGGATTTGGAGGTCTCAGTTTCACCAAGGAGCTCTTTATGGGGGAGTAACAGCTTCTTTACATGAGTCAGGCGAGGAGGGATCACGTCAACCTCTATTTCTGTTTCTCCTGTTCCTGAGGACAGGGCTGGTGAGTGCTGCGTACGTCCTGCGCCAGCTCTGGCCAGAGGATCTACCTGCAGCGGCTCAGCTGTCCTGAGCAGTGATGAAGATTCCAGCACTGGAAGAAGCCTTAGGAATGATGAGGCAAAGAAAACGAGTAGGAATTAGGCAAAAATCCCTGGATTTAAGCAGAGGCCTTTTTGCTAGAGGGAAGTCTTCACAGCAGAAAGGCTAATAGTCCCTTCTGAGTGCACGGTGACAGCCTGCACAGCTCCTTAGACAGGTTTTTTGATGGTATTTGCTGTCAGGCAGCCATAGCAAGGGCGACTATGGTGTGTGGCTCTGCCACCAGCAGGTTCTTCCTGGAGATAAATACTTGGGCTCTAGGAATTGTTGGCGGAGTTAGGAAGAGCTATGGATCAACAGTGTCACCGTTCACGGCAGTTATGGAGGACTAAGACAGCAGAAGGGTGACTATAAACTTCAACCCCAGCCTTGTAACAAGGCTGCTGATCAAAGGCAAACCTTGCCAAACAACTCACAAGCTGCAGGATGGAGTATTTTCAGCAGCCAAACTCAGAAAGCCTACAAAGACTGAGTGGATTGCAAGCCCTTCACATGCTAATGGGTTATGAGTTATACTCTAATAAAGGGGAAAAAAGAAAAAGCCTGCTAGGAACATGTATTAATTCCCCTCTTTGCGTCTCTTCCAGAGGAACACACTGACATTTCTGTTCCCACCTACCTCCTAAATGGAAATGGAAGGCAAAAAGTGACCTCTCCCAGCAAACAAAGAGCCTAGCTCTATATTCAGAAACAAATGGGACTTGTAGAGAACAGAGTCTAATAATTATATCGCCCACAAAGCATGCCTAGAAAGAACATGCCCAACTTCTCTATTCTCTTTTTCTTTTTTAAATACGAACAGAACTCCACAACACAATTTGCAATTAAAAGGACACAATGGAATTTGCCTCAAAAAAAATTTGGCCACTTGATCTGGCACACTTCAAGACATTTCTCAAGGGTGCAGGGAAGGAAAGAACAAATTGATTTGTCTGAATAAAGTAGGAGCAAGTACTCTAATGAATCCAGTGGAAACAATTAGTACGAAAAGTAGAATGGAAAAACAAGGAGATGCATGTTGCCTACAAGAGGGGGGAAGGCGTCTGTCATCGCCACAGGCATCTATGAAGCTGAATGTAGTAAGTGACTGGAGAAGAGGAAAGTCTGAGATGGTCACTTGGAGGCTAAACATGCAAAAGTAACTGCTTTACCTGGGGGCAGTGGGGTAATCATAGAATGGTTTGGGTTGGAAGAGACCTTAAGGACCATCTAGTTCCATGCCCCTGCCATGAGCCAGGGGTTTGCAAACAGCTAACTGAACATTCCTTGTGAGACACACAGGGCAGAAGCACCCATGTGAGGTGTACGTACAAAGACCCGAGACATCCCACCCGTACTTTCTCCTCCTTGTCCTAACACCTTTGAAGTAAAGCCTTCTTTCCATATTTGTGTAGGCACTTCGCATAACAAGCCCTGAGGAACGGCACCAGCTCCCCAGAGATTTTGCCTAGAGCCCTTCACAGAAACATACAACAAACCTCAGCGGACAATACAGGTTCACACTGGATGTCTGAGAACCGCAGAGGGAGTTTATCCTTCAAATTTATCCTTGTTACAAGCCTAAAAATTTCCCACCACATCCACACTAGGCTCAGTTGTATTCAATAAGCTTTACTTATCATCTCCTCTATGCCCAAACACACACTCTGAAGGAGGACACAAACACATGCACTTCTAATAATACGCAATTACTTTTTTTGGTATTACTAACTTGGCATATTACGCTTTGCTTTGTGATTCAGTGTTTCTGATCTCCTTGTACTTTAATGAATTGGAAATATCAAAGTAGTTTTGAAGCCCTGGTTGCTCCTGTGTTCCCAGGCAGCACCCAGATTTTCCTCCTTTCGACTGGAACATTCAGGAGTTTGCCAAGAAAGCTCCACCAACAGGGATACCAGCAAAACCTTTGGCAGAGCGGCAGCTCACACTGGTAACTAGGTTCTCCTGCCAGCTTTACATTGCAAGCCTAAAGCCTTCCCCCCTGCATAACCTCTTCACCAGCGCTTCTGCCAACAGGTCTACATCAGCATGGAGGTACACAACCTCCTGCTCCTTGGGAAGGTGGCCTCACCTGCAGCACGGTGCAGTCTCAGCCTCAGGGGCTGCAACCTGCTGGAGTGAGAGTCCTCACTTGCACCTTCGTGCACAGCAGCATCCTTCCTAGAAGGTCTCGTAGGAAGCAGGAGCTTAAAAAAATTTCCCTCTGTACCAGGTGAGGCAAATCAAACGACCATGTTTACCCTCAGTGACCACAGAAGAAAATACTGAACCCCAAGGAACAGCGCAGGGTTACCCTCAAGAGCTTCACCCTGCCCAGCTGACAGGTCTGTGAGCACTAATACAGCATTTCTAAAAACAGCCAACCACCCTACCCTGACATCCAGCCACCATTCCCTCTGATCGAGGCATTCTCCACATTCCCTGTAGTGCCAAGCATTTAAATACTCATCTTCTCTTTAACATTAAACTAATTTAGGACAAGTTTTTCATACACAGCAAATCACAACAGGATTCCCCCTGCCCTTTTTTTTTTTTAAGGTAAAGGAATGTTGGCTTTTTGACAGGAAACTCTTGATTTACAGTCGCCTATGAACAACTGATAAAGCGCATTAGAAGCTGGTAGATCTAAGCACTCCTTTCCAGAATGTGTTTGCATTATTCATAGTTTGAGATGATTAATGAAAAAAGAGTATTTATTTAGGGACCAGCAATAGATTGTTGCATGATGGTGAAATATAAATTTCTCTTCACTTCAGACAACTGTACTTATTTATGATTTTGGCAGCTGTTTATTCTATGGTATTTTATCTCTGTTTATTCCTCTGTTTTTAGGTCGCTATGCTTTTAAATTAGCACCACAGGGCAAACACAGCCTCACACAGTAATCTTAACTACCATTTGGAACAAAGCTGCTTTTTTTTTTTTTTTTTTTAAATTGAGGGAAACTTTCCAGTTCTGTTTCTTTCACCAGGCTTGATGCTACCTTGGTAAATAGAAAACATTTTGAGGTTTTTTTAGATTTAGCATCCAAAAATAATAGGTAAGCTAGGCTTGCAAGGGTAACAAGCCTGACTAATCCTTACACGTGCTACTGGCCACTCGCTGAAGAGCCAGTACTCGTGATTCAACTCAAAGGTCAAAAAGCTTCCAAGGTTATTGAAGCGATCAGCTAAACACGAAAGCGCCTGGAAACAGGCTCTCCTCACCTGCTGCGTTTGCTGCCTCTGGATTGCCCTCACCTTTGGGACAGGGCTCTCTCTTGAGGATGAGGACTGCTGCCGGGACCGGCTCCCGTTCTGAAGGGGCTCAGCTACCACGGCCCCCGACACTCCCGACATGCTGCCGGTGCTGCGCAGGGAAGTGCTGTGTGGCAGCGACTGCGGAGCTTTGGCCCTGGCGCCCAGCCCAGCCTGGTCCATTTTGCGGATCTGAGCCTGGCTGCTGCTGTTCTGGCGGGGCAGCGCGATGGGGACATGCTTGTCAGGGATGGTGTGGCGCCGGGAGAAGTCCTCGCTCTGCGTGCTGCGCTTGGTGAAGTCCTCCATGCTGCTGTTGCTGGGGCCGCTAAGTTTGAAGTCTTCGCTGTTACTTCGGCTCTGGGAGCTGGCAGTGCTCAGGTTCTCCAGGCTGGAGTCCACAGAGGCCTTCGGCATCGGCGGGGTTGGGTTGTTGAGGTGGTAAACCGGGTTCTGGAACGAGAGAGGCTGGAGGCTGCCCTGCTGATTCAAAGCTGGGTGCAGAGGCCTTCTCACCTGGGGAGCACTCTGGGGTGTGCTCTGAGTTTCCCACAACTGTTTGATGTTGGCCACCTGCGTGATAGAGAGCTGGCTGCCGGCCAATCGCAAAGGCACATCGTGCATAACAGAAGCATGGTCACTGTGAGCCGTGTGAGGATCTTGGAGGTCCATGAGGGAGATGCTACGTCCATTGGGCAAGATGCTTTCCCTTTCATCCTTATCCGAGTAAGTCATGCTCTGGGTGGATGCCTGCTGAACCAGCAGTAAGGTCTTGCCCCTGAAATACCCATCTCCATTTTCCTGGGTTGGAGACTTCAGCTTGTGCAAGTCACTGTGGAGTGGAAAGGAATCCGGTTAATCTTTAAGCATCCAAGACCCTGAGAGATCCGTCCCAGAGAAGTCTTTCTACCTTATTTAACCTCCCCCCAACTGAAAGCTTCAAGGAACCAGATTTCCTTTCATGAGCTCTTTGTGTTCAAGTCAGAACACACTCTTCTTTAATTACCACATATCTTTGAGAATTATGTTTGATTCAAGAAGTGCTTCATCTTTATTTTTTTCACAGGCGAAATGCAAACCATTCCCACCAGATCCTCCCCCCTTAGACACTTCCTTCTCTAGTGAGACTTCACAGCAGTTCAGTTAACCCTTTGCCAGCCTTATATATTGTGGGGGTCTGAAAATTCAACAGGAATTGTGTGAAGGCTCCTGCAGATCACAGAATCATAGAATGGTTTGGGTGGGAAGGGACCTTTAAAGCTCATCTAGTCCAACCCCCCTGCACTGAGCAGGGACATCTGCAACTAGAGCAGGTTGCTCAGAGCCCCATCCAACCTCACCTGGAATCATTCCAGGGATGAGGCATTGACCATCTCTCTGGGCAACCTGGGCCAGCATCTCACCACCCTCAGCACCAACAATTCCTCCTCTCTAGTCTAAATCTCCTTCTCTAAGTTCTGCGATGTCACAGCCCTTTGATTCAGATTAGCAATTCTTACAGGATGAGAAATGATGCACTCAACAGAGGAGGAGCCATTTTTGCTATTCCACTGGTAACCAGTTCCTCCGACAGCCCGGTCTTTCCATTAGCAGTAAATGAGCAGCCAGATTGCCAGAAGGAAACATTATGGCCAACAGTGGACACTCAGACTGGCAGTAAATTGCAAAACTGGTTTTCAGCAGCTGAGTCACTGACTCCCAGAGACATGTTTGTGCCCTGGTAAGTCAAAAGCTTCAGGTCTCCAGGGCCACCTTGTGCACTTCTCACTGGGACTGTGTGTTCCCTGTGACAGGGGCCCAAGCTCCTGCTCCTACAGCTGGCCTGGGCAGACAGTTCAGGTGATGAAGCCCTCAACCCCCCATATCCCACATCTTCCCTTGAGCTCTGCCTGTTACATACCCATCAGTGGGGTCCTCAAATATCTTCTGAAGCCCTGAGGAGAGACTGCCACTGACGTTTGGACTAGAGCTGTGCTCAGTGAAACGCCTCAGCTGCTGCTGTATCGGCGTGGGGTTGGTCATTGATTTGGTGATATCAGCAAGAATACGAGGAAGAGGTCCCAGTTTTGCCACGGTCGCCTGTAGGAAGGAATTTTCACCCTAATTGGACAACAAGCATCGCGACATCCGCCAGTTTTTTTTTTGATAACGATGCACAGAGGCGGAGGGGTGGAGGTGGAAGGAAGGAGGGTGGGTGGTTGTGTGCGGGTGTGTTACGGAGCAGCGTAACCACGGCGACGAGATGGATGGAGGAGACGAAACGGGGTGCAGCAGACATTGAGGAAAGAAAAGGAAATAGAAAAGAAATTAGGATTGACCCCCAAAAACAAAAATCATGCTCAATAAAACAAAACTATTGCCATTCCAATGCAAAACTATCATGCAAAGCAAACTACATCCAGAGTGGGTGAGGGCAAAGTGAAAACTATGGTATCTACTTATTAAAGGGCATTCAGAGACTACAGATTCAGCCGGTGGGGGGAACTTTCCAGGCAAAGGGTGTCATGTGGTAAAGGAAATGCATGCCAACAGACAAGGGGATGCGGCATTCAGGGGGATCATGAGAGAATCACAAGGGTTGAGGGAGATGGGGAAAGGGAAGGTTTTCATTTCATAGGCCTTTTTCTTTTGGCATCCTACACTGATGCCAACTTCTGTAACACCCTGTTATCAACAACTGAGGTGTTCCTCCCTACCTAGAAGTGAAAAATAACTGCATCAAAACATCAGTGATCCTCATGCCAACATTATCACATCAGCCTGGGACTCAGTATGTAGCTTCCTGTTCTATTTCATGTCAGCTTAGTGTTGGCCAGGCCTAGGACAGGAGCAGCTGACCTTCCAGCAAAGAAAGGAGCTCATGCTCATCTTTCTCCCTCCTTGGGTCACTGCTGGTTATATCACCTATAGGGCATCTTCAGGCTCTCGGGACTGCAGGAAGAAGGTGAAAGTGCTGGAAGTTTATAAGAAAGTAAAACTCTGCTACAAAGACAATGTTCTTTTCCAAGATATCCTTATTTTTCCTCTAAGCAGGTCTTGAGTCAGCTTGCTCCAGAGAAAGGTCTCTTGACAGATGCTTTCATATAGCACTTTTTCTGTGCCTGTTAAAATCTCTGAGGGGGCTTCTCCCACCATTCCCCAGCCATCACCTGCAGTAAAGCAGTGCTGCAATGCAACTTTACCCCTGTGTTCTCCTTTTAGCAAACCATGACACCAGCTCTCAAGGGCCTGTCAGATCCATGTGTCTAACCTAAAGAAAGGGCAAAGCAGATCTGCTCTGATGGTTTATCCAGGTCTGGCTGCTCCCTTTCCTTGCTGCCCAAGACATTTATGACCGTTGCTTTCAGAGAGCAGCTCACAGTAACTAACACCAAGCCCACAGATCCATTTGCAGCTCTATACACTGGAGCTGGGTTTCTCCTGAGCTGATACCTGACCAGTTTGGAGGGGGATGGCAGTGCTCCTTGCACTGGTGGCTTTACCCCAACTGGTAGAAATCGAGGGTACAGTCTTTTAAGTGCTCACTTTGCCTGTTTTCCTGAGGCTGCTGAGCCGTCTTTATAGCTGACTTTGCTGCCTGCGACATTTTGAATGTACACTGTGTGCACGTATGAGGGAAATGGAAAAACAAGCTCATAAATTGTTATCAAACTAAGATTAGCTAAGATTGATATATATTGCTTTTCTGAGTCAAGGACAGTTCAATTTACTCTGATGCGACAAGCTCAGCTTTTTGTTTCTGTTTTAAATAATGTACCGTGAGGAAGCAGGCACACAACAAATAACTATTTTGGCAAACCTTAATGCAATAAAAATATTAAGAGTGCACTGCAATTCACCTCATCTCTCCAGTTTCAAAAGAAAGAATAATATAAATGGAATATGGACAAAATAACGCACCTTTAAAAGTTGAGATATGGAACAGTTCCAAGCACTGGCAAAAAAACCCCAGTGACTCACAGCTCAGCCTTCCTGGGTCTTACCAAGTACCTTTGCTATCAAGGCTTTAATGATTATGTATCCTGCAAAGCCACATAACTAAGGAAGAGCAAACTACTGCCTTTTCTTCTTCCACAGCTAAATGGAAGTGATGCTTATTGTTGGCAATGTCAACTGTGATCAGCAGAACAGAATCTGGACAATGCACATGACCCCAGAAAGCACCTTGCTCTTGTTAACAGGCTAAAATTGAGAGTGGATCCAGGTTTTTACATGGCATCCTCTTGTATACTCAAAACTAATCCAAAAACCAGGGAAATGAGAACATCTCAGCAGGCTTTGGATCAGGTCTTTAACAAGAACAGTTCTGCCTGACCAACACATCATGCCATCAGAGCTGGGCAGGGCAGGGCCTGGTGTGCAGCAAAACATCAAAAAGCATCAAAAAGGGCATGGCAACAATTTCATTTTCTGTCCAAACATCCTCCCTTTTTTCCAGCTCGCCATGAGAAAGGACTGGCTACTCAGGGAAATCCAGGTCTACTTTTAAGCGCTGCCCTTTCCAGCACTGAACACTTGGCCTCACTTAAGGCTCTGCAGAGTGTTTGCACTCCTGCTGAAGCCCAACCACTTCACATGCCCTGCTTCAGGCCCTGAGCTGAAATTGCAGAAAGAACAATTGTGAAATGCCACTATCAAACACTCCTCTCCAAAGCTGTTGAATAAGTTCTCCCCAGAGCAGGCTTCAGCTGCTTCCTTGGTGTTTCCTAGTGTTTACTGTTGCTACGATACAATCGCTGGATTCACCCTCCTGGGCCTCCAGCCTGCTTTACCTTATCAAGCTGAGACACAACCTCCCATAAGAGAGAATGCAAAACTGAGAGCTCTCTGCCCAGGTCGATGTAGCCCTCAAATCCAGGCATGTTTGAGATGGTATCTGGATTAGAGATCTCCAGCAGAAAACGCTTCATTCCTCCCCACTCATGTTCCAAAAAGTCATTCATGAAGGCCATGTACTCTTCCTTATTACCAAACCTGCAAGAAAGGGGAGGGGGGCAACGCAGTCAGTAACCTCCACACAAAATACAGAGTCCACGTGCTTACAAACAATTACTTAAATGCTTAACTTCAGACGTGCCTTTCTGAAGATTTGGTCTGGGGAAAAAAAAAAAAAGGACACTTTAAAGAGATTCACTGCTTTCTTGGACTTATTTAAACACCAGCAGTTCACCATTCATATTATGATCAAGGGCTCAACACATCTCCCTGCTCCCTCCCAGCCACCCTTTGTCTTCTCCCCACCCCTGTAAGAGACACACCATGCCCTTTCTATAATTCTGCTGGGAATTTTGGAGGAAGAAAGGAGGAAAATCATGATCCTTGGTGTGAACAGGCTGTTTTTCTTTTGAAACAGCATACATACTGACATGCTAATGCATGGCTCTTCTTGGTTTTATATTGTGTCCCCTCTACTGAATTCAACACAGCCCAAATCTGCACGTGAAAAGGAGAATTTATCTAGCTCAACACTGAGGTGTCTCCAGGGTTCACATATAAGTGAGAAGTTTGCTCCTTTTCTAAAGCTGACTTCAGCTTGACAGCGAACCAGCTGCCTCTGTGCGTGACTCCCAAGCAGTGTTCTCCTCGCTCTGCAGTAACCTGCAGCGACTTGCACCCTTAGAGACACAGGTTTCGGCTTTAGCAGCACCACCTACTTAGCAAAATTGGCGAGATTCTGAATGACTTTAGCAATAAGCGTGAGTGTGCGAGATGTCCGGTCGTCGGGATACTCCTGCATGAGGCTGAAGAGGCTGGGGGACATGATAGCGGGGCACAGGAAGCGGAGGAAGAGGGAGGCACTGATCAGGCGCTCACTGATGTCCTGCTTGCCCCTGCTCAGGCACTGCTGCTTCCAAGACGCAAACACCTCTTTCAGCTCACGAGGAAACACGCTGAAAAACAAGAGACCAGGAAATAAAACCACATGGGCAATGAGATGCAGCAAGTCAAACTAGTGACCAGTCACCTAAAATAATTATTAGCGAGAAAACACCATCGGTTCTTTTTTTCTTTCCCTCTTTTCTCTCTCCAGGCTAGGAAGTGTCATTAGGCATCTATTCTTAGATCCCCATTTAATCTGGTGATACTTAAGTAGTCTTTAAAGCACTCCTTGTTCATACATGTTAAGTGAAGCCATTTTCAGACATGCTGATTTGCAAGCTAAGAGCTACTTATCCATCACTACCCTGGAGCAGACAGGGTGTTGGAATACGAAAAGCAAACTGAACTCATCTCTGTAACTGAAATTTTTCTTGTTATGCTCTCTCAGGGTTTCGTGTGTGCTTCATCCTGAAGTAGACAGGCCCTTTGTCTGTCATTACTACTCAGAAACAGAGATTAATAGAAATCTCTCTGCCAGCATTTCCTCCCTGTCATTTCCTGTTCAATTCCACAGATCTAAAGGGTCTGAAACTTTTCCATGCACATCAAAACTTTCAGCTTTTTATTCCAAGTTCAAGCTAAGCTGTTCTCTTCTCACTTTATTCCCTCCTTAGTCACAGCTCAGCATGTGTTCCCTTGGCAGAGCGTTTTGGCAGAAGCTGTCAGGTATGGTGTGTGGGACTGGAACCCCTTGATTTGGGCACAAGTTCCACCTGCAATATGGTGTCACACGTAGGAAGGTAGTGATGAAAGGAAAGGAAGGCAGTCTCAGAGGACAGATGGGACTGTGCTATTTCCCAGTACAATGGTTTCCTTCTCTTCAGAGGAGGAATGGGCACTCTCTAAGCCAATGACCTAAGGAGGAGAAGGGGAGGGAAGATGCCTCACCAGTAAGAATTGATAATCTTGCAGAAGGCCAGCTCACAACACATCTTCAGGTTGCTTTGATGATCTGTTAATTCACTGGATGAACATTTGCTGGGATCCACTTCACAGTTTTCATCTGACTCATATAAAGCCTTGATAAACTCCCCTGGACAAAGGGAAGAAGATGACAAACCAGGGTAGTTACACAAAAAGCCTCCTTGACACACCTTTAAATCCTGCTTATATCTCTCCTTGGCAACTGCCTCTTCTGCGCCCTGTGTCTGCAACACAGCCTCCAGACACCAGATGTTGGGGACACGGCTCCTCCTAGCTCTTTCAGCACAGAGCACTTGCCGTACCAGATCAGACGGCTGGTGCTCTGATGCTTCAGCCTCCTGTGCCCTCACTGCCCCCAAATACAGGTGCAGTAACAGGACATCTTTGCTCGTAAACCTTGCAGACACTTCACTTACAGCCTGAAGAATAGGATTTGACTTTGTATTCAAACTGTATTATCGAGTACAAAATCATCCACAGTCTTAGAAATGAAGCTGTGCTATTTGTCCTCATCATTTCCCCAGGAAATGCACTTGACAATGCCATTTATTTTTATTATTTCTAAATTTGCCTTTTTTAAAAAGAAATTTTAAAAAGTGTCACCTTGCTCTTGAATAAGAGTAATACCTGAGTGCTGGCTAGATGCTGCTAATTTATCAGCACCTTACAACATTTTTATAGCCTGCATCTTTCAAATGCAACCTTTGCATTTCCATCGTCCTTCTCTTACAGCATCGCAACAGAAACTGGACACATCCTAAACCACATGAAGTCTCCTCTGGCAGATAGGAATTAAGTACTTACTAGTTTCCCTCCCATATATACTAGCACACCAAGTGATTTCTCAACTGTTGTTGTACACCAGGAAAAACTCTTTATCCACTCATTTAATGATTCAATGTCTTTTAAGTGAATATCCTCAGATGATCTTGCTGGCTCTGAGCTAATGCCACAAGGCTTGTTTGTGCAAAAGGGGTTTGTATTTTTTTTTCCTCTTTGTTTTCATAAAACCCCTTAAAACACCTCCCACCCCCCTCCCCAAATCTCGAGTCAGCAGTGTTCTTGCAAGCAAAGCAGGCAGCACATTTTAAGTGTTTTTGTTGTTGTTGGGGTCCAAAAAATTTCTGCTGAGGGCATCTAGATCACTTCTTTGAAAAAACTCTTGGCATTGCTTCTGTTGAGCCAGTTCTGTTTTAACTGTTGTTTACTGGATAATTTTTTTTTTTTCCCTTAAACACATTTGAAACTTACTCTTTGCGGTCCACAAGATTCTACTTTAATCATACATTAAGATGCTCTTACAGATGTATTAAAGAGCTAACACCAAGCGTAATGTTGTTAATCCTTTCCAAGAACATGGCATCCGAGCAAAATGACATTTAAACTTGGCAAAGCACGAGATGGGTGTATTGTCACGAACAATCTTGTCATGAGCCATCTTGCTCTGAGCTATAGACAAGCTGGATGACCTTAGGGGGATTTTCCATCTCTCCTGCCTCTGATTTACAATGTTATCACTCAGCACCAATGCTCTAAATGATGTATTAGAAGTCATTAATTTTAAAATATTTCTATGTAATTACTGCACATTAAGGGGCTTGCAGTCAGATGGAATACACTGGTCCCACAGCTGATCGCTCAGCCTGCTGAAAAGCACAGTACAAAGCAATACGCTGCTCATGGCTCTGCACCAGGCAAAAGCCTAAGACTGTGATTTACACTCTGTGGGTTCCACCCATGAGACTAAGACAACCCAAACAGGCACTTCAGAAATGGTCAAAAACACTCATAATCACAGACCTGACCATACTGACCCTTGGAGACTCACTTCGCCAACTATCTCCTTGATGACTTGCCAGCGTCTGGGATTGCCGAGGACAAGCGAGACTGCTGGGAAAACATGCTACTTTTTTTAAAATGTATTTTTTCATGAAAGGATGTGGTATGGGACTGGGCTTTAGCCTGATCTTGTTTCTTTTGTATCAATTTCCACAGCTTTCTTCTTCCAAGAAACAACAGGGGGATGGGCTCATTGTGCAACTGTGGAGAACAAAGACTGTGTGGAGTTGGTAAAACCTAACTGTAGTGAGGCTACGACTTTCTTCCAAAGAAAGAACACACATTTTTGGTCCTCTTTATTGCAATATTAGTTGCATGGGCAAAAATTCCCAAAGCTTATGACTAGAGCAGAACCTTTTGGTGGAGAGGGGACAATAACACAACTATGAGAATCCGCCCTGGCACGTAACTGTGGACAATAAGACCCCATGTGGGAAATGGTGTAGGAAATCCCAGGTAGGCCAGGTAGTTTTAATGAGGTGGTGAATAATGAGCACTTCAGATAAACACAGGCAGGAGGCTGCCTAGACAGTCTGTGTCTTCTGCCCTGCGCTGCTCAGTAGCCCTGTTTGTCTAAGGATTTTTGTTGGGGCAAGGTATCAGTTTAGAAGGTCAACATAAATATTTGTGAATTGATTGCTCTGTGGCAAAGGTAGGGGCTGAGCAAGCCCAAGGGTTGCTCTGGAACCTGCCAGCATTACCAGTAGTTGCAGGTGAAGCATCTGGAAATGAGTTTTCTTGTCCTACCTGCATTTAACCCAAGTGCCAGCCAGGCGGGCATCTCACACTTCACGCTTATTGACACCAAAGCTAACATTTACTGTGAACTACAACAGCAAGGGACCAACTGGAGACACCCCAGCAATATGCAGTTGTGGATGAGAACTTTGGTTGTCAACCAGATATCCACAAGTCTATCTAACCCTCTAGGTGGTGGCACATCAGCCTAATGAGCACAGGAGCTTCTTTTAAAAGGAGATTAGTGAAATAGATGCTTCACATTCCTAACTCTTTCTGAAATTTCCACTTAATTGTACTGCACATGATACTAGATTCACGCCTGACCTGGATACTAGACATCTGGGCTGAGTGCTGAGGCAATTCCTTCCCATCCCACATTGCCGGGTGCACGAGGCTTCAGTTGTGTTGCAGACAGGTCAGGGCTGGCCTTTGCAGTGCAAACGGGTGACAGACAAGCACTTCCTTACCTAGTGCATCATGAAGATACTTCTGCCCTACCAACTTAAGGTATTCCTCAATCGCTTTGGTAGCAAGCGTGTTCTCCCTGAAGATCAAGACATCATGCTCCCCACAACGATCTACCTCAGACATCACCAAATCCGTCAAGAAGTCCTGAGGAAAACGGTCAAATGGCAAGAGGTTATTTTAACCAGACTCAGTCATACCAGACTAACTGCAGAAGCCAAGCAGGAAGGATAAACAGACAAGCCAGAGGATTATGGAAATCATTGCTTGGCCTGGGACGTGAGGTGCAGATGCTACATGTAGTACAGGCCAAGGATATAGCTACAGCTCCTCTTATAAAATTATACAGATCACAAATTATAAAGGGGGAAAACCTTTACAGCCAAGTTTGTGTTCCAGTTTAGATCCTGAACAGAACCCCTCACCAGTTTATCAGTGTCTACATCCTGAAAGTAACCACGATAGTGTATTTATCTTTTAATACTGAATATTGCACGCAAATTGGGATTTAAAAATGCAAAATGGAATTTAGGCACATATTCTTACAGCTTGGTGAAACAAATAAGGAGAATGGCTTACAGAAATCACATTCACAAACCAAAAGTGGTCCAGGCTTTGGGAAAGCAGTTAATGTGCTTGCTGTGGATCTGCACAGCTTAACTTGAACTATATTCAAATGCCCAGGCAGGAACGATCAGCAAGTCTTGACTGAGTGAATAGCCTCTTGATACAGGGTCTAATTCCACACTGATACTTATTTCCTGAAGTGATAACCTTCTGTGAGTCAAGGACACTCAGCATTTCACAAGAAACACTTGGTATTTTGGCAAAATGCATTTTCAGCCACTGTAAAGTTCTCCAGGAAAGGAATCAGATTTCTCCTATTTTGTTTTTTTAACCTTTTCCAAAACCAAGAACCCCCAAACCCAAAACACCACCATGAATTAGGGCTGGGTGATAACTGTGACTTGTCGGTTCTGCTGCAAACAGCAGCATCCTCCAAACAGTTCAAACAGCGCTGCTGTAACATTTCACAGCCCCATTACCTCCAGAAGCCACAGCGTGCTGCTAGCATGAGCGTAAAATATGCAGAACACATTACAGATGATAAATAGAGATCCAAAATACACTCAGTACTCTTGGTTTTCAATCCATTACTGCTATTTCTTTTCAGCAAAATGGGAGACTGTTATTTTCACCTGGTGCAAACTGGGTCACCACAAACATGGGGTGACCTGGAAACGTGCCCTCTTTGCAGTGTTAGGTCATGGCAGCCTAAGCTGCTCAATGCTGCCAGTAAACAGAGGTTCAAATGTTCAGGCACCAGGAAGGCAGAGCTGGAACACTGATTTATCTACCTGTTGCAGCTAGCACTGCAGGAACCCACAGCCTGCTTTCCACCAGGATTTTAACACAACCCTACAGCAGCTATCCCAGCTACCAGCTTCTCTTGGTCAGACAACTTGCTACGGAAGAAGTTCCTATCATACACTGTCACACAGCACCAGCCTTTCAGAGACATATGCTATGGGGCTACGGGGAGATTGGAGAGAGTGACATATGATTACGCAAACATAAAAGGACCTTTTTGGAGTGGTTAAATTAGGCTATCCCCCATCTCCAAGCCTCTAACTTGTGTTTGGTTGTGCCTAACTTGCTCTAGCTGGCATTCCTGGATGAAGCTGGCTACAGCTTGGTACTACTCACGCACTGACTTGGCAGGCTGCATCCAGATAAATCAATGCTTGTTAATGCTTCTTAGAATTTCCTGAGACCTACAGGATATTCTCCCACAATCTATGTGAAGAAACCAAGGCTCATGCTAATTGCTGCTTTGCAGAGAACCATTGGTGTGCACCCAGAAGTCCTAATAACACTCTTGGGGCAGGTGGGCTCACCATTAACCAAGTAGGGATTCTCCAAACGGCTGTTCAAGTGCTGACCAAATCTATGTTAGTATTGATTAGCTGACTTAGCACAGAATCAACAACGGCACCCTGCTGCTCATTTTATCAGAGACTTATTTAGAGAAGTAATTCTCTGATTTATTAATCTCTTGCTTACTTATCTCTTACCATGATTTCAGAAACACAGAGAAGGCTCCTGAACACTCAAGTGCAGGCCCTAACTTTTCAGAATAACATGAAGTTTTATAGTCCCCCTGCTCATACTCTGTACCAAGCATCTTTAACCTTTGTATCAGCTCTTAATCACTGCTGGTGCCATGCCTATCTAGATGCCTTCCTGGTATGTGCAACTGCCCAAGTCTTTTCAAATACTTTTGAGACCCTTTTCTCAGCCTATGCCCCATCAAGGCACCTTCTGCTGTTGCTTATGGTCATGGGCTTCCTAGTTTCTAGTTGAAATGACATCACCAACCAGCAGTGAGAGGGTGTTGTGCCACGAGGTGCCTGTTCTTACCTTAGCTCTCCCGGTGCTCTGAAGAATATGTACCAAAGCGCAAGCCATCTCTTCCTTGTTCCTTACGCTGATCACAGGTTCCAACACAGAGCACAGCATAGTATAGTTGCTGGTAACAAACTCTGCAAATTCTTTGTATTGCTCCATGGGCAAGATGGTGATGGTCTGGTAACGGGACTTAATCCGAATGGAAGGTCCCCCTGCTTTCCCTTTGTTGGGTGTAGGCGTGCTGACTGGGTACCATTTTTCCACAAACTGGCGACCAGTTACACTGGCCATGGGAATGTTGACCAGGCCTACGTAATTGTTCTTGTCCTTTTTCTTCTTCTTCTCCATGTCCTTGTAGATGTGAACCGTGATGCTGTGAAGAGGTGGGAGACCGTAGAACTCAAAGTGCTCTCCCCAGAAGATGTTATCTGCTTTTGTTTTGCTGGTGGTGCGGGCAAAGAGAGTGTCATCAAGGCACAGCTCACAGAAGTATTTCTTCTTGGGGGCCAGGTCCTTTGCCTCAATGATCCAGAGACGGAGCACATTTTCAGCTCGACGGCAGTTGTCCTGTGCAGAAGAAAAAGCTCAGCTTTGATTTGGAATCCCTAAAAATTGAACATTTTGGCTTCTAAAGCAGCAGCAAATGCCTGCCTTTGGTATTCAAGGCAGGGACAGAATCAGAGTTCAGAATCAGATTCTCTAATCTCCAGAATCAGAATCTCCAGAAAATTGGAGTTTCTAGAGCACAGGCAAAGGGCTGTCTCTGGTAGGTCAAAGGTGGGGAAGCTTTATTTGAAATGGGTTAGAAAACAAACACTCTGCACAGGAGGCACTCAAAAGCTGCTGGATTGGCAAGGCACACAGCATTGTTTACTCCATGAGTAACTCCAGGAGCACTGTCTGTCCATTCCTACAAGGTGGTATGCCAGCTACATATGCTCATCAGATATTTCCAACTGATCAATAACTTCACCCCTCTTCTCACTCTGGCTCAAATTCCTTTTTCCTCCCCCCCCCCTCCCAAACTGTGCCCCCCCAGTAGAACTTGAAGCCAATGAAGCCATGTCCCATCCTTCTGAGATGCACAGCATCAAAAATCCAGTGTAAAACACCACAAGCAGGCACTGGGGCAGGAATCAGGAAGCACGGTGACGTGTATTTATCCTCTAAAGGTCTGACCCACTGCACACACTGGAACAGTACACAGCGGCTTGTGGTACACTGATGAGCTGACTTCTCCCCGGACTAAATTAACTGAGGATGCATCTGCAGGGAGCCCTGATACGCTGGACTAAAATCCAATCATACCACCTCCATTTTCCCCCATAATCTTATTTCTGCAGTTGCTGTTACCTTATTCGGCTGCACTGTTCTGCGTAGGTTTTCCATCCACTTGTCCCGCTCTGCTGCAGAGGAACAACTGAAGCATTTACTGCCACTGGAGTAGGTTACCTGGAACATACAAACGACACGCTGAGTTCAGGCAAGCCTGGGAGACATGGAAGAGGCTGCGACAAGCAAGGAAGAAGATAAGCAAAGCTTCAGCAGCAAAGTAAACATGAAAAAGGCAGGAAAACAATATGGGAGCCTAGAAGGCAGAGAGGTTTAAAGGCCCACAAAATGTAGAGAGAGAAAAAAAAGTCAGTTCAAATTAATATAAAACTAAAGCAAATATGAGGAGCACCAGAGGCTCCTCTTAAAGACTTTTAAACAAGGTTTTAATTAACCAGTTGATTTATTTTTTAAAAACCCCTGTTAGTTGATCCATAGCTATTAAATGCTTGCAGTTTTCCCCATTAAGTCCCAGAGGCAGATGATTTGGTTGCTAACAGGGTAAAGACAAACAGAACTAATAACATTACTATAAGGCAAAACACACTGGAAACGGTGTCTTTGGGAAATACAAAGTGTTTCCAAGGGTCCATGTATACAGCAACAATCTAAAACAAACTGAAGGAGCTATGTTGTGATCTTGATGCCATACGCAACTCGGCTTTCGCACAGGAGGGAACCACTTTGGTTTCTTTCCCGTGGCCCGACAAGCTTCATTTACTCTTTCCATTTGTTTGTGCACACAATTATAAAGTGGATTGAGGCGACAGCCTCAGAGCTAGCTGTTGCCAGTTTTTTCACTCAGCTCCCCAAAACTAAGCAAGCTGGAAAGTGCTTCCAACCAGAAGAACAAGACTGAAGCAAACAGGAACAGTTTCTGGATATGTCCCGAGGGAGAAGAGCCCGATACTCTGGTTTTCTGCCAGAGCAGTTTTCCAGGTTGTAAACAGATCTTTGTTCCAGAAGTTTAGACACATCTGACTAACCCTGCTGAAGACAGACTGTCACCCGCCCCTGCCACGGCAGATGACGATGGCCTAAGACACATCCAGACAGCATACGCAAATATGCTGTTGGTGCTGCGAGGGAAGGACTCCGCTCACCCAAACTGCCTGTTCCCGAAGCAGATCTGGGAGCCACGTGGTGCTGCCTGTGCTGAAACAGCAAGAGGAGCTCTGCATCCTGCTCCGTGATGCAACGGACACGTCCGCAGTTACTGAAGCTTCTTTAGCAACTGGAGAGCAGGCTGAGCTAATGGAAGGGGGCTCTGACTGGAAATCACATTGCTCAGTTACGGTATGTTTTCTAAATTGAATTTCAGGTGAATTTGGAGAGGATGAACACACAGCTTATGAACAATAGTATGTTCCAACCATACATTTGCATGCAAACTACAAATGGTTAGATAGTCATCAAATGAAAGAGATTTTTCAATCAGAAGACACAGTAATTGAAAAAGATTTCTCTCCATTGAGCGACTGATGCTGTTAGCCTCAAGGACTTTAAAATCGCACGCTGGTTTGACAGCCCCCACCCAGACCTCGGGAAAGCAGCGACTGCCGCACTGCTCTCCAATTACAGAGCTGCAGAGCAGTGTACTGCAAGGGCTCAGACCGACCGACGGCTGTGTGCCTGGAGAGCGTTCTTTACCTCAAAGCAGAAGTCTTGTCCAAGGATACTGCTGTGAAGTGGTTTGACAAAGACTTTTTCTTCTGACCCAAGGTCCAGGGCCTCCACCGCGCTGCCTGGGCTCAGCAGAGACTCATGGGAACGGGACTCTTTCAGCTTTGGCAATCCACGTGACCTGTAGGAGAAAAAGAAACATTATTTTTCTCGCAATTACCAAAGCATTGGCAAGATCCCAGAGAAAGCTGCAACTCAGTGTTTATTCAGAACAACTTCTACAATTAGTCTGCAAACCTTATGAAAATAACATTAGGCCAGCCATCCCTAACTCCTGAGGAAATACCCAGCTACAGAAGCCTAGGAAGCCCAATTATTTCTTACTTAAAAATGCTCCAGTCTGTTACCTACACTGGAATTTTGCATTTTCTTCTTCAGCCACTTCTTCCAGTTTTAAGTTTCCAGGTTTTTTTGATACTTCCATTCCCTTTGAACTTCCCCTCACTAACACATGCTGCTTTTCCAGTTGACTGTCCTGCAGACCCCTGAGCTCCACCAGAGCTGACGTCTCCCACCCCCAAAAACTGTTTTTATCAAGGCAGTCTTCTCTTTGTCCCCACCAGCTCTGGAATACTTCTCAAAGACATACCCCTCCCTCCAAGATGCTGTAGCACTTTGTAACCAACAGCAGCATCGCAAAATGCTCTAGCACTTTCTGTATTCTCCCAGTTTGATTTAAGGCGGTATTTGTTTGTAGTAGGGAGTTCTGCTGTCAAACAGCACTGTAAAATGCACTCCATTTATAGGTGACAGCAGCTTCACCTGAGCTCCTTCTTCTTCTGGACTGACATCTGCACTATAAGCTTCCACAAGAAAGCCGTATCATACTTTAAGCACAACTAGCATTTCTGTTTCAAAAAACAAACACAGTGTGCACACACACCTTATTTTTCCATCTAGCTGGAGCTCAGTTGAAGCCTCCTCAGATGACCAACATAGAGGAAGAGCACCAACTCCCAGCTTAGCAGGAAAACTAAGCCTCTCTACCTGGCAGGTGTGGACTTTAAGATACTGAAGCTTGTGCTGGTCCCTGTGCCTGGCCAGTGATCCATGGAAGTGTGTTCATGAATACGGCTGCACATCCAGCGCGTGTGACCGAGCACAAAGAAGGAAGGAGAAAGGCATCAGTTGCCTACACATTAGACAGAGAAGAGCAATGCTCAGAAATGATGCTTTCTCATCTGTGTTTGTGCTCACAGTATTTCCTCTTTTTTTTCAATTCCCCAGTATCAAGGCTCAGTATCAAACGGAAAATGTTTAAAAAACGTATTTATGGAGAAGTGAAAAGCACAGCTCCTTCTAACAGCTTCCTTAATTTTGAAAAATAGGTAGTTTTTCTATACTTCCCTCCATATCTTACACACACACACAAAAAAAATCTTCATTTTTTGTAACCTTAGCAAAATCAAATTCCTCCTACCCTTAAGCAATTCTATGGGGAAACAGAGAGGAAAAAAAACCAACCCACATATGGAAAAGGCATCTTCAGTACTTCTAAGGCTGTTTAACAAGAAAAAACTTGGGTATCACGAAGGATACATGTAAAGCAACAAGCAGAGTTCATCTGACTGCTCTTTTGTACAAAACAAAATGCTGAAGGTATTCTAGCAGATTAACATACGATAAGATTTATTAAACAGCGAGGGAGAACTTTGTTCCCGTTTAATATATTGAATGACCTGAGTGCAGGCAGCAAAACCCTTTCATCAGAGGGATATTACAAAGACCCTGATTTCAAATGCAAAGCAGCAGTGCCGGTACGGATGCGTTGGCTGCACTGTGCGTGCTTTGTTAGAACAGGTTACAGCAGCAGCTGTATCAACGCAAACCTAAAACCTCAGCCATGTATAATTGAACACTTGCTGCAGTTAAGGTAGGGCAAGTCTAAAATAAACACACCACAATACACCACTTTAATAATATCATTGCAGAATCCTCTCTAATTTCTCCTCTCAAGAAAGCACTGCTGAGGTCACTTGGCTTCTGTCCTTACCCTAAACTCTCAGCAATTCCAGTCCTAACAAAGTACTTTGGTGCACCATGCAGGCAAGCCGGCCAAGAGCCTGAAGCCACCTCCCGCCTCAGCTCCTTGTCAGAGAAGGGAAGTATGCAATGGTCACAAAGAGGGGGAAGAGGAGGGAAAGAAAAATAATTACCACATAAAGGAGAAAAGAAGATTTTACAAATCCCAGTGAAGCGGAGGCTGCACTTGGAGGAAGACAAATCAAGCACACCTACATGAAACAACTGTACAGCCAGTTAGCCGCACATCCCCAAGTCATAGCGGTGCCACATGTCACAGCCCTTCCCGTCAAACTTCGTGCTCTGGGCTACGTTTCAGACAGTAAATCCTGCTGGGAGAGGAAGAAAGGCACAAAAATCCAGGAGGAGTTCTTCCTCTAGCCTTAGGTGACAAATTTCAGAGGAGCATCATGCCAGGCAGATATGCTGGGGCAAGAAGAAAAAGTCACAGCTGCACCAGTAAAGAAACCTCTCACAGTGCTCCCACCCGGCCCCGCCTGTGACATGAAGAGTCTCCTGGGTGCCTGTTGCCATGGTGTGGCCTCCTGTAAGGAGATTAGGGGGGGCCGGGAGAAGCAGCAAGCATGGGGAGGCTGCTCCGCAGCCCTGGCAAAGGTGACCTTTCCAGAAAGAAAGAATTGTCTCCTCTTACCTTCCCACAACAAATTTAATGAGACTCGGACAGTTAAAGACAGCAGGAGAGAGCGAAGCATCTTCCAAGAATGCCTCAAACAGCCTTTGGGGACAGGGTGGGAGCAAAGGCAGGTACACACAGACATAGTACTCCATGCCTCCACATCCCGCCTTGCAAGTTAAATCCTCCAGCAGCATCTTTTCTGCCTCATTGCTCTTCTAACTAGTTAGCTTTGACCATTGTGTTGTGTTGCAGAGCAGCTGGAGAGCAGTTAGTTTTGTTGGCTCAGAGGAACGTCTCTCTGTTCGAGCAATCCCTCTAAGTTACCGTATTCAAAACAGCTCAATAAACTGATTAAGTGGCTTAGAATTGGCACTTTGTCTTCCATAAACACCACAGCAACGTCATAAAAGTTGCTGGTTAGATGCAACCACACGCATTTACAAACACAAGTCTATGCATTTGTAAGCACCATGGTATACATTTCATCTATTGATAGATCTACAAAGCAAATCACTGACTTGTGCCTAAATCAGCAGCATCACAATCAATAAAGGCAATAATTACACAGCAGTAATAGTTCTCTGCTGCTTTAAAGCCTCATCGGATATTCTGAAGCTGTAAGTAGCAGCGAAGGAAAATTCCTCGCTGGCTTCCCTTCCACACAGAGGCACAGTTAATAAACCGATGCCACTAACTAACTTCCCAATGTCCTGCAGAGGGGCTGGATTAACAGGGTCTTTCCTGTATTAGGTAGGAAGCTGCCGGTAAATGAGTGTTGCTTAGAGTCCCTGTTAAGAGAGAGGTAATCCCAGAGAAGCAGATTACTGTAAACAGGAAGATCGAACATGCAAAAGGTGGGGGAAGGGTTGTTTGCACAAATCTGTTTCTGTTAAACAGCTCCATTAACAACACAAATCCTGTTTTAAATTACAATTAACCTCCGAGGATCAGCTTTTGTTTCTGTGCTGTTTTTTTCTACCTACTTCTACACACAACAAAAAAAATATTGGCAAAGGAAAACATAGGAGTTCAGAGCAAATAGTTACCAACAGCATCAAATAATCCTTACATAGGTATTGTCCACAATTTCTTTCCAACAGAAAAAGCAGGTGGAAGAGGAGCATGTCAAGGAACATTTCAAACTTCTCACCTCTTTTCACATGTTTTGGAGCACTGGTCTTCAGAGCTGTGTAATTTCCTTCTGAATCAGAGCCGAGCCAATGCCCCAAACAACTGACCTGGCAGCAGCATGTAGTGCTGCTGAAAAAGATCTCTCCAACAACACCATCTTGCTGGCCAAAGCCCAAGCTGACCCTCTCTCCTTGCACTCCATAATTTAGTAATTTTCCACTACAGGAGGATCTTGGTCGTAAGCTGGGAACTAGAAAGCTCTGGTGAAACTTTCAGTGGCCACCCATGGCACACAGCAGCCTCTTAGCCAGCTTCTATAATATTCCACTGTCTATAAGGCATGTACAATAAAGGGTTAAAATCCTAATTGCTCTGGTTATGAAGCTCTCCTGCTGATTTTGACCTATTTAAAAGCCAACCTACAAGCCCGAAAGGATTTCAATTACTGAACTTACCAGGGAGAGCACTATATTGCTTGGAAAACAAGCCTGTGGCCATCGGTGTATAGAAACTACCAAGGAACAGAAACCCATAAACCAAACTGGTGTGAAGGCAAAGATCCCTGAAAAGCAGGTTTTGTTTAGCCTGAGCACCCAGCTAAAGCCTTGTCTCCACTAGTCTTACACAAAACCGTACATCTGCATGCTTCAAATAATTCCAGCACAATACCCATGTGTTTAGAGACACTCCCCGAGATCAGAAAGTTGAATTCAATACTTAGCCACTCGCAAAGTCACAGGAGAGAGCTTGGACTGCAGTGCAGTGAACTTTCTGTTAAGCGCTGAGATTCCAAGTCCCAGCCCTGCTGAACTGGACCCTACCATCGTCAGCATCATCTGCAATACAGGTGTGCTCCACCAGTGCTGCAGCATCAGGTTTCCCCATACAAGCCTTCATTTTGTAGGCACCACACCCTGCTCCGTTTTCCAGCTGCCAATTAGCAGAACATCCTATGACTTGGTCAACAATTCTACAAGTCTAACCAGTTTCATTATTAATTTTTCTTTTTTTTAAATAAATTCAGAAACTTAGGGTAACTTACTGAGATGCAAGTTCCACTCAGCTGCAATTAAATGCTGGCTTTTTCTGAGCACATTGCTTTAGCCTTCCGTTGAGATTCTGGTTGCTTCTTGCAAGGCCCTACCCAAAGCCTCACTGTTTGCATCCTGGATTTGCAAAGCCCTTCCCTGCCTGCCTGCTCTCCCTGCAGATCACAGCTTGTCTAACAGACACCTCACACGGCTGCTGAATTTCACAGTGCTTGTGTTCTCTCTCTGCTGTAACTGTGGTCTCTGCTATTAATGTTTCGAATTCTTTTGTTTTGCTGGACCAGAGATGTTTAACTGATCCAGTTTCATTCCACTGCTATGCAATTTACAGGTGAATGGTATGAGGAGGAGCCTGGGGTTTGCAGAAAAGCATCAGCCATTAAGGAGTATGTTTTTCTAAAGGGGTCAAGCGAGCTTGCAGGTGGCACAGAGCAGTCCAGCACCAAGGTGAAGGTTTGTGACAATAGGATCTTGTGCTCGTGCCACTGAAAAACAAACTGCATGAGGATTGAAAAAAAAACCAAACAAAAAACCCCCAAAAACTGTCTGAAAGAAATACGTTCACCAAAGGGGGAGTGAGAGGTCTCTCTGCAGACAAGCCACTCCTCCCCTCTCCCCATACTCCAGTATGCAGATAGAAACAGATACGCTGAATGAATACAAGCTCCCAGTGAGTCAAGCCTTAATAATGTCTTGTGTAACACAGATTTTTATCCTTAGGTCTAAACCAGCATAAGTAATCACCCACCTTTTTTTTTTTTTTTTTAAACTAGCATTAAATTAGAATGAACGAATATGAAAGAGACAGCAAGATTTACTTCCATTATTTATATGATCTGTGCTATTTTCATACTGCAAAGAAACCAGGAGGGAGGAGTGAGAACTTACCCAAAGTAGAAAAAGCTGTCGTTGGAGCAGCGATACCGTCTCACCATGAACCCCAGAGCCATGGCTACCCACTGCCCTGCAACCCGCCGGAGCCCATTCTGAGCAAGCACACAACGGATCCTGCGCTCAACTATGACTATCTGATAATGCCATAAAATGACTTTTAGTAAAGCAGGAGGATTCCCACGTGGCAGTAAATCCCAACAGGGCAAAACCCTCCCAGCTGTCCACAGAGCTTTATTGCTGTCGCTGAGACCATATGCAGCCAGTCTCAACCATCTTCGCTCCCTCACGATAAACAAAACTGAGGCGAGAACTGTCAATCCACTTGGAAATATGCTCAAACTCCTGCCTGCAAACTGAAAATATTAATTTGGTCTCTCCTTTCAAATGTAATTTTCCTCTTTTCTTATGCTTTTTTAACATGTTTTATACATTACTGACACAGAGAAAATGTTAGAGACAAATGTGTCGGTTGAAGAGCTCAAAGAATGCAGTGAGAAACGGGCTAGGAAAGCTGTGAAAGATGACAGGGGAATGTGGTGTCAGATAGCCTCGTGGTGAGAGCTGTTGAGAACCTGATGAGATGCTGAGCCGGCCACACATCTCAACAGCTTCATTCACATCTGGCACAGGTCACAACCGAGCCAAGTCTAAGTCTTCTCACATTAGTGCCTTGTGAAGACAAAACATGAGTTTTCAAGTGAAACAGACCAACCTGCGAACAACCTGAACCTGGAGTATTGGAAGGGATGTGAGTTACAGACTGAGAGGTTGTGGATTTCTAAAGGACACCTGGGTGCTGACCCACCATGGGATTGTTCTGGAGGGGCACCACAGCTCTCCTCTCTCCCCATCCACTAACCCAGCCACACTGAAACTAAGTTAAAAGACAGAAAAAGTAGGTTGACCAACTGCTTTCTGCTGAAACAGAAAATCTGATTATGAAAAGATCTGCAACTTATCTCCATCGCTCCTTCCTCCAGCACTCCTGAATCCTTTCTGTTTTAAATCAACTCTGAACAGGCAGCATCCCTCCTCTGTTACCATCTGGCATGGCATGCTGTGTTACAGTATCCCAAATCTTGATGTGCACCAGAGTAACTATCTTCCTTACTCCGGAATTTTAGAGGTATTTATCTATAAACATCTCCTGTTTCTTAACAGGACCCAAACACCTCAAAAGCCCGAGAGAGCAACATGACAGCTGCCTCTATTTCCTTCTAATCCTTGTAGGGTTTTAACTTATAAAGCTGTATAATACTTCCTTTGATGGCAGGCTCCTGTATTTGCAAGAAAAGGCAGATGGCTACCAGTCGACCTGGCCCTGAAAACCTGTAGAACACCATGACATCAGCAAGCATCACCTGCTTAAAATGGGAAAGGGCTGACTCACGAGGCCAAGACAGGGAAGTTTTTACTGCAACAGATCGAGACCCATACAGAAAGCAGGGAGAGCAGAAGGTGAGAGAATGGCAATTCCCTCTCATGAATTAAGAGTCAGCTGCAATGTGTTATCTTCTTGTTGGCAGAAACAGTTGTCGCTGATTTGTCCCATTGGAAAAAATCCCAAACAACAGCATAATTTTAAAGACAAATCAATCTTTTTAGTCTCCTCTTTCCTCCAGCCCCTCTCCTCCCAGTATACTCCTCCATTCCTCATTTTCAGTGCTTCATTCCCACATGGCTTCCAAGTTGTTTTTACTGCTGTTCTACCCACCATTTGCATTTTTCAGGCACCCTTAGATACAGACTGAAACATATGGGAGGGAAGGGCAAAATAATTGGCTAGTTTCACTTTACAGTTGAACTGAATTTCCTTTATGGTTTTATTTATAAAATACCATTAGAAAAAGCTCTAACCATAACCTTTCAAAGTTGGTACATTCAATTGGTGCACTGATTAGGCCACAAATGCAAAGAGAGCTCCATTAAACCTCCTATCTTTCCAACAAAAGGTAGCTACAAGGTTGAGTAGCACTGTTACACTTTCCAAAAGGAACTTAGCAGCAATTTGTGACCCTCGCCTGTGGCGCGAGGCTTCAAATGGAGCTTGAGGTTCATGCTTCTGAACAGCAATACTCATCTGGGCAAACGTTTATCTCCAAATAAACTTGATCCCCACTCGCTTTCCACATAGCTTGGCTACTCTCAAACCATCTTGCTTGCCTCCAAACTGAGCCCTCTGTTCACTTCAGCATGCTCATCTCTGAAAGGAGGAAGATCACATGAACTGGTATTAAAAATGCTTTGTTCCATTAGTAGCGGATCATTGTATCAATTCCCAAAACCCTCCAAACACACACTGTCCCATCTCCTGCCCTACAGATGCAAGATGCATTGCTTTAAGGCTAGTGCAGAAGGCCAAAGGAGGACCAGATGAAAAATGAAGAGCAACCACCAGCTCATCCCTGTCTAACATTCTGCACATTCCCGGCTCTGCAGGGCTCTGTCCCCCAAACCTCTGTGTGGACACTGCCACTGGAACTTCTCAGTTCATTTGCTCCTGGATACTCCTTTTTAAATCCACACCAAGGAGCCTTACAAGCACTGACAAAACAGACCAGCTATACCTACTGCCATCACTGCATGCAATGGATATAATGGTTTGCAAGCCACTGTAGAAACTCCATGTTTCATTTGAGTTTAGTTGACAATTTGTGCCCACCCTGGCAGGGAGTAGAGGGGGATCTGGCTTTAATGTGTACAATATCATGTCTTAAACCAAAGTTGTAGGGATTAATTACAGCTAAATTTACTGGTTATCCCAGAACGACAGCATTTCCCTTACTCTGTAAAAGGAAGTCTCATCAGTCCATATTCAGCATGAGTACCGAGCTAGGGAAAGACAAATATATTACTTACGGCAAAGATATTTTTGCATTACAAAACTTAAAGCAAAGCTGGTTACAGACGACGGCGAAAATAACAGGTACTTTATCACATGGCAGCATTATTTCACATGCTTACGCTGAGTTGCTTTGTATAAGCCATGCTGCAACTCCCTCCAAACAGGGATTTATAACCAAACTCAAAACAAACTGGGTGGACGTTACTATAACTATAGGAGCAATGTCATCCACATCATCAGTCATGTTTGGGAAGCAGCAGCAGCCTTTTCTGTAACTCATGAAGTTAACAAGACCTCTAACAGCCAAAGCCTTGCGATCTCCGTGATTTTATGAATAGGATAGCACCGTTGACTGAAGCAGCACAGCATGACAGATACAACTAATGAATTCAACACAGCTAAAGGAGAAGGGAAAATGCACTAAACATAAAATCACAGAAGCCTGCCATGGCTGTAAGTCCAGGGCAACCTATTCTTCACTCAGTTTAGTTCTCCTGCTGGGCTACTGTGAGATGTAAGAGTAACGTTTAATAAAAACAATCACGGGACTTTGCAAATAGTTAGGAAAAATGATGTCTGAGCACTTTTTCTTGCCTCATATACAATCCCCTCCCAGCCTGAATCGCCAGCTAAAAACTAAACAAGCAAGAAGATACCAAATGGCGCACTAAGACGGTCAGAAGTTATTGAGTTGTTCAGTTTTCTGAAAAAGAGACCGTCTGTTCATCCTAGTAACACTGCAGTGACTCTACAATCGACTGACATTAGCAAGGATCAGGATGTGCCTGCACTGTGCCGCACACCTCTGGGTGTGCAGTGCGAGCTGAACCGATCTGCTTGCACCAAGATGTGCCACTACACTGATCTGCAGGTAAGTACTGCAAGCATTGAGGCAAGATTCCCTGAAGCTGAATAATCCAGGGGTTTTGTTTCATGAAATTTAAAGTCTGCAGCTTCTTTGAAGTAGATGCAGAACAAGGCATTTTTGTCCATATCCTTAACCTGAACTTTTCATCAGCTGTTAAGAGCAGTGAATGTTTTTATTCCTGTGTCAGCAGTACATTGTATACCAAATAACTTCTAACATACTACAGTCAGCCCCAAAAGCCACCCATCTGCCAGCTTAAAAAATAACCCCCCTTCCCTGCTCTGATGCTGCATGCAGATTTGCCAAGTGCTCCTGGATGAGGAAAGATTGTTTTGGGAGATGCGCTGAACCTTACCTGTCATCGGCATTGCGGAGAGATGGGAGACGGAAACTTGTGTTCCTGTCCAGCTTTGACTGACTCTTTGTCCTCTTGATGGACCCTTTCAGACGTTTACTGAAGAAGCCCTGAAATGAGAAGTTGCAGAAGTGAAACAGCGAAACTGATGCCAGCAACAAACCAAGCAATGTGCTGTCACCAAGGCCAAACTCAGTGGTGACTCCTGCTGACAAAGATTACAGAACATGCTGTTTTGGGATTCCTCTGAGCAGGAAGAAAGGCAGGGCAGGATTGTCACTGACAGTTCCAGTATCTGATAGCTTCAAATTGCAATAATTAGCATTACTCCCATTACAGGTACACTTCAGTGAATTCCAGCTATTATACAAGGGACTCCAAACCCCACAATTATAATTTAGTAAGGAGTAGTCTTAGTTATGAGTATTTGTTCCTGCTTCTCCTTTACATGCCATTTTTTTAATTCTTGGTCAGATTAAGAGTACAAGAAGTCTTTTATCACGAGCTTCTATTGCACCCGCAGCTACACTCAGGTTTTCTTTTTTTAATTTAGATATAGCATGCTAAATCTGACAATGAGTTGTAATTTTAATAGTGTCACTGGCCAGAACTGAAAATTTCTAAAGTTTTCACACACTAGTGACTTCAGCTACCAGTCCTGGTATTGCTTTGAAGCAAAGCTCAACTCAAAAATATACTGGTATAGGAAAGTGCTGAATCTTCAAGTTAACTGTCTTCTGAACTCCGATTGTTCACCAAACAATTGCACACCAAGGCCACGTGAGCTGGGGGGAGCCTCTGGAGATCATCTTGCCAGCCTCCTGCTCAATGGCGGTGTGCTGCCAACACGAGACCCACCTAACTCAGACCGTGTCTAGCTAAGCCTCGAAAACCTCTGGTGACAGAGATTTTAACACCTCTCTGGGAAACTCAGTCCAGCGCTACATTACCCTGCCAGCGAGAGGAATTTTCCTGGTGTTGAACAAAACCCTCTCAAGCAGAACTCTGCAGCTGCTGCCTCATTACAGTGCCACTACGGGGAAAAGTTTGGCTACATCATTTCTGCCGTTCCCCTCTCCATTACACTAGGCTGCCTTCTATCACCCCTTTGCCTTTTCTTTCTAGACAAATGAGTCCTCAGACTCTCCTGGCAGTTCTCTCCTTGTTGCTATCACCAAGACCTAGTGTGAAGCAGTAGTGAAACATAAGTACGTCTGACCACTGCTGTACAAAGGGGCGTGTGCATCTGTACACGTAGGGAAATCACAGACTTACTTCAACACCTGCATGTTTGATTTTCTCCTATAGAGACATTTTAATAAACCACATCACGTCCAAGTATTTCCAGGGCTTGCAGACATACATGCACATACATTCTTTGGCACGATCAAAGCAAATGCAGGGGTTCTTAATCCAACAGGATTAAGCAACATTTTACAGGCTGCATTTCTTCTGCTGCTTCGCAGAAAAGCCGCATGGAGGCCCGCACGCTGGGCACTGCTGCCAGGAGAGTTACCAAACATACCCGAGTGAAACCACTCTGCTTATTGGTAGAATTTGCTCAAAGTGGATGTTCTTCTGGTGTAGATCAAAGCAGCAGATCTATAGGCAGACTTTAGTGAAGGTCCAGTGACAGTGGCACCTGGCTGGGGCCAGCCCTCTCGCTCATCATCTGAGTTTTGCTAGGACAGAAGTCGAATACAGCTGATTTTGAACACAACCACAAGGCAAACCTTCACAAGCTGCATTTGGGACAGGTGACAGATGTTCCCACAGCTGCCTCCTCTAATACAGTAATCAGCAAACTGGGGACAAACAAGGTCTCCTGTTCTTGCCTACACAGAACACCGAGACAGCAAGAGTGTTTTAGGTGACTCAGCCAGGCTGAAGGATGTGACTTGTTCACCTCTCAGACTCATAAGAATTAGGCCATGCCAACAAAAGATGACTTTATCTGTAATCTTTTAGTCTTAAAAATCTCACATCTCTTTCACTGCTTCAGGAAGAAAATGAGGTTTAGCTACAACTGGACAGGGTGCTACATAACTTCATAAAGGCTCCCTTTCCCACAAAAGCTTGGACTAGGAGGTCTTTTGAGATCCCCTCCGACCTGCACTGCTCATTGATTTGACAGTATTCAAAGTAAAGGGCTCTCACCCTCTTCTTATCAGTGGATGGCAGGTTAATTGTTGGAAAAGAACTTGCTTCCAAACAGCAAAGCCTGCATTTGGTCAGGTTCAAGACACACACTGCAAGTATCTCTAAACCAATTTTCCAGTGTCATATTTGCTTTTATCTTCCCATGCTTTCAGTGCTCCTTTTGAAACAAAAGGTATCCTCTTCCCTTTAAACAAGCCAACCCTTAACCCCCCTCAACCTTCCCTCATTCTGTTATCCTTCGTCCCTTTTATGTTGTTTGTCCCTCTCCTTCCACACGATTCCCTCCTCCTTGAAACCAACCAATTCCTCTCTCTGCAAACACTGATAGGTGGGTTCCCTCTCTTCTTGCACTCATTCTCACTCTGCTCTTTTTGATGAATGCCCAAGTGAATCCTGCTCAGTTGTCAAGTGTAAAAAAAACAAACAACAAAACAAAACAAAAAACTAACCCACCAAATCCAGTTCCTCAGGCCCATACCCATGACATCTTCAGCAAGTGCAGAGAGATGGCTCTTCTCTGCTCTTCCCCTGAGAACTGGATCATGAGATGTAAAGCCTATCCATACCTGATGCTGGCTGTAGGATCACAGAATCATCAACTGGTTTGGGTTGGAAGGGACCTTTCAAGGCCATCTAGTCCAACCCCCCTGCACTGAGCAGGGACATCTGCAACCAGAGCAGGTTGCTCAGAGCTCCATCCAACCTCACCTGGAATGGTTCCAGGAATGGGATATCAACCACCTCTCTGAGCTAGCCAGGCCAGTGTAAAAAAATTTTACCCTCAGTGTAAAAAATTTCTTCCTTGTATCCAGTCTAAATCTCCCTCTTCTAATTTAGGATCTTTCCAGCACATGCAGATCATCCTCTCCCAAATACTTGTGTAGGAAACAACCTGCTCACACATGCCAGAGCCTGGCACGCGCCTGTCCACGGGCAGCACAGAGAAACTGGGATGCCCTGTGGGATGGTGCTGCAGGTGAGAAAGGAAAAGAGAATCTGTTTTCTGCATCTGAAGGTAGCACTACCATTTAAGGCTGCCCTTCAATTTCTAAGGCTTGCCAGTGAGCAGGCTCCTCAGGGGTGAAAGCTGCTACAATCTCCTGAAACAGGAAATAAAGCGAAAAAGAAAAGGCCTGATATCTAGATACTGCCAAAAACCCCCAGGAATCTACACAGCTTGCTGGGGGAAAAGGTACTGTCAAAAGGGAAGAAGTGTTTTTAGCTGTGTGCGTGTGTCACTCAAACTCTACCCATGTTCCTGCACTTCTCTTAGTCCTGGTATTGAAAAAGTGCCTTTGAAAAAATCCTGTAATCAATAGATGCTCTTGGGCTTCTCTTGGGGCCATTGCTGGAATTCAAGCAGAGGATGTATAGCACTTTCAAAGTCACTTTCTTATATTCTGACCTCTCAGCATAAAAGGTAACAAACCCAGCTACAGGGATTCAGATCTGGTGGACCCTGGCTTTATGCCAGTACCTCTCAGGCTACTCAAATTGCAAACACGAAATAACATGTTTTTCTCCTGTTAAGGGCATATAAGACAAAGCTGACCCAATTCAGCAGGAGTTCAAAAGTATTTATATTGAATCGTTCCAAATCCCACTCAGAGAGGGACACCGTGAATATTCATTTTTGTGTGCATGCATAATTTTAAATTGGCATTGCTTTAACATTAGTGCTTGGTTTAATTGAACATAATCTATTCCCTAATGAAATAAATATGTTGTCTGGGGTTGGATAAGGCTATCCAGAGCTGCCTGTACAAAAAATTTAAAATGTTCGGGTAAGAACATACTTAAGTATAAAAAAATATTCAAAGAGTGTGCTTATTGGTCCTTTTCAAAAGACTTGCAAAGATTTTCAATATTTGCTCTCTGCACCTTGCTGGCAGTTCATGCAGGGCCAGCGCTTACAGATGGACAACCTGGGAGCAGCATGAAAAATTCACACGTGCCAGAATGGAGCAGAGCTTTTCAAGTTCTATTTGCCAAAGGAAATGCTTTTAGCTACTGAGATATAAAAAATATGTAGCGATGAAAAATAAACTTCTGCCTGCACAACACCATCTAACTGGAAGGTTTTTTCCTTTCCCTTCCACAGAGAAGTCCCTGCCAATGCTAGTAACTGTGGCTTGTACCATTAAAAAGACAAAACCACCCTTACTTCCTTTCTTATTGTCTAAGCATTTCTCTTCAATGCTTATTTCAGCATAGAATACACTGCTGCCCGGTTCTTAGATCTAAATGATGTGTCTGAGCTTTAAGAATCACCATGGAACGATTTTAAAACAGTGGGAATTTTATTGCTTAAACAAACACCCTCAGACAAAAAAGATGTAAATGTATTACCCAAACTGCCAGAAATTATGAGACCAAGTTCTTAATTAAAAAAGTACAAAATAATTGGTAGGATGAATTAGCTTGGATGCAATTTGAAAAGCTCAGTACCATGTAAATGCAGTATTTTAAGAGGAGGCCAGTGAGAGAGTTAACTGTAGAAGAACTGTGCCTTCCTTAATCCCTCCAGAGACAGATTTGATGGCCCACACCTAATGGGACAGAGCTCGGTACACATTCTCCCCAGGGTTTAAGGGAACAGGGATGGAACAGAGAGATGGGGGAGAGCAAGAGAGT
Source organism: Eurystomus gularis (assembly GCA_013400335.1). Lineage (NCBI taxonomy): Eukaryota > Metazoa > Chordata > Aves > Coraciiformes > Coraciidae > Eurystomus > Eurystomus gularis. Next base: position 266,510 of record VZZY01002645.1, read on the forward strand.
ACAAGCACGCACTCAGTCAGGCACATGGAATAGGTTCAGAGCAGGTTCATAATCTCAGCCAAAAGCATCAAACATTGGGGTAAGAAATCCCAAGGATACAGCATCTAAAAATAATTCAGTTCCACGGAGAACTCTATTCATCTCATTTGGAAGTTAAGCAACTCATCTCCCTCGCTGTGCCAAGAAGAAATCGCCACAGGAGAAGTGATAAATTCAGCAGGCGCTTGTAGCTTCCCTCCACAGCTGCAAAGCTATGGCACGGAAACTCTGACCCCCAAGTATGTTAAACTCAGGCATAACGGTTGTTCAGGGCAGCTTTGGCTTTAGGAAATGCAAAGATGACATCTGTCTGTCTGTCCTTTATGTCAGTAGAGCAGTATCTGAGCTACCAAATGAATTCAGAGACAGCCCAAGTTTGAACTACTTAACTCTTTGACTGCTGCTCCCTTGACACACTGGTTCTTCACGTTGGAGAGAACAGTCCATGCATAATAAATAATGATTTTCTTTGTTGTTAATTCATCTGTGAACTAATAAAACTATGTAACTATAACACAAATTCTCCATCAGTAAAAAAAAAAAACCCAGGATAAAAATGAGTGACAATAAAGGTTTGTCTTCTATATGGTGCTGTGGTTTGCAGGACCATTACCTACACTGGGTATTTCTGGGGACACACACGTTGCCTTTCGGAGGCTGGCAAAGCATCTTCAACATTTCTAATTCTTGATGAGGAGCAGTAATGCATTATTAACAACAGCAGGTGGGTGACTCCATTTACAGAGTGCTGAGACTTGTTCTCTCTGAGGGAAAGGACTGGATGGGTACAAAGACAGCACTTGAGTGACTACGGACGACAGCAGAACTGCCTCCCAACTACTGTGTGTTGTTAGTACATGAAGCATTTTATCTCTTAAGTTGTTCACAAGCAGCCATCAAGGAAAAGGAAATCACAGCCAAGTGAAAAGGCTCTCCTGTGCCAGTAACATTGTAAAGCTGTGGGAAGCAAAGCAGCAGGGAAAGATACCGAGGTCATAAAACGGAAAGATCCAACAAGCAGGACATTCCGGGGATTATGAGCAAACACGGTGAAGTTTACTATCCCCTGTTGAACAACAACATAACTAGCAAGAAGGTGAAGTTTGCTGATGAGCCCAGTAATGCTCATTATTAAAATACTAGCAGTGAGTACCTTTGAGAAGGCTCTTGGCTGCTCACACAGTAGAAAAGCAGATGAAAACAACTATACATACACTGTGGTGGTAAGGTACACAACAAGACAGTGACTTACAACAGTCAGATTCCACCACCAACTCATCCAAAAAACCTGGTGCTACATCACTGAAGAGGTGGTTTGTGCACAGGCAGAGAAAAATAAAACCCATGTTTGAAGGTATAAACTGAGGATAAAGCCCAATAAAAGTGAAGTGGTATTATGTAAATCTGCCGCGGCTTTCACACTAATGCACCGCTCTCTTCTGATCTTCTCATCCCAGCAAGAAAACTAGAACAAAACCAAACTCCAGAAGTATAAACTGATTAAAGGCAGACAAGAGGGGGATTTACAAATGGTATGTTTTAAAGAGCAACTATTTTAGAAACAAAAGCAAGAAGGGATTATAGATGTATACAACAAATAGAATGGAAATTAACTAAGCTCCTCATGCACCCCATTACATAAGAAAACCGAGGGGCAATTTAACATGAGAGGCAGAACATTTAACTGATTGTCAGGAGACCTTTTCTAATGCTATCTATAAACCAGCCTGTAGAATTCTCTACCACAAGATATTATACAGGCAAATTTTTTTCAGCAAGATTAAAAAAGGATTATGTGTTTATATAAGGAAGAATAACATATGTAGCTGCATTAGTCAGGTTTAAAAATAACAAGAGTGAGCAATTATCATGCTTCAGGACACAAGCTGATCAACAGCAAGGATCAGGAAGATATTTTTCCCCTGATGGGACAGCACTGCAGATTTGGCCAGATAACAATTTCAACTTTCCAATGGAAAACTGTCTCCAGTCACAGAAGGGATGCAGAATAGGATGTGCAAGTTTAAGGAGAGTAACAAGAAAACCAAAGAAATGAAGAGGATACCACAACAGGGATACATTGATAATACATCTATTAATAAAATGCATCATAAGGTTGCATGTACTCAGCATGATATGCAGTCAAAAGTACTAAAGGAATCCAATTTCCAAGTCACTGGGAATCATACTAAAAAATTCATGAGGAAACAAGAGCTTCCCAATAGCTGAGGAGAGCTACATCGCCTTTTTGCATCCCAGTTCAGCAAGGTGCTTAGCATGGATGCAACCAGAAGCAGAACCTGGCTGCTGCCTTCATGTGAGCTGTCCACAACAGGCACTAGCATAAGGAAAGAGGATCCTTGAAAGCCCCTATATCCAGGAATTAAGGAATAAAGGTCAGAAGTCTGTCTAGAGAACAACAAACCAACAGTGATAAACCATAAATATTATAAGAAACAGGTCACCTGAGTCTATCAGAGTGCTGGATCAAACAACAGTTATTGGCTGCAGCTGGTGAAGTCAGTGGAGAAGCGATGGCCTCCAGCCTCAACACCAGTCAAGCAGCCAGATTTCCGTCTTTCCCTCACCTCAGGAAGGAGGCAATAATTTTTGTGACCCTGGCTCTTTACACTCCTGGCACACAGCCAGCAAGCACAGCCCAACACTTCAGCCCTTCACCTTTTGATAACACAGCATACATACTAATTAGAATAATTAATGGAAAGGAGCTTTGTCAAAGCTGGGAAGGCAAACCTGAGAATTGGCTGCAGGAATATCTAAGAAGAGTAATTACGACAAGTGATAAGGTATCAAGGTAGAAGAAAAGGTCCAATGGGATGCGGTGGGGACAGCGGCATGACTGCCTCTGTTTAACATCTTTGTTAATGATCTGGAAGAAAAGTGAAACAGCACATTAATTACACTGGGCTATATTAAATTAGGAGGTGAAGTGAGGGCCAGGGAGGACAGAGAAATGACACAAAGGGTTGTGAGCAATTAGAAACTGATAACACACATTCCTGTGAACTTTAGTACCAGAACTTGGGAGAATCAACTGAAAGGAATTAAAAACAGAAGAGCAAGAAAAGTGATAAAAGGGCCAGGAGGGCTGATTTGCAGAAGATGCATTAATTAAACTCTGCATAACTCCATGATTTGGAGGTGAAGAATAGAATGAGTGGGTACACCCAAGGACAAATGGAATGTGACCAGTGTTTAAAGCTATATACCTTCATACTTCCCTTATGTTAATTGCAGGGGAATCAGATAAAGTGAAGTTTACACCAAACATGATAAAAATGTTCCTGCTTTTGAGACAGCGTCACAAAGTGGATATACCTGCCACTGGGCTCCATGCTGAAGTCTGATGCCATGAACAAATCCGCTTTGGCAGAAAAAGGAAGGTTATAGAGCCTGCAAACAGTATTACTCCAGAATAAAGATACGGATGAGAACTTGGTGAGCATCCTGGAGCCAAGCACCCATTTATGCCTCTCCACACAAAACCTGCGGAATAAGCGCCAGCAAACCTAAGCATCACAGGCAAAAAAAATTAAAGCAGATTCAAACAAACTGTCACAGTAAGAAAGGAGAGGAAAGTGCAAGGAAAAACGTTAATCTTACAACAGGGAGGAGACATTTGAACACGGCCAGTTTTTCATGAAGGATGTCACGATGCCTCACATTAATGTAAATCAACAGTCCCATCTCTGCATTGGCGCTGACGCAGAATTAAAAATATGTACTCGTGTGCTGTCAGGTCACACGGCCAGAAAAGATCAGCCTTGTCCTAACCTGGCAGCATGACGGTAGCGGAGCAGCGCTCTGGAGAGGCAACAATCTTGCTGACTGCATAAAAGATGAGGCTGGGCAGCCGTGAGATCTCATCAAGCTTTGACCTTCACTTAGGCTGGCTGCGTTGTCTTCTGTTCCATTTAGCAGTACTCTTAAAGAGCAAAGAGGCAGACAGGATTTCTATAGATCCAATTATACCCTTGACTAGAAACAAACCAAGGAAGGCAATCTGTAAGTATCAGTCTTCCCATCATAAGCGCACAGGGTTCCTATAAAACTCATTTTATTTACTTCAAAGACAGTGTTTTGTCTTTCGTATTTCATTTGCACTTGTCTCTTTGCCTCTTTCTCATATTTTTTTTTCCTAATAGCCAGCGGACAAGGATGAATCATGTATTATTTGTAATAACAACTCACTAACAACCCTAACCCAAAGAAGAAAAAACTGGAGAGCACGATGCAAGCCTGAAGAGTGGTTTAGCAATTCCTCTCTACTCTCCCACTGAAGGAGGTTTGAATATTTTGACAGCCTCGTATTTACCCTGGCCCCCCAATTCCAACTGCAGAGCAATGAGAGAACTCGGGAGGTTGCCACAGCACTACTGGGGCTCAACAGTGCAACAGTGGGGAATGGGATGCGCCAAGACTGAGATGCTCTGCCAGGACATAGTGTGTGTGGGAAGGGAAAAGCTGGTTTCTCGCCCACCTATGCGTCATGATGCCTACTTCTAGCCAGTTCCGTCTGCCTGCCTATTTGTTCAGTCAAATAATATTCATTATTAAAAGAAATACGACTTTTCCTATATATGCCTATCTAGCACACATCTGTCTAGACATGAGAAGCCACCCTTCCACACTTCCTCATCATGACTTTCCTACCTTTCATGTCCTTTTGTTCTCTCTCAATATTCCTCCCAGATACGCTTGGAAATTGTCAAATGGCAATTAATGGAACTGATCCTAGATGGAGGCTGATGGTTTAACTGCAGACAAGAATATCTGGGAAAGTGGGGAAGGAAAAGAAAGGACAAGGACCAAGAGCTCTCAGCTCTGTAAGCATGCCTTGTGCTTTTCAATGTCAGTATTAGCAGAACCCACTTTATTTGCCTTGGTGGGAGGTAACACGTTGCACATGCTGGTCCATGTAGTGGCTAGTCCTGGGGAAGAGTGTGTTTATAACTGCTGAAATCCTACTTTTCACACAATAGTAAGTTTAAGCATATGTCTTCTCCTCCAGTGCACACACAGGAGGTAGGAAGGCAAATTTCCTGAACTTTACACATCAGCCTCTTAAAATAAATCCTTCATTGACCACTGCCACTGAAGAGACTACTTAAAAAATGTCTTGTCAAGGAAATGTTCGCTTAAAGGCCATTATGCTCTTATGAATCAAAATTCCAGATGCTAAACAAATGCCAATTAGCAGTATTAAAAAAACAGATGCCTTTTTCTGAGTGAGTACCACTGCCTGGTGTTTGAAAGGAGAAAAAACTGCACAGAACATGCTGGAAACCACTGTCCTATTGAGAAGACAGCTTTTAAATAGCTTTTCTGAGAGACAAACTTAAAAAGCTGTAAAAGCAACTTATTATGAAAGTCTCAGCATAATTTCCCATCAGTATGGAAGAAGGTTAAGCTGTCCCCTGCCTTAAGCTGCTTTCTCTTTGAAATCCAAGCAGTGAGCAGAAGAGGTATGGCACAGAGTCAGCTCCAGACAGCACCACGCTGCAGCTGCCTACAGCCCTCCAACCTGTGCTGTAGGTGTCAACATTTGAAAAACAAAAGCGCAAGTTGCCTTAGTGTTAATCTCCTTTCTACATACGATAAACCCCTGTCAGGATGACCTCACACACACACAAATTTAAAGCCATTATAGGCACTCCTTACATCCTTCACTTGAAGCTCTTCTCAGCCTGCTGATCTGAGCCTTCCATGAGGCGCCCAAGTCATCTCACCTACTTCTGAGAGCTGGGAAATTCTTAATATAAATCAAAGGAAGAAACACGATTCCTCCCCAGCTTATCACCCACCTCCTAGAAGTGTGCCAATCCACAAAGTTAACAGGGTATTTCATTTCGGGAGTTTTGGCTTGAGCTCATCTGTTTTCTTAAGCGATCTGACTTCTAATTGCAGCTTGCTCTTTTAAACAGATCAGAAGCTGGCATGTTTTAAAACAGGGTGATCTCAGCCCCCACCTGCGCTGCAACCTGCTCAGGAGCAACAGCGTATAAATGGGCTATTCCGAGCAAAACCTACAAAGCCAGAAGCCTTGTCCCTATGAGAAAGACAGGAGGGTGCATTATGCTCCTGGGTATCCAGGTGGCTAGACAGACAAAGCAGCATAATACCAGCTACACATGGCACAAATAGCTTCTAGGGGTTTTTTTGCTGGTTTATGCCCAAGAAAGGCAGCCACATACTGCATCCTGAGCCTATTCACCAGAGTCATAAAAGCCCAATACACTGTCAGGGGAAATGAGAAATGTTCCGCAAGGTTCTTGTTTTGCAAAACAGCAGGAGCTCTTTGGTATTAGAGAACTATTAGAGAAGAATTAGAGAAACATTAAAACATTACTTAAAAGATAGGATCAGCTCTAAAAAGATTGTAAAAATATGAGGAACAAAGAAAAAAGGAGGTATATAAAATAAACAATACAGACTGTAATCAAACACTTCTGATATGTAGCTTGCAGTTGTTAGACAAGACTCTGACAATGCCTGTATACATCTAAAGGGTAGGGCAATTACTTATACATGAAGTCAAAGAAGACAGAGAATTTCTTATAAACAAAAATGACTTCAGAAGACTGAAGGCTCTCAGAGTTCAGAAACCCTCCTGGAACTGTGTGGACCATGCGCTCAGCATAAAAATCTCAGAACGTGACATAACAGAATATTCTTGTGACTACCTTCACAATCAACTAGACCAAAATGCTTTTTCCCCCAGGTACCACCCAGAGAACAGGTCACCGAAGTGGCAGAGGGTAGTTCACAGAACCACAGAATAGCTGAGGTGGGAAGGCACCTCCAGAGGTTGTCTAGTCCAAGCCCCCTGCTCAAAGCAGGGTAAACTAGAGCAAGACACTTAGGACCGTGCGTCCAGTCTGCTTTTGAATATATCTCCAAGGATGGAGGCTCCACAACCTCCCAGGCAACCTGGTCCAGTGCTTATTCACCCACATAGTGAAAAAAGCTTTTTCTTATGTTTAAATGGAATTTCTTATATTTCAATCTGTGCTCACCACCACTTGCCTAAAGAGCCTGGCTCTGTTGTCTTTATTCCCCTTCGTCAGGTATTTACACACGTTGCTAACATTTCCCTCAGAGCTGTCTCTTCTCAAGGCTAAGCAATATATTCTGCTCTAACAGCTACTTCAGATAGTTTTTGAGCTAGAGGAAAATGTAGTTCATGTTCTTTCAATAGACATTGGAAGTTCAAGTTTTGTTCTGACAAGAAAGTCGTTACAACAGAAATATTTCTTCCCAATGAGGACAGTCAAACATTAGAACAGGTTGTCCAGCAAGGCTGTGCAATCTGCATCCTTGGGGTTTTTTTTTTTCAACACCTGACTGGATAATGCCCTTGAGCAACCTGATACAAGTTAGCCCAGCTTTGAAGAGGGGGATAGATCAGAGGCTTCTAGAGGTCCCTTCCAAACTATATCACCCTATGACTCTGAAAAGGGACCAAGGATGGATACCCAGTATAGTCACTTCGGTCTCTTTTAAGTCCAATAAATCACAGGTTTACAGGTTGCTTTAAACACCATATATTCTATACACTCTGACCAACCTTAATACTTTTATAATTTAAATAACTCTCACTAAATCCTTGGCTGTTTTTCTATTTACTTTTAAAATGACACAATGTAGGATTTAATCAAAACTCAAGTTTCACACACATTTGGATCTAAAGTGAGCTTGCAAGTGGGTTTAAAAAGGATGACTGCTATCTAAAGCAAATCAAGAACATATACATTAAGGTACAGAAACAGCATTTAAGTCCAAAGAGAATATACAAAACCTCCAATGTTCCCTAGATAATTCTCCTCCTGTTTTTCCTCAGGTTTTAAGCTAAGCAGATTACTTGCCAAAAACAAAAAGTGCTATGAAAATACTTGCAATATTCAAGTTAGATATTTTGAAACACAAACAAATATTGCTAAAAAATTATGGAGCACCTCATTTTACCTTGAGGGATTTGCCCTCAGGCTAATAATAGAAAGGCCTTTGTGCTCTTGCATGTGCTGACCAAAGACCGACACAAGCAAGAAAACCTGGACTCTAGGTGAAAAAGTCTCCTGCAGACCCACAGCCAACCAAGCTCATGACAAAAACTGAAGAGCAATTAACACACCTGCAGAAATTTCTTCAGTTTCCCAATAAATTATGAAGCCATTTCAATTTTCTACATACTTCATTGGCATGGGGAAAATAACATGCTATCCCCACAGCCTAAAGGAACTTTTTTCCTAGTCAAAATTGAATATGTAACGCAATCCCTGGCGGCGACTTCAAAAGTATTTATATAGGTCGCTGCCCACATTACACTGGTGTTTCACTATTTGCAGCTTTAGATCAAGGCAGTGAAAACAAGCAAGTTACAGATCTACCAGAAATCTCATGGATAATACATGACAGTTGATAGCAATACCTCTTGGTCAATTGGAAATGTTAACTAAAGACTCTTTTTTCCTTTCCCCCCCAGAGCTTAGCTGTACGCTGTGATATTTTAATCTCCTCCTCCTATTCAATGAGAAAAATGCCTCCTTTGCAGAAAAAGCACACTTACTGGCACTTTGAAAGGAGAAGTATTCGAAGCATCCATGGAGTTGGTTTTCTCAGAGGTGCTGGTCCCGGAGATGCTCCGTCTGCGAGGAGATCTCTCTGCTGGGACCTCTATGGAAGAGAAAAAAAAGAAGGTGAATGGGTGCCGGGGGGTGGGGAATAGTCAGGTTTTATGCTGTACAGGAGAGACGCCTCAGCAAAGTTCCAAGTGCATTACTAAACTGCTGAATTACACTCACCTATTTTTCTATACCTTATTTACTTACACAGTTGCAATGGCATTTCCACTGACAGATTCAAGGTTGTGAATCTGACCTGATCATAGGTAATTTTAATAAAAAATGCTGGTCAAGATCAATATCCAAACATATTTAGCATTCTATCACTGTTTGTGAGATCATTCAGAGAACTTTGATTTTTTTTTTTTTTTTTTTACTAAGCAATGCAGTAATTAGATTACTAAAATCAAGATGCAGGGAAGCTCAGTTTGGTCACAGCTGAACAGAATTTGACAAGGGTCAAAGTTCAGTCTTACACGATCACACTACTTGCTCAAACCATGCAACCAGCAGAAGACTCGTAACTTCCCGGGTAATATGACATATGTATCTCTGCAGATAAAAAAAAATAGGTCAACTTCTCCTCATTCTGGCAATATGACCTTACTAAGATACGACTTTGGCATCTTAAAATCCTTGCAGGCTGATCTGATGAGCACAAATATTCATAAAAGATGCACTTATATCTTTTTCTAGTCTAAATACCAGAATAATAGCGTAATGAAGTATACACACTGCTAAAGATCTCTACACAAACACACAGACACTGCACATATATGCATTTTTATAGATGGCTAGATACACATACATACAGATACCTTTATCACAACTGCTGCCCATCTCCAGCTCAATTGCCAGACTTAAAGGAATCCAGCTTCATGAAACATCCCCCAGCACGGGGAGGGAAAAAAAAAAAAATCACTTCCTAGCAGAAAGTCCATTGTTATCTTCTGAATCTTAAAGAAAAGGAGTAAGCCGTGACTCCAGACAGTGACATGTTGACTCCTGCCGTTTTCCTTTCAAGAGACAGATGCAGCTTAAACTTCCATTGCTGGCCGCCCGGCCCTGGGGATCCGTGCTACTTCCACTTCAGAGAACGCTGGGTCTCTCCATTCCCCCTCCCTCCCCACAGCCTGCAGAGAGCAAGCAAGCCAGCGCAAAAGAAACACAGAGGACTGCAGCTATTCAATCAATCGCTCCGACTGCACATCCTCATTAGTTACTTTCAGGCTATTAACAGACGCCCAACTGCCGGCTTCCCTCTGCTACGGAAAATTTCACTGTATATCCTGATTCACAGCAGCAAAAAAGGTTTGCAGAGATAGACAGCCAGCTGGTGCCACGAGAGAAGTGTTTTCCTCAAAATAATCGGAGGAAAAGAATGAGAAAAGCCTTCTTCAGGGATAACGCTACTTGTGATGTCTTTGCATACTGGATTTTGATTTCACCAGAGTTCTAACCTGTATCTCCAATAGATGCCTGAAGAACGACAAAATGGAGAGTACCGAACGAGAGGCTCAGAAATCCGGACCCTGCAGTGTTAAGTGTCTTGCACTGTAGATATTTATCTTCTAAAAAAACAGACCACTAACCTTCATTCAGCCTCTCAGTCTGCCGGTAACCATCGATGGGGAAAGGACTGCTAAGAGAGAGAGCAGACTCCTAAACTGGGCAAGCAAAAGTCTTAACACCCAATGTGGCTACCACTGGAAAATGGGCAGGGCACAGCCGCTTGCTGCTGGCCATGAGGACGATGCATGAGCCCTGCTCGCACCCACCGAGTAAATCACAGTCCATCACAGCCCGCAGTAACTGCCCTAGAGCAATACCACTTTTGAGGAGATTTCTTCTTCGGCTGATGAGCAGCACGGGGCACTTTGTCTTCCAGCTAAGGAGGCATCACCTGCTCCAGTGCTGGAGGTTAAGTCCCTGTCAGGGCACCTTTACAGAACAAAGTGCTTGGAGCAGGGCCAGCGCTAGCCCAAGGTTTCTGAGTAGCGGTCAGTCGCGCGGTCTCAGGATCCTCTGCAGAGGTTGCTAGCTTTATCCAAAGATGAGCTCCTTTCTACCACCAGCCACCTCCTCCTGCCTGGATGAAACTTATTTCCTGCAGCACCTGTAAGTACTGCTCTCCCAAATAGAGCTGCATTACATAGGATTTAAGGGACTGCTTCTGCCGTTCTCACTGTAAATGTAATGAAGGCAAATGGGAGTGATATATTTACTTGGAACTGGGGACTAAAGCAAGCACCTTTTATTTCACATCAAGTAGTAATGTGTAACGTAATAGGCTGGGCTTTCTCCATTTCTAACACACAGGAAATCACATCAAAGCTGCTTCAGTAATTTAACACAGTCTGTTAACTTTGCTGAGTCATAAATGAAAATGGGAGCCTGAATTCCACCACGATTTTCAACAATAGGTTCTGCAGGAGGGGCAGTTTAGGAAAAAGTTTAAGTTTAAACCAAAGGGAGGTGAAAAGCTGCAATGAGGAACATGCATGACTCTCCTCACCTTCTCTCTTCCCCCTACATCCACCAATTCAAGTTCTCTGCAAATAAAACACTGAGATTCCATCGCTGAAATGAGTTTCTTCCGTTCTCAGGCCATCACAGAAGTGTACCAAATGGAGAAGGGAAAAACACAGTGCCTGCAACAAACTAAAAATAAAACTACCTTTCCCTCTACCCCCAAAAACCAAGAACAAATAAACAATATGCTTAGTCCCCAGGAAAATGAAGACCTAGATATAGCAAAGATTGTTGAGATATGTTACCTGGGAATCGAAAGCTAAAGCAACCTGCTACGATGCCTGTAGAACAATATTTTTGCTGAGTTGTGTAAAAAAAACCAACAAACTAACAACAAAAAAACCTATACTGTCACCACCAGGCAAAAAAAATTCTACAGTTCCCTCCCCTGCTCCCCAAGTAATGCTAGAGGCTACTCTTGCATAATCTTCACCTGCTGTAACAATCAATGCACCTCTCACTGGCTTAGTATTAAATTACAACTGCTTTCTGCATTGCTCACTCTTGGGGATCAAGACTACAGCTAAATCACATTGTTTCTATGGATAAACACTCTGAATCCCTTTTCATCCACTTGCAATTTCTGGAAAGGGAAAAAAACCCAACCTAGACAGAACCCCTTTTCAACCTTAAAAAAATAATCCGTCAAACAAATGAATTGTAAAACATCCCTATGGGACACTTAATTTATCACCTCATCTATTGGTGATATGCAATAATATTTATGTAAATAAATATTTATGCAAATAAATGTTTACACACTGCACAGAAATAGTCAGTTACAACTTCACTGAGGCAATTACTCAGCAACGGCAGGTGCCTCAGAAGAGAGAACTGCCCAAGGATACAATGAAGGTAGGTGTCTTCACATCTTCATATTGCGCCACTCTACACCAGAGCTTGTTTTGCTCACCAGAAGGCAGGTTTGTGTAAGACAGGTGCCACTTACTATTAGGAGTAGTGGTGATGACTGACCTCCTTTGAATGTAGTCACTTTGGCCACAGCAGCGTAGCCTCAATGACCTCCGGCCAGGATGTGGCTCTCGGACTCGAGCTGAATTTCCTATTGCTGGGTCCTCTGGCCGCTTGAAATCTGAAACCTGGCTGTTGTGGGAATTCATATTTTACTGCAAAGAGTTTTTTCTTGGGTGGGAGAAGCGGAGGTGAAACAAACCTCCCAGCTTTGCAGGACAGTGCCTCCTACTCTATTTTTCTGAATTGGAAATGATTGGAGAAGGGCAGCAAAAAAAGAAATCAGGAACAAAGAAACATCCTCAGGGGTTAAGAGTGAGAAGAATTAAGTTACTGAACTTGCAAAGAAGGTCAGAGAAACAAAGATTACAGGGGCGTGTGTGATTTTGCAAAGGGCAATACCATGAAACAACTGCACAGTCTCAGTGGAACTTGTGTCAGGACTGCAGCACCTTTTAGACTGGTCTTGTGTCCTCCCAGGCCTGGCAAGAACATTTCCAGATCTGAGTTCCAAGCTTATTGAAGTCCAGAAGGTGACTTTGAAGCAGTCCCAAAGACTAGCTGAAGATGCAAAAAAGGGGCAAGCATGTTGGCAAGCGTAACTCTGTCCTGTCATTGCTCATATGGGGCTGGTACTGGTCTCCGTCACAGCAAGCAACAGGTCAGACCATCCACTCCAGGCTGTCAGGTCCTACACGTTGATGATAAAGTTCTTGGCCTGGTCATGTTCTGCTCACCAGTCCTTTATCAGCTGTGACTTTTAGGAGTTCATAATAATCAATCATTTGTCACAATTGATAATCAAAGTCACGAGTTTATCAAGTTGTGTCTTTTAGCAGTTCGTGACAACACAGGGCTTAGCACTGACCAATTATCTGCTTCCAACATCCTCCACTCTGATGTGCAAAAAATTTGAGTTTATGAAAGGCTACGTTTACCATCCACTGAAATACAAAAAAAATCATGCTCTCATAAAGTTTAATTAGTACTTCTTTCCCAAGACATAGTCTGCTGAGAAAAAAAATAAATCCATCCTCAAATTAATTCTTTAAGTACCTTTAGTCATTATCTTTGTGTTGTCTTTGCTAGGAAGGGGCAGACTTGCTGGTGTGTATTATCTACTGCTTAGGAAAATAAAAGAAAGATACAATAAGATTTCAGGGATTGGGACTTCCTTTTGTCTGTACACATCCTGATATGATGTGACTACAGGAGACAGAACATGATTCATAAAAAGAATCCATTCATTCTGCCTCTCAAGTTTAGCTTAATTACAGGCATTCGAAAAATACAGAACCAGTTCCATATGACCAATATGCTCCAGCTCTGTAGCCCTCAACACAAGAACGACATGGACCTGTTGGAGCAGGTCCAGAGGAGGCGACGAAGATGATCCAAAGGCTGGAACCTCTCTGCTGTGAGGACATGCTGCAACAGCTGGGGTTGTTCAGCCTGGAGAAGAGAAGGCTCTGGGGCAGGGGTCCTCAAACTTTTTAAACAGGGGGCCGGTTCACTGTCCCTCAGACACTGTCGGGGACTGGACTATAGTTTGGAAAAAAATGAACGAATTCCTACGCCCACTGCACATATTTTATTTGTAGTAGTGCACAAAAAAAACAGGAAAAAGAACGCCGTATCCGGCCCGCGGGCCGTAGTTTGAGGACCCTTGATCTGGGGAGACCTTCTTGCGGCCTTCCAGTATCTGAAGGGGGCTTACAAGAAAGCTGGGGAAGGACTTTTTACAAGGGCTTGTAAGTGATAGGATGAGGCGTAATGAGTTCAAACTGGAGGAGGGTAGATTTAGGTTAGAAATTAGGAAGAAGTTCTTCACTCAGAGTGGTGAGATACTGGCACAGGTTGCCCAGGCAAGTTGTGGATGCTCCATCACTGGATGTGTTCAAGACTAGGTTGGAGGGGGCTTTGAGCAACCTGGTCTAGTGGGAGGTGTCCCTGCCACTGGCAGGGGGGTTGGAACTAGATGATCTTTAAGGTCCCTTCCAACTCAAACCATTCTATGATTTTATCCTAATTACGTACCCAGAACCAGGCCTTCCCAAAGACAGCCTCTCAGGTGCACTTCCATTAAAACGTCCCCAGCTGAAACAAAACAAAACCCCACCCAAGTATTTCCCCCCACTTTATATAGTTACCATGACACTCCCCAGGAGAAAATGGTAATTGCTGCTCGTCACAGCATTAGCTGAGCCATCAAGCAATCCTACAATTAGCCTCTTGTCTGAAGGAAGGCTCAGTAAGCTACACACACTCTACTCCTTTCTTAAAGCAAAATGTGTCGTTGTTTTAAATGCAGTAGTGCTCATGAAGCAATAGTTACCACAGTGGACAAACGAGCTAAATATTTCCCTTCAGAAATTCACTTGCTCGGACATGTGATAGGATACATCTCAAACATGGCATGCCTAGAGGCCTCTTGCCAGGATGCAGCCTGGCACTGAACGGGCACCATTTCTGCCCCAAAGAGCTTACAGCCTTAACTCAAAACAAGGCACTATTAGATTGGGATATACCCTTCATGGGAGGCAGAAGGGAAAAAAGGATGTTAAGAAAATGAGACATGCAAATTAAGTTACCCTTTATGGGCCTCTGGGTTGTTGTGTTTGTTTTTTTTTTAAAAAAAAAAACCTATGCTGAAGTAATTAGCCCCAGATAAATAACTGGATCCTAGGGGGTGAAAAGGAGGAAGGATCTGGAAAAAAACTCATCTTTGTTATTGAAGGTTTGTAGGAACAGGATGGACAAGTGTCTCTCAAAGAGGACCGACAGAAGAGATCCTTCTGGGGATGTGGCGACAGACTACAAAGGGCTGAAAGATTTCAAGGCCTCCTTCAGCACTAGTTTCTACTCTGTCAAAAGGCCAATTAATCTTATGGATTAACTACAAAACAAATACAGAATAAAAACCTGCAGCACTTGACTTCTTATGACAGTATTTCTTTTACAAACACACTTAAAGAAATAATGGGCTTAAATCTAAGCTTGGAGGACTTGGTGCACTTATGGGTTTGCTGCTGGCAGCTAGTTTTTGAAGATGTTATTCACAGACGTAACCACCAGTTGAGTAGTTTACTGCATAGGCAGACAGAGATTCAGTATTGGTTTCACGGACAACAGGAACTACAGAGCTTGTTCCTTGCTTTACAAAGACACTACACTCAAACTCTGAGCTTGTAGGGCAGGAAAACAATCCAAAACAGAGCTACTGCCTTTCTACCCCATTACATGGTTATTAACTATTTGCACTACAAGTCACTCACTTACCACAGTGCATAAAAAACAAAGGTGCTTGTTTGCAAGCACCTGATGGTTTGGTCTCCTCCTATATGCATGTATTAAAACAAAGAAAAAACCAAATAAAACCCCCCAAACCAACATACATATATATGCCTTTTTAAAAAAATAAGGTTTATATACATGAATGAATGTTTATCAAGTAGAAGTATTCAGCTGGGCTGCTAATTTAAGTACTTTCATTCCAAATAAATGACTATGCAGAGTCTATTAAAAAGAGAGTATTTAACTCACTTTTAGAGCCTTTTAAAAATAAATCAGCATTTCCACAAGTACAAAAATCCAATGCGCTCCAAGGCAGTTTATGACATATCAGTGCAGCATAGATACTCAGTAACCTTATGGCACTCACAACTTCGTTAAGACAGAAGAGACTATTTTTGTCTCATTGTCTCTTTAGGGTTGTTTCTGAGAGCTCTTGTGACAGCACTAACAAGAATGAGATCTTGTTGGGTGCAGGCAATATTTACTTACTTTTTCAACCCTGGTGAAGTACAAACCAACTGACAAAACTAGAGACAGTAATAAAAAGCAGAAAGATAGAAGGCATTAGGAGATACATAAAAAGGAACAATAAGTAGGAATGTTTGAACAGCATCTTTCAGATGAGTATTACCTAATGAAATAGGAAGCTTGATACAAAAATAAATAAAAATGTGAATGTTTTATCTTGGGAGAAGTGTTCTTTCTTGTTTTGCTCACTTGGGGAGAATTCAGGCTTAGGCCCAATTCACAGACTGTCATAAAAATTTAATTAAATGCCTATGTGAGAAGCTTAGGGTAAAACCAAACTCAAAAACTCCCTGATCAGTTTTAAGTCCTGAAGTTCAAGTTTGTGTTCTGCCTAAAATACATTATGCAAATTCTACAAGGTATAACTTCAAGGTGAAAATGGAAACTTGCAGTGATGGCTTTTCCACATTTATCAAGACAACTAGATGGGCGGAGAAAAAAAAAAAGCCAGCAGAAGATAGATGAGAAAGATTGCATCCAAGTTACAGTATACTAAAGTCGCACAACAGCTATGAAGCCTCGAAAGGAGAATACAAAGGAAACTCTGCAAAGCTCCCTGGCTATAGAACTCCATCCTCAAAACAACTGCTAGACATCAATTATGATCAAAAACCCTGCCAGTCCATTAGCGGGGATTGTAAAAGAAGATACTGTGCTTTGCTAGGGATTGAGTCGATCAGAAACGTCTTGCAAGATGATCCAGGTAAATATCAAAGATTTTTAATTTGCAGACAGGTAATTCTGTTGCTGTTAGACACTTGCATTGTGCTGGCATATAAAAAATGTGGAATTGAACTAGTGCCCAGTTCAGAAGCAAGCAACCTAAATGGCAGTTTAAGTCACTTAAAGGACATTTAAGTAATTGATTCCTAAAGGACTTTACAGTCTGAAAGGTGAGACCTAACATGCAAAGCAAATGAACTCATAGGGGAGGCTGGAAGAAAGGGCAAGAATATCATAGGATATAATAATTTTTGGCTTTCAAGTACTGACTTTCACAATTTCTTTTTGCAGAATATTCTGAGGAAACCGTACATGGCATTTAGTGAGTACAACATCAGCTGTTATTAGACTGATGCACTCACTTTGAAGTGGAGGAATGAATCCTCCAGCTCCGCAAATGTGCGTCAGAAGTGAAACAGATGCACGTCCCTAAACCGTTAAACATGTCCTATGTGCGTGGCCATACAAAACTGGGAATGGCTGCCCCTTTTTAACCTCCTCATGCATCAGCCTGTAAAGCCTCCTTTAAGGGTTGACTCTACGCACAGCAACACAAATTGCCTGGACAACTGTGCCAACACAAAAGCAGATACAAGGAGCTACTGCACATGACCTGGAGATGTTGATGTCCTCGTTAGTTCATAATGATCTTGGACTGCCCCTGCTAATTCAAATTACCTTGTGTTTGCTGCAGAGAGACTGCACACAGACAATTAACGCAGATCAGCTGATGCATGGTAACTTGTTCCCGCAATGTAATTTGTTTAGAGGCTTATGACTTAGACACGCATTAGTGTGATATCAATATTTATTATCCTCATTATTAAACAACAGCCTTGAGCCACGGCTTTCAAACCCAGTGTTTTCTCTCTCTGCGAAACGGCTGTGAATCAAGGCATTCTTTAAAAAGCGATCTTTTGTGTTTGTTATTGGGACATTTTCACAAGTGACTGGCTCTTGGACGCATCAAAGCTTGACAGCTCTTCCCAGTTCCTCCTGATGGTCCAGGAGGCTGCTCTGAGCTTCAGTACCTCTTGCTCACTGTGGCAGGATTTTGCCCCCAAGCAGTATGAATGATTGTTATGGACACACAAAAAGAAAAAAATCCCAATGTACTGTAGACATCTGAGGGATGTCAGTGAACCTTCAATACAGCCCCAGAATGAAGACAGCATTTAGGAATTGGTATCTTTTAATGACAAAACTAAAAAGATAATTTAAATAATAATATGTACTTGGAGGCAAAAACTGCTGCCTTAAATAGCCCAGCTCTGTGACACCCTCTAGACTCTGGACTGAATAAATACTCCCTTGGTCTTTCTGGGGTGAGATCCCTGAAGAAGGGAGCACACAGCAATGAAGTGTTAACAAATCAAAATAGACTCTGTGGGGGTCCCTTATTTTCCTCCCACATTCTGTACTATACTAGGCCTGCTAAGTATAGAACTGCTTACCATAGTGAGACCAGGTAAACTACCTGCTGCAAAGAGCACTGCGAGGTACCTGCCTGTGGTCCAGGTGGAGGACAACAAAACTGGGGAGAAAAATAGCATCTGGATTGGCTGTTCCCTACGTGACCAACAGACAGAGATCCTCAATAGTTACTACTATGTCTTGATGGCAGGGAGGGGGAGATATTACAGCAAACATTATTTTAAATAGTCCATGGAAAGGAAAAGGAGCACATATATCAAGCAGCCCATCTGAGCAAGTTGGTACCTAGGAATTATCAACACAGAAAGAAAACAGACTGCATCTTGAGAACAACAGAAACCATTAAGGAGAGAGACAGAATGATTTGTGGAGATGGGATTAAAAGAACAAAACCAAACAACAGTTTGACATAGCAACAGCTCCAAGGGAAAGATGAAACAATAACCATCTTCTATGTGTGAATTCTGTTTAAAATATTTTCAGCCTTTAGTGATATTTATGCTGAGCTATAAATAAAAGAATAGGTTCAATTTTCTGCCTGAATGCTGTTAAACTAATGTGTAAGTATCCAGAAACAGAGCACACGATTGTTTGATTGTGCTTCCTTGATTTAATTTTTAGTCTAGAGAACTACCTACTCCCTTGGCTGAAATTTTTATTCGAAATGCATCCAACCATTTTTCTTAAGAAGAAAAACTTCCAGCAGTCTCCTCTGATTTATCCTACTACCACCACATAGTTGAAGAGTGAAGTTGTAGGCAAGCTGACAGAAAAGAGTGGAAGTAGACTGAACACAGCCATCAGCTGGTCAAATGGCACAGAGCAGAAAAACAGACCAGGAAGTACCATAGCTTAAGCCAGAAATTATTTTCTGTGTGGCGCAAGCCCACTTACACCTTGACCTTTGCCCAATGTGTTTGCAACTATTTCAAGCCATCAACAAGTTTTAATTAACAATTGTATACCACTTAAAAGCTTTTAAAAAGAAAGAATGTCAGGTAACTGAAGAAATAAAGTAGAAATTAAGCCAGGGAAAGTATTAAAGGCTTCCCGGGAAAGCATTTAAAAAAAATAAAAATACCGTTAGTACCCTACCGTACCGAGAAACGAGAGAAGGCTTTTCTCATCTTCTGTGCTGCTATCCAGCCATTCGGCCACATCCCCAGGAGAAAGAAGACTCATTCTCCAGCCAGAAAACTTTTCCATACAGAAAACAAGAAGTGAATGAAGCAGAGTAGGAAGGGTGGGGAGGAGCTGATGGTCTTGGGATTCCAGAACTCCAGTTGTTGTCTACAGTGACAACATCAGAGCGTGATCCTGTCCTGTTCTCTCAACCCTACATCTGACAGCCCATACTGAGAAAGCAGGCATAGGTGGGAGCTGTTAGTGGGATACTTGTTGTCTCTTTGTGTCAGGTTTCAGTCCAAGCAGGAACAAACAGGCGGCAAAAAATGGGGAGCAGGGGAAACTGAGGGTTTCAAATCCAAAAGAGGCAGTAGGTTACGACAGAATCAGTTTAAGTAAAAAGAAGAAATAAGTCTCGGTGCTGAAGAAGCTCCAATAAGACAGCACAATAGCACATCAGCTAAGTGTCACATTACCCCCTATCATTCAAAGCCAGTGTTGGCTTTGTTTGTAGGCTCAGGTATTATGCTTTATGCTAGAAGAAAACCCAGCAAGCTTAGAGGCAATTTAAATACCCTCCCCACTACTGAAGAGCCTGTGTTCCCCTGTTTACGAGCTCCTTCCCGCTCTAGCTATTATAACAGCATCCCAGCCTTTCTTACAATGAATTTGTTCATGCAATGGCAGGTTGATCAATCTGTGAATAGGAAGCTCCCCCCTCCCTCTCCCCTCCTCCTCCTGCATGGCGGCAGCATTGATCGGCAATAATGGAATCTGCTCTTGACTGCCAACAGCAGCATTAGAGAGAGGGGAACTGCTCCTCTTCGTCGGCATGAAGTATGGTCACAGCCCCGCCGGGCTTCAGCCTCGACTGTGACAGGGCAACCAAGACAGAGGTAAGGAGAGAGTGGCATTCTTAGGGGTTTGAAGAAGTCATCAATGCTAACGGTTGGTTATTTATTTCACAAAAAAAAAAAAAGATAAATGGGAAATAATTCTGCTGTCTAGACAGTCAGCTTGCTCTGCACAGCCTCGCAAGGAAGCCTTGTCATTGTGACTTTACGAAGGGTCACATTTAATTGTACAGGATTTATAGCATATGATTTATTCTACACAAAAGAGCATTTTACAGGTTTACACATGCACGAGCAGAGATGAATCTCGGTAAGTGAGGGACTCCTGGGCCCCACAAATCAAAATTGCCTTTGTCCTCAGGGGATGGAGCTGATGGTCTGATCAAACTGCACTATTTAAAGAGACAGCTGCCTTTTGTTCACCATTTTCCGAACCGGTCTTTATTTTAAATAATTTATACAGTTGCCAATCCCTATTACAAACCAGGACACTTGCTGACCACTGACTAAAACCCAAGCTGAAGCAGCCACAACAAAAAGCCATTAGATCAGCAAAGCGAAGAATTATATACCAACAAATGAAGGAAAAAAGAGCTATCAAGTCCCAGCAGGGAAGAAAATTCCAACTACTAAGACAAACTGTAGCTGGTATTGTTTGTGCAGGACAGATATTTTCATACAACACCTGCCATGCAGAGCAGATGCTACACAGAATTCGCAATTAATGAGGGAATACGGGACAGGAGTGAGATACCACAGCAGCATGGAAGACTTAGCCAAGCAGTCCTCATGTCCACACTAAAAAAGGTACACGCCTCCACCCCCAATATGAACAGAGGAATAAAAAACCAGAAACATCTCTTACGTAATATAAAATCTGATGAAAGACAGACATCAGGTGTATTTCCCACCTGTGCAAAAAATAGCTGATTTTTTTTTTTTTCAAAAATGAGCTTTTCCAATGAATTCTACTCTATGTGTGGGAGGATCACATTTTATACAGCTTCCACAAGTAGAATCTTCTTTGAGTTAAGACTGTGCAAACTGCTGATGTAAATCTACTTGCAATGAGAATGGAATTTTAAAAAAAAACAAAAAACCACAACAGAGAAAGGATTAGATAGCTGTTTTCTTATACCTGATTGGCCAATATGAAACAAAAATTTCACCTCCTTAGTTTTCTGTGAAACAAATATTGTGCCACAACCATCCAACTGTCCTTCCATTAAAAACCAGTTTAATTTGCAATATTAACTAACAACTCCATAAATAATAGGTTCTAGAGGAAACAGTGAAGAGTGTTGATTTCCCACGAATGCTTACCAATTCTGAATCTTTTCTAGGAGTACAGATTGTATACGGATCCTGTTTTTCTCCCTAGCTGCTTCATCTTGTATCGTAATTTATCTTCATTCATCCTTTCAATGTTTTAGAACATTCATGATAACAGGAGAGGTATATTAAATATCAAACATGAAACTGGCTTATTGGAGTATTTTAAAATATGGCAACATTAAATCCTTTGTAAAAAATGGAGGCAGAACTGGCAAAAACTTCAGTCAGGAGGATGTAACTAGGAACTGAAAGGGCATTAAAGGTTCTCATATGTACACCTCTCCTGCGCATTAACCTTCCTGGGGCAACACACAGAGTGGAACAAAACCTGCGTAAGTACTTCCCTACTATTTATCTCCTTTTTGTGTGGTTTAACAGGTCACACTATCGTGCAGGAGGCCTGTCTGCAATGGACTGTCAGAGGGAGGATGAGGCCCAGCCAGCATGGGTTCATGAAGGGCAGGTCCTGTTTGACCAACCTGATCTCCTTCTATAACCAGGTCACCCACTGTAGTGGGTCTGGCTGAGCTGGTCTTCCACATAGCAGCAGTGTTTTGTGCTGGGAGCTAAAGGGTGTTGATAACACACCCCTGTTGTGACTGCTGCTGAGCAGGGCTCACACAGCACCAAGGCTCTTCCCAACATTCCCCTCCAGTGGGATGGAGTGGGCACGATCTTGGGAGGGGACACAACCAGGACAGCTGACCCAAACTGACCAAAGGGATATTCCATATGATGTCAGCTCAGCTATAAAGCTAGGGAAAAGGAGGNAGGGGATTGATAGTGTGGCTTGGCGGGCACCTAGCACTCAGCCAAGGTTAACCTACCACACCCACCTAGGGGATGAGGGCAAGGTGGTTGGTGTTGTCTACCTGGACTTCAGTAAGGCATTAGACAGTCTCTCAAAGCATCCTGCTGAACAAGCTGGCGGCTCACGGTGTAGACAGGTGGACTCTTTGCTGGGTTAAAAACTGGCTGGATGGCCGAGCCCAGAGAGTTGTGGTAAATGGAGTTAAATCCAGTTGGTGGCTGGTCACAAGCGGGGTCTCCCAGGGCTCAGTTCCTGGGGCTGGTCTTGTTGAATATCTTTACAGATGACCTGGATGAGGGAATCAAGTACTCCCTCAGTAAATTTGAAGACGACACGAAATTAAGTGGAAGTGTCAATCTGCTTGAGGGTAGGAAGGCTCTGCAAAGGGATCTGGACAGGCTGGAACGCAACAAGGTGGTGAGAGGTCTGGAGAATATGTCTTATGATGAGCACCTGAGGAAACTGGGGATTGTTTAGCTTGGAAAAGAGGAGGCTGAGAGGAGACCTCACTGCTCTCTACAGCTACCTAAAAGGAGGTTGTAGCAAGGCTGGTGCTGGTCTCTTCTCCCAGGTAACTAATTAAAGGACAAGAGGTAATGGCCTCAAGTTGCACCAGAGGAGGTTTAGATTGGATATTAGGAAGAAGTTCTTTCCTGAAAGAGTGGTTAGGCATTGGAACAGGCTGCCCAGGGAAGTGGTGGAGTCACCATCCCTGGAGGTGTTAAAAAAAATGAGTAGATGTGGTGCTTCGGGACACGGTCTAAGGGTCAGAGTGCTGCTGGGATGAAGGTTGGATTTGATGATCCTAGAGGTCTTTTCCAACGTAAATGATTCTATGATTCTTAGGTGTAGTTACGCATCAGAATAAAAGCATGAGTTGAAAAGTCCCTGTAAAAAGTAAGTCAAGAACATACCCCCATTAGAAATCCAGGACATGTAAAGCAATAGATAGATGCAGAAGAACCACTGGCATCAAGAAATGCCAAATACATCAAATTTAGAAGTAGAAATAATGATTACAACCATCTACCCTGACTTGGAACACCTTTACAACACCATCCAGTGACTCTCATCAATTCATTGCATTATTTCTAGTTGAACAAAGACACATCTTCCAGAAAAAAGGACATCCAAGTGTAAACAGACACTGCAAAGACACAAAGAGCCAGCCTGCTCTCTTGGTAAGCTGTTCAGTAGTTAACTCCACTCGTGCTTAGTGATTTCCTCCTTAGTTCCAAGAATAAATCTCTCCAGCCTCATCTCCTAGCCACTGGGCACAGGCTGACATTTGCATGCTTTGATACTCCCCATTATCAAACTCTGGGAGCAGAAACACCCCCCGTGGCTACCACCTGTGAACGCCTAGTTTCAAACAGTCGCTTCAAAATTATCTTCAAACTCCTCTGTAGCATTGACTTCGATTTTTAAACATTTTGCTGTACAAGAAAACTAGAAACTAAATTTGCTCCACAGCCGCAGGAGGGATGTAGTGCAGGTCTCCCTCTAAAGCTTGCCACAGACAGAAGAAACACTGTGAATAACTTCTTAAACTTGTTTTCCTCCACCTTAAAAGCAGGTCTTGTGCTTTAAAGCTTACCAAATTATTTCCACAAGTCTTGTCCAAATTTTCCAGGACAGTCAGTTTTTGAGATAAGCTGCAAATGAGCATGAGAAGAATACTCAAAACCTGACTGACTTATTTTCAGGCTGCGAGACCTACCTAGGCCGGAAAAAAATTGTCGAACCAATACAAATACAGATACAAATTGCTCTATCGACCAGAGTGGAAGAACACAAAGTGTGAAAATACAGAAAATGTGGGAGACAGCAGCAAAGTAGTAATAAAAAAAGCCACAAACCAGGTGTAAGAAGCAGGTAACCTCTGTCATTATAGACTGCTGTTTTCCAGAGTTAGCACCGGTAGCTGTACAGAATGGCAGGTGAATATGCAAGAAAACTCCTTCAAAGTGTTGAGGTTCATCTCCCTCACCCATGAATTCCAAAAGCAGATGAGGCCACAAGTGTTAAAATTAGACCAAGGCTTTGGAACCTCTTATATAAACGAATTGTTTCAAACCTGCATATATCCCCAACTGGTAATTCTTTGCATTACCATCAGTGAGTGAGCTTCTGCTTCTTTCTGCACTTGTCAGAAATGTCACCCTCCTACAGCTCTGATTTTGAGACCTAGGAAGCTAAGCAGCTTTGCCACCCTGTGGATTTAAAAATTAGCATTCTTGATAAGTGAAACTATCCAGAAGCACAGTGCTCAGGTTTTTCTACAGGAATTTCAGTAAATGGTAATTCATAATAAATGCAAATAATAGAGCACAGATGCCTTCTGATGCAGATGCTTTGTAAGCACAAAGTCACGGTAGTATTATAAATCATAATGTATTAATGTTCCCTGCATGAAGCACTTACAAGAAGAGGAAGAATGGATCTTCCTTGCGCTAGGGACAGACTCTGATGGACTGATTGATGGATATTGCTATAGTCAGTGGATGATGTCTTTCACAGCAATAGACATCAGACTTTGAACACTCAAGTCATTCTTATTAAAATGTTTTATAGTTAATTTAGGAGTGAATAAAGACAGAATACTTGTGCATTTGAAAATTAAACGCTCCCTTCAGAATAGGGACACAGTGGGCTGAGAGGGCAAATTTTTTCACAAAAAATCAGGCAGGCAGAGATATATCAAATAGCTTGTTAAGGTTGCAGCACTAGGTTAGTCCGCAAGAAACAACGAACATCCGCTTCTCCTGGATCAATGTCATATGTACGAGACAAAACTACTCACCTCTATACCTGTCCATTAGGAAATAAGGAAAGTTATCCAAGTCATTCTGTTCCACAAAAATGCAAAGCACTAGTAACTTTCCAATCCTATTCAATGCCACAGCACAGAACAAGCAAGCTAGCTTGAAAGTTCCAACATCTAAAAACGTCCACTCTATATGCAAAAGGCTCATGTTTCCTGCATGAAATAATTTTAAATGCTCATCTGTAATGAAAGTAATTTTGTTTTGAGAAGAGGTATTACAATAGAACAGCCTTCTAACCACGCTACAATCTAGCTGAAGAGCATCCAGATGGACAAGGCTGAGTAACTCATCATGTCTTATGGAACCATGGTGGAAGGAGTCACAATTATTTTGTGACATGGATAACTTTTTGGCTTAAGCTACATAAGCAAAACCAGGGCGTAATACCATTACACAATCCTAGGAACAAGCTATGAGCAGCAGAACAAAGTCATTCTGTTGCAATGTAAATCAAGACCAGATTTACATCAGATGTGAGAAGATGGGGACAGCCCTGTTGGAGGAATACAAGGTAAACAGAAAGCCCTTTTTATTTAAAAAAAAAAAAAAAAAAAGGAAGATTGATGGAACACTCAGGTCTCTCTTCAAGTCAGTCCATTCTGTTATGGAAAGCAAAACCGTGCTGATGAAGTACCAGCCCACACATACACATTATCATCTAGTATTTTATCCTTTCAAATTGCTTAACGAAGTGATTTTAGTATGGTCAGTGATCTTTCGCACTCACTCTCAATAGCTCTCATCCGGCTGAAGATGACAACCTCTACAAGCCACAGCACTGATGCAATATTATCTTTTACCAGGGTAGTAACTCCCTTTACTTTCCAAAGTGAAGACCACTATCCTTCCAAACCCAGCTGAGATCAGAGATGTTAACCTAGTGGTTACTCAGCAAGGAGGCAGAGCAGTGAGGAATCCAGGGGCAGTGAAGGCTGTGCCTGCTGACAGCCTGTAAGATAAATAGGGACAGAAAGGCTCAAAATGAAGGTGAGAAAAACAACAAACCTTGAAGTTCTCTAGTGTATAATATACAGGCAAAGGCTCCCTTGTACAGGTGACATTTTAAATAATGTCAGGGAGCTATTTCTACATTTTGCTTTGACAGGGCATTGAGGACAAGCAGGTCAGCAGCTGAAATGGAAGTTTAAACGAAACCCCAAGGGACTTGCCTTATATTATAAAGCTCTTCCGAGCCCACTGAGCCCCCTAGGAAAATCCCCTGGCCTATTGGCTGGCTAATCATACTTCAACTCTACAGAAACCAAGCTGCAACTCCCTACCGCAAACACATAAAAAATGGTTAAATCTATAAGTTTAGTCATAGGCTTCTCACACAAAATTAACTTAAGTCAGTTTACTTGGACACAAAAACTGACAGTTTCCAGCACAGAAGTTGGCTTATACTCCCTTGCAATACAAAGATATATCTAACTGCCTATATGAATGGAATCAATGTTTCCAAACCTTTTCTGTAAGAGGCCTCCCATTACATTGTGTTTCCTTGTTGCGTATGAACTATTTTGAGTATACACAATATCTTGGGATTATAGACATGTTTTTCAGGTTAAAGAAAAAAAAAAGCTGTCAGGAGCCTATAAAGCTACTTGCTAAGGAGCTTTATTCTAAACTACTTCTAAAACAAGTCTTCCATTTTTCCATAATATTTTCCTCCTGAACATTCTAACCCAACATAAACACAATGGCTTTTTTAGAAGGAAGCCTGCCCCAGTTCCCTCTCTAGATCCAAGTGTTGTGTTTTCCTGGCAAAACTGATGCAAGCCTGGGGATGAATCCTCCATGCTGTTGACTGTACCCCCTCATAAAACAAAGTTTTGCTGAGTCTAAGACTATACGCCCCTACACTTTTTCCCTCTAGGATGTATTGATAAAGAGATGCTTGAGGAGAGCAGGAAGACTGGGAGTCAGACCATCAGTTAAAGACGCACAGAGTGAGTGAGACATGCACCTGCAACTCACACCACAGAGAAGTCCAGCTTTGTGTAAGGAAAGAAACTTGGCTCTGTCTATAGGCCAAGGAGGTAAGCACAGAAGGAATCATCATGCTGGTCACGTCCAGCAAGTAAGATGCAGTCTTAAATGGTCTTTAAAAAAAATCACTGTACTTGAAAAATAGGCAAATGACTGTCATTTTGGTCCTTGGGCATGCTAACCCTAAGTAAGCCAGTTCCAAAAATCAGAAGAACTAGAAATAGAAAAATTTTACTACGATAGATCAAACCAGCCTGTTTATTGTTGTCCACTTGCTCACAGAAAAACACTTTGCCAATGTTACAAAACGGTGACCTAACCAGAAGCACTACAAGCTCTGACACAAGTATTTCCGCTGGGGAGAGCTGCTGGATTTTCAAAGCTTCACTGATGAAGCAACCATGGGGGTTTTTTTCCATGCCAATTTTGTTACATTTCTGTACTCAATCCAAGTTCAGGTATCCTCAGCATAGCCAAGGGATCTGGCTAAGTTACACTGCTTGCAGTATGGTAGTTTGTAAGTATCTACTAATGACTACTCTAAAAACATCAAGCTAACTTAATTCCAAGTTAGGGCCACAACATTATTTACAGAGTCATCCACTCTGAAGTGCCTTCCCAAACTGTGAACCATATGCCTCTGTAAACAGACATCTTGTATTAAAGTATGAATACATCCAGCTATGTATTTAACGAGCATTATGTAAAGACTACTTAATGTCTGATGCTGGTATTGACACAACGACCTTTTTTCCCAAGAATGTGTTAATGAAGAATACCTTTGGTATTCTTTCCCTCCAACTAAAAACACTGAGTGATCAAAACAAAAAGCAGACTGAAAATATCCTGGAAACATGGAGCTGCGAACAACAAACCAAACCCCCTCACTTTCCCAGATTTGCCGAGTACAGAGCTTGGTATGGAAGCCCTTGCTCAGTAACACTGGGAAGGTGACAGTTTGAAATGAGTCAAGACTCAAGAACTTCAATTTTTAAAAGGATTTCTGAGCTAGCACCTTTACTAGAAATGTTATGTTCGTTTTGAAGTTATTTAGCATTAGAAATGTTACCTTAATGGTAAGACTGAAAGAAAAATGAAGATGCCTCAAGAGGTGCCAAACTTTGAAGAATAGATGAAGAACATGAAAAAGATGAACATTCAGGATCTGATCCCCTGTCCACTGAGCCCAGTTATATCACATGCTTCACACATCTGAAGAGCCAGCCCCGAAATCCAGGAGCTCTTCCATCTTTCAATGTAGTATGAAAGAGAAATTGGGAGTGATTTTGTGAACTCGGATACTGTGAGGACTGAAATTGTCACTGTGGGATCAGCATCACACTTTTTCTGAACAAGAATTACAAGAAATACAAACTTCAACTATAAGTACAGCTTAATCACGACCATAACAAAAGTTAACAAGAAAGAAGATAATTTTGTAGAGCTACTGGACGGAAAATAGCAAAAAACAAATACAAATATATTTACTAACCAAGAAAAAACAACAATCCAGGAGCACAACTTGCTTCCTTCTATCCCCTAGACCTGCATCACCTAGAAAAACCAACATTTTCAAGCAAGAAAGCTTTGCTGACTGTACTTTCAAGTCTCCCAGGTACTGAGAAAAAAAAAACCAAGTAACTGCCCAGAGAGCACTCAGCAGGCAGGCAGTAAGCTGAAGCACTCCCTCCTCCCTGCCCTGTCCCTAAAGGCACCAGCCTTGCTTAAGCAGCTGAGGTGCAGCACCACTGCTGTTTTACAGGTGAGCTTAAAGGCCCTTCAGATTTTATCTGTTCTAAATCGTTAGAAAGGAGCTTTATTAGAGAGACAGACAAGGAAAAGCACATAACATATGATGGATTTCTCAGAAGTTATATTGGAACACCATGGAAAAAGTAGCTTTTATGTAATTCTTCCCAGGGCTTGTAATGGAACGGGCAGGGACAGGTAGAGCAGCTAGGGTCAGCAATCTGACAGGTTATTACTGTCCTCGAGGACTCATCTGCTCGATCCTTTGCACTTCGAGATGCTGACATGCTATGAATTGTCAAAAAGAGCAATCAAGCAGGCCAGTTTTTGGGGAAAGGGGATACCTTGCACTAAGCTCTCCTCCAAGCTGCTGTTGGGAGAGCAAAGCACATTGCCATGAATGCAGCTGCAGTGACACATGGAAAAGGAAAACAATTTTTCTTGCTCACCCTGCAGGCCACATTGTTTGTACAACTCATGTCTTCACAAGTGCTGAATTTTGCCCAAATTAAAAAAAATGCCAAGTGAAAATAATTGATTAAAGCAGTTTTGTTGGAATACTACCATCACTCATGTGGGTCCCTACTGTGACTCTCTGACCTACTGGTTTTTCTTGGGCATACACTCATAACCAGAGCACGGAAACAGCCAGGAACGATTTTTCTTATTTAGACTAAGTTACTGGGATGACATTTTCAACAAGCAAAGAAACGAAAGAACAACTTACTGAGGGCTGGGTTTGCATGGTGGTTGGTTTGGGGTTTTTCGTTTTTGCCTTCTGTGACTAGACATGCTCACATAGATAACAGAAAACTACCATTTTGAGAAAAACAGTTTCAGATGAGAGAGAACTAAATGTCTTATCATTCAGTCTGCAACATTCTGGTGCCATCAGAATGTGCAAGACCTACACAGATGGCTCCAGAGTATTTTGGGAAGCAATTCAGCATGATCAATATATGATATTCTACTGACCATACGAATTCTTAAGCTTTTGGCTATATCACGTAGGAAGTGCCACATCATCCCATCAACTTAAGCATCATTTACCCTCTTCCTGTAAGGTTTAGTACAAGGTAGCAGCTTTATATAGCACTCACAACGAGTTCAACCTGCTTGTTTTGAGCACAAACTAAATACCAGTCATTCTTGCAGAGCAGGGTTGAGGGTGCTGTGCCAATAAGGAGCTTTACTCCACCCCGAGGTCACTGCTCGCTCCCCTGATATGTCAAGAAATCACAGGTTTGCCGACATCACCAAGTGGGTGTTGAACTCTCCTTGATTGGCACAGACAAAAAAAAAAAAAGAGAGAGAGACTAATTCACAATAACCTGCACTTCTAACCCCAGATTACGAGACAGAAAACCACCACCAAAAAAGCTAGTGTCTAGGAGCCCGAAAGCACGCAGTTTGCACTTACCAGGCATGCAGCAAAAAATCAGGACCATTCCTAAGAACATGAGGTTATGACCAGCAATATGATTTCCAACCCCTGCCTATGAATCATGTGGTCTCCCTCCCTCTCACTACTCCATTCCACCTGTGTTTATAGGAATATGATGTTAATCTCTGTGTAAGCATCAAAATAAGGCAACTGCCAAAGCCCAAGGCCTTCCCAAACACTAGAGAGCTGTACAAGAAAGGCAGTACATGGAGGGGATTTTTTTTTTAATCTGTTTCCAAATTAGGGACTGAATTTAGTGGTGAAGCAAGGAAACACAGAGAGGTAAGAGACTGTATAGTTTAGGGAACTTTTACAAGGACATATTAAGTCCTCCATCTTGTGGACAAGGGCTTAACTTCTTACTGACTCAGTATCTCAAAGAGTCTTCTTGAACACCCTGGTGAGAGTTCCCCTGGAGAAATACAGCTAACATTCTAGTCACCTTAGGAGATACCAAGACCGGGTTTTAAAAGCATGAATGCTGTGAAAGTTGGCATTGGAATGATGCAGTATTTTGTACATTTTTCCTGTCACCATTACCCCTGGAATCAAACATGGAGACAATTACAGCCTCTTCTCTAGAAAAAGGACCTGGCCTTCACAGTTTGAGTGCGACTAAGCTTGAAAATCTGACTGAAGCCTACTCCAAAAAGGATCAAAACAAGCAGGAAAATGAACTAAAACAAAAAATTTCAATCTCCTCTTTTCAAAGCCAGACTTGCATTTTTCAATGCTTGTGGTTGGCACCGTTTTCGAAGGTTGCCCAGAGGACTACCCTCAGCAAACATGTCAGCAGAGCTGTTTCACATCTTGGGCAGGCGTCTACCTCCCAACATTGTCCCCTGAAGTCCCTGCTGAGCACACTACAGGTGCAAGAGAAGAAAAACGCACTGCTGTGTGTGCTTACAGCAGATCCACTGCTTAAGGAGCAGCAACCGTTCTGCTGCGGAAGGGAACTCCACACGGACTCACCAAAGCTATTCATAGCTGCCGTTGTCTGCTCAGATAACCAGTGACTACACAACTCCGCAACCCAATTTTTGCCGTTGTGCTTACCACGGCACCATTTCCCGTTAGATCCATAATATATATAGCTGAAGTCTGTTGACAATTTAACACGAGGAGATGATAGTGTTCAACCCGTAAGCAATGACTGGAGTTGCATTATTTGCTTGCTGATGACTTGTGCAAATTTCCCTCTCCCTTACTAAAGCAGCCACCCATATATGTAGAAAATTAAATGGACGGGGATCATTAGGTCTCCCTTCTGCCACTGGCCCAGTTTCAAATCCCACCATTATTAGCTCTCCTAAAAAACATTTGCACTGTCTGATACCAATTAGCCAAGAAATCGAGATAAAAGGAAGTATTCCCTTTGTGGAGAATTAAAGCTTTGAAAAAGTACGTACCTCTACAGACTGGCAAATGAATCTGCCTCTTGATGCCAACGAGCCATTTACAAATGCCACTCATACCCTGAATTTTGCTGCATCACAGAATTCTCTGTCTTCCAATATTACATGGCTGGTACAATACTTGTTCCCAGACACCAGAAAACGGCAAGGAGTAGGTCAAGCCCTGGTATACCAGAAAGCCCCTTCCTCCTGCTTATGTACAAATGAAGCTGATTTGTTCCCAGGAGCTTTATAGAGCCATGACAGATCTTTCTGACAGAAGTCACCTGAAGTATTTGTTACAATTATGCCATTCTCCCCTCCCTACAGATTTTAGAGAGAGAAAGAGCGAGAGCACCCACAGAGTACCAGATAAAGCTAGGCACAACGTGAAGAACTTGCAGGAATGTAAGTTGCTGCTCACGTCTCCCTTCCAGAACTCCCCAGCATTGTATTTTTAATTCACTACCCTATTAACATGTTAATTGTACGAAAAAGCTGCAAAAAGAGACAGGAAATTCTAAAGGGTACCTCCTAGTAACCACCCCAAAATCACCTAAATGACACTTGGAAGGGACCAGGATTGTGTCGCCTTGAGCTTTTCTGATTAGTTTGCCAAAAGTTTGCTTGTTCTTTTTTGTTTGTCTAAAAAACAGCTAAGGCAGAAGGTTTTCATGTTCTGATCGTGTAATTCAAAAGCAGCTGCAGAAGAACCTCATTGGTTCAGGCTGACAAAAACAGTCTCTCCAAGTTCGCAAATTAGTATTCTCCCTGGTCTACATATGAGGAGGAAAATGGCTGAGGAGGACTTCATAATCGGTACCTATTAAGGGATGTTTCCACAGTAGAAAAAGATGTAACTCAGGAGATTCCATTCCTGGTTTCCTTAGACAACATTTATTGCTTTTGTAGCTAAGGAAAAATGCTTAGCTATATCAAAAGGCATGAAATTTAAATGCTTTCAGCTTGCTATCACTGGACAACACATTTAAAGACAAAAGCTGCTAGGAAAGCACGCAGCATTATTAAGGCAGTGCCCTTTATATTGAAAAGAAAACAAATCCTCTTGTTTTTATGAGCAACCTGTAGGATTCCCTGAACCACTCCAATTTACCATCACTTGCTGGAGGACAGGAAGCAAGGCTGGCAGTATCATACACTGAAAACATCACACAACGCCAGCCACAAGTAAACACTGAAAAAGCTTTCCACAGCATGCCCTTGAAGAATGACGTCTGGCCTCAGCCAGAAATCCAATGTGACACAAAAACGTACTGACTTAGGTTAGGTAAGTAAAGGCTTTCAAGGAGGAGGGAAGAAAAGTAAACCTCACAATTTAAGTAGTGATAAATTAGATTTTTAACTTTGAAAGCCAATACAAAGACTTGTTTTGCATCTTAATGTATATGCTATGTTTGAATACTAACATATAATTTCTGTACTAGTGAGCAGATAAGTGCCAATAATCCATTCTTCCACTTATCTCATTAAATCCATGCAAATATCTCCTTAAAAACCTGTCTATAAAACTGAAATAATGAGGAAAAGAGTTGATAGATACATGCAACACAGAAAAAAACCCTTGAAGTTTCTCGTTGCTTTAAGTCCAGTCACTTTAAAATACCTATGTGCCTCCTACCCAGTCCCGCCTCACTGGAAATATTGCCGCAATCCAGTCCCCTATTTGCATGGCCCGTGTCAGGAGGGATCTCTCTCACCTGTGAACTGCATTCTGCGGTAATCCTAATACCTCTACCATGGTCGTGCTACCATGCCAAGCAGAAAGCCAGCGTAGCCTCCGCACACTCCTCTCCCGCTCTCGGTTTTCTCTGCCTCAGACAGTTTGGAATGCAGAAAAGCCAGAGCCGAAGCCCGTCGAGCGCAAGGCTCTATTCAGCTCCTTGGCTCGAGTTGAACAATAGCCGCCCTTCGGTCGGTCACTCGTCTTGTTCCCTCGCAGCGTAGGGGATGGTATGCACGCCGACTTCCCCGCAAACAGCGACATAATCTACCCGGGATGGGCAGACGCTTCATTTTTCCTGTCCCAAGGGAGGGTGGGGGAGCTGAGAGGCAGCACAGGCACTCAGGGTGGGGTGAAGGGGGTGTGGGCAGGAGGAGACTCCTATTAAATAAAAACACAGCCGATGCTGGGAAAATTCAGGGATTTCAAGCAGCTGACTCCAAGTCTAAAGTCAGCTACAAGGAAACTTAGGAGGCTGGTACTGCTGCATACCCTGTCTGGACTACAAGAAGCCAAGATGAAAACATGGTTTTGTCAGCTGAATAAGGAGCTATGTCTGAATGTGTCTGACAAAACTGCCCTTTACTTGAAGATGTTACCCCACTTTGAATGTTTCTACAACTTAGGAAATACACAGTACCAAAAAAGCCCTGGAGAATCACTTAAACAATGAACTTTTCCCCCTCTCTTTGTTTCTTGCACTAACTTTTTTTTTCCCCTTTAAATTCAATCAAAGAACTACAGCTTTGAAAGTGAAATGTTGGGTCTGATACAAAAAGCCTTTTCCTGAGCTCTGCTCTTTTTTATTTCAGAAGTGCTGAGAGCTGAACTTCCAGGTATAGCATTGCTTTAAAATAAAAAGACAAAAGCTGCTCTTTAAGGCACAGAAGCAAAACACCTACACAGTTTGGCTAGTGCTGCCATCGTAATGTCCCTTACACATTACAGTGTCCCTGCTGAGAATAGTGTGTCAAGTTGGATCAGTTTAAAAGCCCACGGTTTGCTTCTCAGCAGGTCCCACCTGCCAGTCAGGGACCAGAGCAGACAAGCACACACAAGAGGAATGCAAAGTTGTTCAGCCTGTTGCCGAACAGAAGAGCTACGAGGCTGCATGCTCGCTCCAACCTTCTGCAGTCCTTGAGAGAGTGTGTGTTTGTGTCCAGGGAGGTTTGAACATACCTATTTTACTCTAATTTTGCCACTGGTTTGCAACACAATATTCCTGACTCAGCACTTTTTTCCACTAATGCTACCCATCTCCTTTTTTCTCACTGGATTACTTAA
Source organism: Eurystomus gularis (assembly GCA_013400335.1). NCBI lineage: Eukaryota > Metazoa > Chordata > Aves > Coraciiformes > Coraciidae > Eurystomus > Eurystomus gularis. The sequence continues at coordinate 301,228 of VZZY01002645.1, forward strand.
GACGAGCTTCTGTAGGTTCTCTTAAGCAACCATCTTCCACACCCTCGTGGTGTCTTCCCTGGAAGAAACAGTAACTTTGGTCACTCTACTCCCTGCCAAGGCTCACGGGAGAAATCTGCGTGAAAAGCAGAGCTCAGCTCTTGGGAAAGAAACTTGTTGAATGCGTGCTTAAACAATACTGCCTGCAAAATAAATCATAGAAAATTGTAATTGCTCCCTCACCCTCTAAAGCCAACTGTTAAACTACACCCAGGGATTTTGCACCAAGATGAGCGCTGGAAGAGAACAGCAGCTCAAAAGACGGACACCTGCCCAAAACCTCGTGTCACTAACAACAGTATCACATAATAAACAGTCCCTCTAAAAGACAAATTGGTTTGACCTGCTGCTTAGAAATGCCTAATTACCGGAAACAGCAGGGCAAAAACGGTCTCATGATCTCAGTCGAGCCAGATTCTGCAAAAGAAACAGTAACAGCTTACAAGCGATTGCAATCTCCTCTCTCTCACCACCCTTGCACTGCAAAAAAACCCCCAAATACTATGGTAATTATATAGAACACTTCATTCCAGAGCACTGTACCAACTACATTTGCAGCACCGCAGAAAGGCATCTCTCTGGAGGGTGGAGCAACATCAGACAATTCATGTACACCACAGGGCATGACAGAAAAGATGGAAAAATTAAGGACTGGGCCATTAAAGTTTGTACAGCTCTTCAAAGAGTTCTAGTGCTTTTATGGGCAAATTCTTGCTTTTTTTTCTTTCTTTTTTTTTTTTGTAAAAAAAAGTTTATCTGATTACAATTCTGGGTTTTGTTTCCATTTGCTTTTTCATTTCACATCATTTAGAAACCCTCTGTTTTTAAATCATGTTCAAACACAGGGATTCAGACTTTGGATCCAGCTCTGAAATAAGGCCATAATCTGCCTATTTCTTCCAAAGAAGCTGTTTTTAGTGATATGGGAAGGTTCAGTCCCAGTATCTATTTTTGTCAACCCTAAAACTTACTGACCTCAAAATAAGATTTCTAAAAAGCTGAAGGAACTGTCAGCTCAAGGAAATACACCTGCTGAGGACTTAGGAAGAGACAGTGAATTAGGAAGACATTAAAAAATAAATCAGGGGGGAAAAAAGGCAAATCATAAAGTACTTTGAAGTATTCTAGAAATTTACCCAGTTTCAGGAATCTGAAATTCAATTTGCAAAGCCTATGAGTAAAAGTTGTTTCCAAAAGACTGTGACACTGAATCACAATTATAAATAAAACCCCTGTGATAATATTACCACGTAGCTTTTGTTCAAATAATCAATCTTCTGACAAACCTAAGATTGAATTGGAAGAAGAGGAGGTTGCCTCCCAGTATCTTGAGAAAAACATCAGTGCAGTGAATTAACCGATTCCTGGCCAGCTCCGCTGCCTCTGTTCAGACCCAGCACATTTGCAGCTTCTGACTCTGGAGGCGGCTGCTGAAGAAACCTATTAGCAGAGCAGAAGCACTAGAGCAGAATAGATAAAAAGAAAACTGAGAGTTGGACCTGTTTTAAAAAAATAACCTAAATTTCAAATGTAACTTCATTTATTTTAATATAAATTGTTTCTTACTAAAGGCAAGATGTCGACTACAGTCTATCTTCCTATGGTCTATCTGAACTATTTCATATTAGGAATACGTACAGGGATGCTCAGCTCGTAGAAGTTTTTTGAAATGCCAAATTATGCAGGGAGAGAAGCTACTAGAAGAATGTTTAAATAAATATTCTCTGCATATTATGGATTAATTTATCTAAAAAACCAGTTGCCTCTATTCAGCAAAGTTTCTCTTAGTCTGATGTAAAGGACTCAGAAATTAATTTACAAACTAAGAAACATCACTGGGTTTTCTAATGTCTTAGAGCCGTGATAATCTGAATAAATTCATATTATTGTAATATGTGCTAAGTGTAGCATCCTTATGAGGAAGAAGTGCTTAATTCAGCTCATAAACCTGTAATGATCACATGACCACCAAGAACACATGGATTTTCTCCCCATCCTGTTGAGGAGGGGCATGAGAGTGGCTGGCTGGTTGACCAGGAGCTAGCCAAGGGCAACCCACCACCACATGCTTTACCAGGAGCAGGAATAAAACATCTCGTCTAAAATTCAGACTCTGAAATCCAACAAAAAACATTCCTTAAATCCCTCCTATTTTCTCCTGGGTGGAATGGTTAACACCTTACCCTCACTGTCAAAGCAAGACCAGAGTACTAATCCCACAATGAATGCCATGGCAGGGGAGTTGGAACTAAATGATCTTTGAGGTCCCTTCCAACCCAAGCCATTCTATGATTCTAAAAAGCCTCTGAAGGCTTCATTTGGGTTTCCCAGCCTTTAGACCAGCAACCCCCAACACCACCTGCAGCCAAAGGGCAATGAAGTTGATTGCAAAAGCAAAAGTCTTGTTATTTGCACAGCTCTGGTATATTTGGGTCAGCAAAGCTGGTGACCACTGCTCTAGACTTCCCTGCTGCCATTTTAGTCCATCCATACCATATAACAGCAGGAAAAGACCAACAGTGAGGAACAAGTGAGGTGACTAGAGCTTTCAATGGTCAAATTCTCACCTAAACTACAACCAAAAGGTTGCTAGTCAAGAAAATACTTACAGTTCCATCTCAGATAAAAATAAGCAGAAACCCCTTAAATTCTTCACTGGGTAATGCACAAGATAAAGCAGTCTCAAATACGCATCAAGAATTATTAGCTTGTAGCCAAAAGCACTTTACTGGACACCAAGTTGAACCTTAATGGACACTAATCACTGCTAGAATGTATAGTCCTCTCCATTCCCAAAGCTTCTTTCGGGAAACAGGGATTTGTCTGCGGCACAGAGGTGCCTGTTAAAAGAGCTTCTGATGAACTCCAGTGGAGTTCAATAGCCCACTTTTCCTCTGTGGCTTTATTATTTTTCTTTTAAGCAAATTATCTTTCTGCTCTGCTGCTGAAACATTTTTGTCTGTTTTACAGATAAAAATCACAGTTATAATTCTTTCCTCCTCTCATATCATGAAAGAGTGATCACTTACAAAAGAGGGAGCAGGTTGGCAAAATATCCAGTACATGCTTGAATAAGTCTAATTTAATACCTAAGCCACCTCATGTATTATGAACCTTTTTATTTATGCATCACTGAGAAAGTAGTTCACCCACAGGAGGCGTGTCACTGCCCCAGTGAAATGCAAATATCACACGATGGCACAGGAAACACCAAAATCTCCGCTGCTTTTATTTGTTCTTTAAAAACTCCCCTTGTCTGCTTCCCACAGGTACTGTGGAGATTAATTAGCTCATGTTCACAGACTATTTTGAAGATGTAAGACTATTACTGCCGGATGGAAAACAAATCTCCTGAGATCTTGCATGGAAAAACCTGATGTATACCTGACTATGGATTTTTTGCCCCATTATAGGTTCCTTAGCAAATTCTGCCATCCTCAACCAGAACTAGTTATAAGGAAGAAAATCCCCTAAAACTCTGGATCCTGGGGCAGCAATGACAAAGTTCTTCAGCACTTCTCATGCAGATGTACAAAAACCTTTCACTGAATACCTTTAGAAACATCTCAGCACAGACAGCTCAGATGCAGAGATGGAAACGTGCCAAAGGCCACAACAACAATCCATACTGCCAAAACACAAATGCAAGGATTCACAGGTTTTCAGTGCCCTGGAGATAAGATACAGGGCAGCTCAGTGATTATTATAGTACAAAACGAGCTGACCCTGCTTGTCCATATTCCCTTATTATGAAAATGTCCAAAACAGCATGACATGGAGAAAGTACAGTGAGGAAAGCAGGAGGTATGAGAGAAGAAAAGACTGGTTCAAACCCTCCTATAAACAACACAAAACCAAGGCGGGGGGGGGGGGGAAAAAAA
>VZZY01002645.1:305188-359441 GCA_013400335.1 Eurystomus gularis
GGGGGGGGGGGGGAAACAACCAGAAAACAGCAGAAATGACAGCCCCAAGCTTCATTAAAATAAAATAATGTGATATTTTTACTTCTCAGAATAGTGCACTCATTTAAAACAAATCTATTTCTTTAAAGTTCCTGGAAGCATGACTTGAATGGTCCTCCAGAAGCAGTCCAGGTTTTCCCCACTGTCTGTACAGGCTTGTCCACCAAATATAGTGTGTGTATTTTTCTTGGTTTGAAGTCTGGATTGTAAAAAGGTTACAGAAACACATGAAAGCTACAGAAGTGGATGAGCTTGTAACACCACGTATGCATAGCTCACAGGAGATAGGGAATTTAAGGCCATGGCTAGGACAGAAAAATGTGCAATCTTAATGAAAGTTTTCCAAAGCAAGGCCTGAGCCCTGACCGCCATGCACAAAGACATATCAGAAGTAGTTCAAGTAACAGCAGCTGTAAGAATGTGAGGGCACAGACTCCAGCAGTGGCTGAAGTGGGCAGGAGCACAAGCCCTTCTGAAAGTCTTGCACAGCCCTTGTTCACATCTCCACTGCCTCGACTCCACTCTTACTGTAAGTGCACTGGCTAGATCAAAGCTAACACAGAGAGCAGCTTCATGTTACACCCAAGCTGCTGTAACTCCAGGCTGCTGCTGGGGGGGGGAAGTGCAGAAGTGGAAACAATTTGGCTCTCCTCCTGTCCTTGAGCAACATGCTCCCACCATCTCCTTTGTGTTGGAGCCACCGCATGGCTGCAGGGGTATCTGGAACATCTACCAGATCAGCTTCAGAGATAACCCATCGACACAACGTATGTGAATGTGATTTCGCTGCATGAAGTCAAGTCGATTCACCTGGCAGGCATGTGATAGAACCAGCACCGAAGAGGGTGGTGAAGCAGGGAGATGACAGCGCAGACACCCCTGCATAGCAGAGAGAACTTTATACATTTAATTGAGAATCACAGAATCATTTGCGTTTCACATAAACTTCAAACTAGATGCACTCAATCCAATTTCATAAATATTTGCGTTGTTGAGTATCAATTTATGCTAAAGCAATAAACTGATCAGTTACTGTTCTGTACCAAAACTCTGCAATACCGCAGTCTGAACCAGATTTAATTAAATCAACCTTTTTAAATTTAGTTCAACAGTTCAAATTAACTCAAAGACTTCAGATAAGGAAATTGAGGCTGTAAGAAGGGTAATTTTCCATTAAGTGTTAAGCCAGTTGCTACTGAAGGAAAAAAGGCAAGCATACATGGTTGAGTGAAGTGTAATTACTTTTTGCCCCAAGATCAAACAACTGTAAAAGAGAACCTACAAAATTTAACAATCCACAGTAAGTTCACGCATGACTTAAGGTAGATTTCTCTAAAGAATTTCATAAATAACTTTCTTGTTGTTGTTGGGAGAACTAAGGAAAATGATAGCTTCCTTTGTAACAAGCTGAGGTTTGGTTAGAACGCCGTCCAAAAAATCTGCCCCAGATGGTCCAAGAGCTACCAGTTCTTAGCAGTTACCACATTGCACAACACACTCTACTTATAAAGTGCTCTTTATGCTCACATAACAAAATTTTAAAATCTCTACAGCTATTTTTTGTGTGTGCTGGAAGTAGGGAGCAGAGAAAATATATTTCCGGGGGGGAGGGAACCCCTAATGGATTATGTGTCAATACTAGAACGTTCAGATTATGTGTTCATACGCCTGCTAATCTCTGCTCTAAAAAGGTTTAAGATCTAAAAAGATAAAATCTGTTTCATGACGAAACTTGGCTTTCAGCACAGATGATCTGTATCCAAGGGAATAAAGTTTCAGCAGCATTCAAAACAAAATCCTTTGGCTTCCCTTGAGTTATAGAAGAAGAAGATAGCAGCTTGGCAATTTTCTGTATACAAATAACGCCAATTGCCCAGGAGAAATGTCACCGAGATCCGGCCATCCTGTTTTTTCCATCTAGCCTCCCTGGAGTCAGTTTTAATTTCAAGCAGAGTTGTCTAAATTCTTCATCCTTCCAAGGCAAGCGAATTGCATTGTACATAGTCCAAATTTCAGACTACTTCAGGGCTTTTCCCAAAGTTTCCTAGCCTCTTTTGTGGATGCAGATGATAGCAGAACACTTCTCGCACAGTAGCTGTTTCCCTGTGTAGCCCCTTGGGTATTTAATGATGCCCAAAGCAGCTGTATTTCACAGGAAGTTTTCTTAAAATGCAACTCACAGTTTGCATGTATTTGCATTTTGGGATAGAACGCGATGGGCAAATAATATAATCTAAATACATCTAAAGTTTTAGAACTTCAGTTGATCTCGGTGTACCTACAATCCCTACTCATCATACCCAACTAGGGAATTGTGACCCAATGCACAAGACAGTGAAGCAGGCAAAGCATGATGTCTTCAGCAAACCCTCATTTATGCTATTAGGTGAGCCACAGGCTTCAGAATTGGCTCACAACAGGCTCCCATGCATGAGTTCTGGCAGTGCTGTCAGGTCAGGGCTGAAGTGCAGTGAAGAACAGAGCTGTGCAGCTACATGTTCTCCATCCCCACCTGCAGCCACAGAAAGAGTCAGTTCTTCGGCCACCACTGAGCAGCATCAAACCACCCAAGTGCAGAACAGTGCTTTCTATACTCAACTCATTAGAGTATCACATTTCAGCTCTTGGGGACCTTTCAATTTAGATTTTTGGTACAAAACAGGTCAAGAAGGAAAAAAAACCAAACAAATTGCCAAGCCACTCATGAAGGGTTGATAATTTAAATGAAAAAGGCAATGGGCAGTAACGCATCTGAACCTTCAGCCTCCTGGGTCTGCACAAAGGAGGACGGGAATCTCTCTCACATATACATTTCTGCATGTATATACAAACACGCTCACGCAAGCCCAAGTCGGGCAAACCCAAAGAGCTGCAAACAAGTCAAGTCAGCACATCTGGATCCATCTTGCTGCCAGAGATACTGCTATACAACACAGCCCTCAATTTGAGGGCTAAACCCAAAGCCCTACTTTGCATCTCTGCCACCCATGATGGTTGACAGGAGATGAATATTTTGCAGAGAGCAACACAGTAGAAAAAAAAGACAGTGATTTTGGGAAACGTATTTCATCAAGACACATCATAAATCCCAACAGCTGAGATACAGGGAGCTGTAAAGTCCATTTTTTCATCCTCACTTTCTAACAGATATCCTTTGTAGACAAAGTTGAGTGTGGAACGTGAAGGGACAGGCCTCTTTTTTTAGAAGTTAGAAAAAGTCCATTATTTGAAATTCCTGCATCATCTTTACTGAATGTACAAAGATTGGCACGTTGCAGATTCTTTCGTTGACTAGGTCACAAACAATCTCTTCTTCCAAAACAGGCTGTCTCCTTCTCCTCCCCCACAAGTAGCAGTCATTTCCAGGTATTTGCAGTGGGCCCCAACTGGAACACGGGAAGTTTGACCTCAACATAAGGAAACCTTCTTTCCTGTGAGGGTGCTGGAGCCTTGGAACAGGCTACCCTGAGAGTTTGTGGGATCTCCTTCTCTGGAGACTTTCAAAACCCAACTGGATGTGTTCCTGTGTAGCCTGCCCCAGGTGAACCTGCTTTAGCAGGGGGGTTGGACTAGATGATCTCCAGAGGTCCCTTCAACCCCTACCATGCTGGGATTCTGTGATTCATCCTAAACAGTGTACAATGATCATAAGTACGTGGTGAGCACAGAGTACATCTATTTATTCTTTAACCACAAAGCACTCATTCTAACTGGAATACACAGAAAGCAAGGCTCAGCTTTGATTGCTTCAGCTGCAAACAACCTTGTCTTAGAAACAGCAGTTATTGAAATAGAACCCTAGAAATCTTTTTAGTGCGTGTCTGTTCTTTCCTGCCAAGTTTTTACCTGAAGGAAGAGGACAGGCTGTGCATTTTCTTGGTGCAATCGTAGTATTTTCTCGGTCCCCCTGTAGGAGGGCTCAGCAGTCCCTTGCAGGAATTGCTCTAGGACGTACCTACCAGGCAGCAAGGAAACCAGACATCACTTAACTAATCCTCTGTTGCTCAGTCCACTTCCAGGCCTCTGGACACAACCTTTTAAAACAGTACAGAGGCAGGATTTCTGCACAGCTAACCAGTCACCAGTGCACTATGGATCTGGCACCAAAACAGATTGGTGCTTTATTTTTATCACTTCTTCCCTTGATCAGAGAGTTTTCTTAATTTAGTGGCATTTTTACTGAAAAAAAAATAATGAGCTTCAGGCAATGCAAAGAGGGTGATCACTAAAATGAAAACCTATCAGCTGTGCAACTAAGCCAGAGGATCGGCAAGTGAGAAGTAGTAATGATTGAAGCTCAACATTCCATCTTCACCAAATTTCAAAACTGTACATGCAATCCATCACAGTACAGAAGGCATATTTAATAACTCTAAAGTATACTTCTGAAGTTGTTTAGAAACCTAAAATCAAATTTAGCAGCCTCAGGCTTTCTGAAAAAGGTAGTGATAGCTGCAGCTGCTTTGAAACTCTGCCCTCGCACTTACATGCTTAACTTGAGGAGATTCAGGTCTGAAAAAATCCACCTCGAGTGATTTACCACCTAGCTAGAATTTCAGATTAGATGCCCACTGTATAACAGTTGTATGATCAAGAAAATACGGGTGCCTGGTTTCCTATCTATTTGTATTTTAGTGCTGATCTCCCAGAGCACACACTGCAACACTGTTTTCATCAGAAATTCTTCAGTCGCCTTCCTGTATGATCACTAGGCCATGCATTGTATTGAAAGTCATAGGAACTTAGTACCTCAGAGACCTTTATCTCTCTCTCAAATTCAGTATTTGATGGCCAGGAGATGCAAATTATTGGAGAAAGTGGGGGGCACAGATACAGCATCAGTTTTACTTCATTCAAACAGGCTGAAAGCAATCAGAGATGTCTCTGCACGAGACAACTTACAGTTGCTTTCTGACGACAGGCAGATCCAACACATGCTAGGAAGAGTCAAAAGGGATAGAAAGTACAACAGAGAAGCAATGAAACACTGCTTGTAAAGAACCCCTAGAGGTTCTCTAGTCCTAATTTCCACCCAGAGCAGGGCCTTGCCAACCCCCAGTAAGGTCAGCTGTGGCTTTGTCCAGCTGAGCTATAAAAGCCTTGAAGGATGAAGTTTCTGCAGCCTTGCTGGGCAACCTGTTTTAGTGCTGCACTGCTCCCCTTGTGCCACGCTTTCTCTTAATCTCTCAATCTGAATCTCCCAAAGGGCAATTTGTGGCCATTCCCCCTTGTTTTATCATCTACCACTATTGAGAAGGGTTTGGCTCCATTACTGCTAACTCTTTCATGGAGCAATAGAGTATCAGATCAACCCCTTAGCCTCATTTTTTGCCAGCCTAAACAAGCCCAGCTCTCTCAGCCTCTTCTCCTGGGTCACACACTCCTGAACAAAATGACCTCGTCAGATCTCTGCTGGACCATCTCCAGATTCTTAACATCCTTCCTCAAGTGGTGGGCCCAGCACTGGACCCAGTATTCCCAGTATGTCAGCAGCACTGAGTACAGGGCATCAGCACAACTGCTCTTCGATTGTCACGTTAGTGGTCGCAACAGCAGTCTTTAGAGAAAGACTCAGAATGTGAACTCATGAGGCTACAGGAGATTCCTCCCAAGGAGGAAGAAGAAATGGTAACAGTAGATTGCATGGATGCAACTGTACCAAAGAATGGGGAGAAGAACTGCAGAGCAGAGCAGGGAGGCAGCAGCTGAGTAACAGCTACTGAGGCTCTACAGAGAAGTCTAAGGCACTAAAGGCCAGTTGGTTCTCTGAGGAAGTCAAGAAGACTCTAGCACAGCAGTCTGGAAGATAAGCTAGAGACCTGTGCAAGGGTGAATAGACACTGGCATGCAGTAGATGCCGTATGTGCAGAGCTGACTCTGGAGAAGCTCTTCAAAGGTTACAGGCTTGTTTACCCAGGTTGTTCTCAGCCTTGGTGGCTTACTCTCTCTCTAGCCAAGAAACTGGGGTTATTTTCAGGGGAAAAGAAAAAATAAAAAGAAAGAAAAGAAAGCAAGCTGCTTTGTGTAGTTCCAAATACTGTTGTCAGCAGCAAAGGTAGTTTAAGGAGTCTCTGCCTCCTCCCCTCTCACCTTTAGCTGCTTGTTTGTATTGCAGAACCATTCTACCAGAGCTCCTCATCTACATGCCATGTTAATATTGGTTAGAACAAGCAGATCAGTGAAGGCAACAACCAGCAAGCATGCTGGCATTTAGTGTGGGTAGGGGGTACAAACTATGCTTGATTAGACCAAGTGACTGGTTACAACCGAAAATTTCTCAATGCCAGTGGCTCAAGGTGAGGATAAAATGAAAATCTGCAAAGAGCACCTTCAACTCTGGCCTGCTTTCAGCGAGCTTTTCTCAAGAACCTTCATATTCAGCAGTCACAGAAGTGACTGAGAAAAAACAGGGTTAACTTGTTTCAACAGGTGAAACAGTCTTCATTTTCTTCTCAGATGACTTAATCTCCAAATATAAGAAGAAAATCCATTTGCATCACAAGGAGCCTTTCCTAGCATCAGAGAAACTCAAAAAACTCCCTCCCTGATGATGCTCTTTCCTAATAATTTAACAATAAATTAAAGAAAACAAAAAACCCAAACCATTTCCTCACTTTCAATCCCTCCTGGCATTCTCACATACGCAGGCAAAAAATCTCTTATTAGTGCCATAAAGATGCATCCAGATGCCAGAATCAAAACTTTTGCTACGTATTCTCCTTAACAACGCTCATGTAGTGTGAGCAGGTGGTGAGAAGGAAGCAGAGTAAGAGAAGAGAGGACTATTTCGGGAAAGGAAGCAATAACTGTTACTATGCTGTCAAGCAGCATGAACGGTGGAAATCTGAATCATGCTTTTACTGTATGAATAATTAATTCCAACACACTATTATAAACAATGATCCTTTACAAAGGATGTCAACTCCTGAACAGGAAAAAACCCATTTCTTAGGAAAAAGCGCAGGATCTGAAGAGAAATGGAGGCAATATGGAGATGGACCAGCTTGAGCTTTCTTCATCTTACCTCTTCCTATAACATTTAGATGCTTGTCTCCAGGGCCTGTATCATACTTCATAACAGAATTAGCTCATCGGCAGAAGGAAAGAAGCTGTCAAACAGGAGTTAGGGAGAAATTACAGCTATGTTTTTAGCTTCCCTGAATGGAAGCACCTCTGAATAAGCGCTGCCAAGATGAAATCCTAGCAAATAAATGACATATTTAGAGTGTGCCTGTTCACTCACAGAGGAGTATTACTACAACGATACAGACTATGTACTGAGGAAATTTCATTGCAAATATTTAACGGATGTCTTGCTGACACAACTCTGTGTACAGCGTAGCTTCCAGAGAGGAATTAAGCATTTCAGCATTAGAAACAACCTTTCCATCACCGGCAAGCAGAGGGCAAGCTCCTAAGCTAGCAGTAGATGGTGAGTGTCCTCTGGAGTAACAGCTTTTAAATGGTCTTATTGCTTTCCATCTTGTGCTTTATTTCTGTGCCTGTCCCTCAGGCTCTCATTTGAGGGTGACCACAGTGGTTTCTGCCTGCACAGAAGGGATGGCTCAGCTGCTCTTCTAGCAGCTGCTGAACCATCACAAATTACAGCTTACTGTACTGAAGTATGTGGAAATTGGTGCCTATCTTAGTCCATGGGACTGTAAACCATGGTGGTTCAGCAGCTGCCTCATGAACAGCTGAGCCAACCCTGCAGCAAGGGTAAAAATGAAAGAGATGGCAAGAATGACTACAACAGCCCTCGGGTAAGGCACACTTGACTTAATGCTTACCTCTGGTGAGTTACACGTTTCTTGCTTCTACTTCTCAGCTGTAACGTGGGTAGTTTCTCTCCCACACACTTCCTAGGAATGGTGCTACAACGATGTGTGCACAATGCTATAAAGAATGCCACAAAAATTTGCAGAATGGGTACTACTGCTGATTATGCAGAGCCCCTGAAGAACACGCAACGTTCCAGCTGCTTCATTAACAAAAAGACTGACCTCATACGCTACTCTTGATGCTTCATAACAAGGTGTAACTGTGGTGCTACAGACGAAAAAGAGCTCCATCACCTGATTAACTCCCTTTTTAAAAATAAATAAACCAATAAATCACAAGAGAGGTATGGCAGGCTTACTTAGGGGAAAAAAGCAAATACCATTGCTATGCCTGAACCTTTGCGCTAGAGCCAGCCCTAAGAAGCTCTCCTACAAGTAGCAATTCCAGATATCATCATAAGATGCAAGGCCTGCTGTTGCCATGGGATGCACATGCTTCACTGGGACAAGCTAGATATCCTTATCAGCTCTGCATAGCAATTTCTCTACTAGATATTTTAGCTGCCTCTGCTGCGCTTTTCAGCCTTTAGTGTCTGCTCCAAAGCTATTTTAAGCCAGTTGTTATCTGTACTGCTGGTCATATGTCCTGGCTGCCACCATCCATTTCTTTCTCTTTATAAAGATGCTCAGTGGTTTCCTTCACTGGTTTGTCGTCTGCCCCAACATCTTGACACAAAGCTATTCCCAGGAATTCTGTAATTGTGATAAGAGACATTTCTAACAGGGATGTGATAACAAGGGCGCTACGTAGAGCACGGCAATCAGAGATTATAGGCAACCTTCCCTCCCACTTACCCTCATCCCTTCTTACAGCAGGAGCATTGCTCAATTCTTCTCTAGCTCATGTCTTTCTCCTTCCCTTCCCACTACATGTCCAGTTCCTTTAGCTACACACTTTGCGACATCTATATTCACTACTTGCAGCTGTCATATGGAGAAGACCATGTAGGTATGAGTTTCTCTTGTACTTTAATGTATTTCTGTCAGGTGTACATCAACTAGCATGCTACAAGATGCTACATGCATCTAAAATTGTAGCAAAATATATGGTAAGACATACCCAAATAGAATACAGAATTCACAGTCGTGCATTCTGTATGGCAATTCAAGAAAAATGAAGGTTACATTTAAAACCATAACACTGGGATTTCCAGCTGATCAGATGCTCAGTGGTGTCTAGAAATTCTTCTACACATTTTTTGCACATGGCATAGAAAAAGAAGGTATTTAAATACTAGATTTTAAAGGTCTTCCTAGCTTGCAAAGCTGCAAATAATACTAATTGTATTGCAACCAGGCTGTGCTAGGCAATTCTCCATTCATCTCACCAGCCGCACACTTGGAGTAAGTACTTTGCCTGTAACACCGTATAAACATTTAATACTGGTTCTAGTTCCAAACAAGAATGAGTATTTCTTCACATGGCAAAACAAGATGAACATTTAGAGCTGTGTTTGAAATGCCATGAACAAATTCAAAAGGGGTTCTGTTTATGTCACTCATTCTCAAGTATTTCACAATTTTCCTTCCTAAATCCCTGACCCGCCCTGTTTCTTTTCAGAATTCTAATGCAGGAATAAAACAAACTCCCCAAAAACTCTATCCTCAAATAAGGAAGAGTTAAGTAGTGCTGCTAGCAAATACAAATAAATACTACAGTTGCAATGTGTTAATTAACTATGTAGAAGAGTGGGATTTTAATTACTTGTGTGCAATATACTTGCAGAATAAGTTTCTTAGGCATAAAAAGCAGCTGAGTCTGTGAAATGAAAAATACCTTACTTGCTCTTCACCGTTGATAACTATGTTATCTAGCCTGCTTTTCTGTTTAGAGATGCATGTTAGTTTTTTCTTCATAGCTCACTCTCTGCCAGGATTGTTTTTCTTTTTTTTAACAGCTAAACTATGGAAGAATTGCTCCTAGATCCTATCAGCCTACGCTGAGGAAAGCTTCTTGCGTAGGGTGGGAACAGAAAGAATCATAGAATGCCAGGTTGGAAGGGACCTCGAGGAAAGAAGATTCACTTGTATGTGGCTGCTGCCTCCCTTCACTCTTTCTTTCTTCTGGAAAGACTTGGAATGATGCTCTTTATGCAACCACGGGTGGAGTAGAATAAAGAGGGGGAACTGGGCCAAATCTGGACTTAGGACAGTACTGCAGCAGAGCTTTTGACTGTCAGTTTTAATACCTGCCCTTTGTTTTGCTTTCCCTAGATTTCAACATCTATAATTATAGCCAACAGCAGCAGGCAATTGGTTGGTTCTTTTAGGAACTGCACCCTGAACAGGCATGAGGTAAGTTACAGTTATCCAGTACTTGTTGTGAAAATATGAAGCAAAGGAAATTCCATAGAGACTCAAGGTGAGGTGAAATATAACCACCTAACAGTTCTAAAACAGCAGGAACCTCTCACAGCTATCTGCAAAAGCTGCATTCCTATCGACCTGCGTTCAGCAGCTCTCAGCTGTAAATCCCAGGGCAGTCTAGTAATCTTACAAACACAGCTACAAGCTTTTCTGGGTGTAACAACAACCCAGCTTCTCTGGTACCCCATAATAACCCCACTGATGATTGGATAAATCCTGGAAGTCATTTCTGGAGATGTTTCGAAACAAAGCCATGGTTGCATGACCTCCACCACCACCATGTAGCTACAATGCTACACACCTCAGCAGGCTCCTCGGCAAGGATGCTTCTGGAGGAACAGTCCCCTCTGATACAGCTTGCAGCTATGAATTAAAACACACGTGTCACAGCCCAGGTCCCCACTTACCCAGTTTGGTGGCCCCCTCTGGTGGGTACTCTGGGAACTGGCCCTCGGAGGGGACGCTCACCGTCCGGCGCAAGCATCGCCCTTTGGTAGCATCTGCCGGCGGCTCCTGGACCCCATCGATAGGCACCTGCATAAAAAAGATGCCAACAGCTGTTAATCTGCTGCTGGGCCACGCTGTTAATATGTTGTTTGGATAAGAACTTCATTTTCTGCTCATCCAGAAGTATGATGTCGCAACACCCATCTGACCAAGAAGGTAGTTGAAACTGATTCTCCAATGCCAGACCCATTGCTACCCAGCTTTGCCTGCTTCCACGCTGGGAAAGTCAAGCAGAGGCTACTCGTTGGATGGTTACGTGTGAAAGTGAGATTACAAAAGCATTTTTGCAGTCTCAGCTCATATTCAGTGACTAGCTACAGTATGTAAGAGAAAAGCAGACATTTTGCTGGTCATGGAGAAAGAGGCCTATCTTCTGTGATTAAGTTAAACTCACCCTAGAAGTGGGATCTCTGAAAGCTGGGGTCCTCACTATTTCAGAGTAATACAATTCTGTGCATTAATTCTCCTTAAAAGTACTGAATTTATAAAGATCTTGTTTTCCTTCTGAAATTTTGGCAGAACTTGACTCCTGAGAGTTTGCTCCTCCCAACTCCCAACCTTGCATTTAAACATCTGCCTGGATGACATTTTGCTAGAGAGGTGCTTATGCTGGAAAAAAGGACTGTGCGCCCAAAAGAACTGGCACAGTAGGGACAGAGATGGGATATGATGGCTGACTAAAGTCCAAATAGTGCTTCCATGTCTCAACAAGAGGACATCTGGTTGGGGAATTGGGAATTCCCTGAGCCCACTGGTCAGTTGGAGTTGCCTGTCCAAGGAAGCCATGCCCTGCTTCCTGCTAGCCTAGCTGATAATCATGGCTGTGACCATGTTTTTTCAGGTCTTTAGATGTTCAGATATTAAGTTTAGCTCAGTACTGGTGAATTACTGGCTTTGCCATCGTTTCAACCCAGATATCCGTGCTACTGGGTTACTGCATTTCTTTGTGTAACTGAACTGTACTTCTGATTTGTATTTGTTACCACAGATTTGTTATTCAGAGATAAACTGTTTATCCCTAAAGCTGTTGGTCTGGTGTCTGTTAGTATATCTGGAACCTGTAACTTGGTGGGGCCATCTTCAGCCCTTAGCTTCAGGACTTGGAAGAAACCCCAGGGATGAGGGAGAGATGCAGCATTCAGGGGCTGGAGGTAGGCACAACCCCCAGTGCCCAAAGCATCTCAGCACACGTGATGAGGACATTGGCTTCAGCAGTACAACCACCACACACGCAACATGGCAATTTATTTTTCATATAGCTACATAAAAAACAGCTTGCAGCTAAAGGAATAGAAACTCCTGGTGTAGTTCCTGTGCTGCTTATCCTTTCATATCTTCAATCATCTCTGAAAGCTGAGTATTAATAGCAAACAAAAAGATATTATTCATTTTTACTGAAGGTTGTAAAAGATGTACCAGATACTGTACTATTTTAGAAAGCTGCTGCACTACAGTTTTGGCAAACTAGTTTTGGCATTGTTATTTTAACAAGCACTTAACATTCTCTTAAGGTCATTTTTTAATGCTATTTATGACTGTGCTAGTCTATTTGTCTCCTTCAAACAGTGCACATTTTTGAAAACAAGTCCCCTAAATCCCTACTGGTTACTCTGTTAAGGCCACTTTCTTCACTGGCTTTTACAGAAGCTCCTTTGCCAAACGATCTCTGTGCAAGAGCACATGAGGAAGTTAAGGAGAGACTAATTTTGTTAATTTATGCCACATTCATCCAATCAAGTTCACATACTGGATTTTCAGTTTTCATCTGGAGGTTCCATTTAGTCTTACTGCCTCCTAAACACTTGTCAGCTCCACTGCCTCTTCTGCCCCTCCTGATTCCCTTCAGAGCATTTTTGGGTGGGATGCTGCAAGCTGTGTTTCCAGAACCAGCTCATACCACACACCTGCTTCAGCACACCTTAAAAGCATCGAGCTACCACCTTGTGATCCTCCTTTCTCAGTGCACTCACTGCACCTACACCTACCTCTTTGCTCTACACCAAACACCGCTCCTGCAGGGTAGATTTCTCCACTATTCGACTATTTAATAGAGAAATTATTATAGTCCTCTTCTTTCAAGTAGAAATCTTCAGTATCTTCAAGTAGAAATCTTCAGCATGTCCTTTCGGACATGGGATGACAGAAACATTCTTTTAAGCCACTGACACAAAAAACCCCACTACTACAATGCTGGTAAGAGCAAATATAAGAACAGCGTCGACAGCCAAGAGGATGCTATGGATGCACTGACTTGCTTCTGAGGGCGAGGAGAAGGATGGTTTGAGACCACGCTGCCCTTTGCGTCCTTGGGAAAAGCAAACAGGCTGCAGCACGCCGAAGTCCATGTTAAAAACAAATCTACTTCTGCATACCAGAGATAGGATTTATCTTCAAAGAGGAACTGAGCCATTAACAGGAAGACTGCCTGAGAGCTCAGGTCCTAATTCTGGGTAGCTTTGCCTTTTGTACTTAATGTTTGCCCAGACTAGGAAAACACGGTTAAGCAGCACACCAAAAAGGGTTTGTTGGTGTAGCTACATTCATCTAGTGCAGCACAGGCCTCACCAGCCAAAAACCTGCTTTTGTTAGCGCAGAGTGGCTTGAGAAAAATACGACAGCATTTAATGCACTCAGTAATTCTATAAACTGTGTAAGGAACAACATTGTAACGCTACATAGCTTGATCTGCACCAGAGAATATACAAACATTCCACAATTTCATGGACAAGATTAAAGTAGCTAAAGTAGCTACAAAATCCCCCCCTTAAGTGTGACTCAACTTGTGTTATTTTAACCAGCACTCCTCCAAAACCATAGCCCCCATCTACATTGACAAAAAAACCCAAACCCCTAATGCCAAGACTGCAGGACCAGTATTTATTGCTTAATATAAGATCCGCCTGCTCTTAGAAACACAGCTTCGTGAACATGCAAATTGAGCTGGGTGGGCAGCTCTGCATCTCTTGGAGTTGGACATGTTTTTAAATCAGTATATAAACTGCCTTGTGGTAGGTCAACCCAAAACACAAGCAAGCACACAACTAAATCCCATGTAAACACCCAGCCAGACATATGTGATTCTCCAGACCCTCCTCCAGCCCCTGCCACCCCAGCAAGCAGTTCAGCAAAGGATCGAAGAGAATGACAAAGTCTTGCAGAGTCAGGACTTCAATGGCAATTTAGGCTTTCATCTTTTTTTTTTTCTCCCCAATCCAGCTTTGTTATCCTGTTCTTTGCCCTGCTAAGACTTCACCAACCTGGGAATCATCTGACCTTGAGCCAATGTGCTGAAGCTGCCAGTTTAGGGCTGGACTCTGAGCAGTGTAACTCTGGGACAACAGGGGACAGTACAAATGCTACTAATTTTGGCAATCTTGACAATTTTGATCATAGGCCAACTTTCACTGGCAAGTTTCACAATTCAGTGAGGACAGTTTCAGAGCTCAGATTCTAAACTCTTGAACAGCATCACAGCTCACCTGCCACTGAACATGCTTTTTAAGTATAAAAAGTCTATATTTGGGGTTTCTAGTAGTTTGACGATTAAAAGATTTCAGAAGAAACAGGAGTAAGAGCTTTAACAAGCATTTAATGCCTCTGAAAGGCCAACTGAGCCGAGCTTTTTCAAAAAAAAGGAGGAAAAAAAGGTTCAGCACTGTAGATAGATTTTTCAAGACTGGAAAGACTGATTCAAGAGAAAAACTTGAGAAGTTTGGAATCACGTCAATGAAACAGTTAAAGAGTTCTTTTTACTTGGTAACTTCCTCCAGAAAGTTATAAGCTGGCTACAGTGTTGACACAGAAATCCACTTTAAAAATGTCAACAACAAACATTTCTTCAGGCTTTTGGAAAACAAATAATTCATTAGGGAGTTGAAGCAAATCTCTTCTTATGACCAGGTTCAGCTTTGTCAAACTCCTGTTTAGAGGTAAAACGTATTTGCTGTAAGATACCAATGTGATGTGTCTTTTGAGAATGGAGCTTCTGAAGAGCCTCCCCTGAGGCCTCATGCACCAGTGTTTGCTCTCGCTATTTTCTCTTGGGATCACTGCTTTCATTCCACTACTGCGTCTGCCACAGGAGATGCGAGAGTGGGAAAATACATCAGGGATGTCTGCTGCTGGCCTCTGTCACCAGCAGCAATGAGTAGTAGATCTTGTCACAGTGAATGGTGGTCTTTACTATCCTTTGGCCTTGATTAAAATCATTTCCAAATCCAAGGGGAAAGATGAAGTTTTGCGTGCAGGGAGGAAAAAGGAGGAGTCTAACACAGTGAAAAGTGTTGTTCATCTTCATTCCCAACTGAACACAAAATTAAAAGACTCTGCAGGACAGCAGCCAAGTTACAGACAAAGACAAACTAAAAAGCAGCCCAAAGCCAGATGCAGCCATTTGTCACATCCTTCATGAAAGCGCTGTGCTATGGATTATCTGAAACTGCTCTTCATAAAGACTCAATCACTCCCTTCCCCTCTTTAAATGGCACTGATTTTGAAGACACTTTTACTGTGCCCTCACAGCTGCTGCCCTATGGAACAGGTTTCCAAAAAAAAAAAAATCTACACCTTCTTGATAGTGGAAAACTGTCTTCCTTGTAGAAAAAAATACCTGCTTTCTGAGTGAATCAATCCAGACCTGTTCTTCTAGTCTTGGAAGATGCTGCTAGGTATTACCATACCATGACACACTGTAGTAATTGCACATCTACTTGTCACTCATGACTCCTCATTTGCTAAGTTGTCTCTCATGTACAGGGATTTATTCTCTTTCTGCATACTTTTTTTGGCATCAATCTCTTCCCTTCATTAATAATCTTCATTCTTCAGTCTCATCTATTTTCGTTTTAAGCTGACAAGGTGTCAAGTAATTAATATTTTTCTACACTGAACAAGGTGATACCACCAGACTATTTTTGCCTACGTAACTACAGATATTTTTGGATCAAGTTGTACCTCGGAATTTCTCTGATTTCCAACCTACCCTTGGTGCTGGCACAGCACAAAATCCCTCTTGCACATAGTCTATCCAAACTGCCTTAACAATAGATCAAGAGTGGTGGCATGTTATAATAAAGGTGTTCTCTTACTACTCTGTTTATTTCTGTACTGTTCCCTCAGTCTTAAACATCTATGCAATTCATCATGCTGGATTTTAACAGCATTAACTGAAAGAAACCAAGCTTAGCACTATGCCTGAAACATCTTACATCATACATCAAGACATCTTTCATTTGCCTGTTTGCATTTTGTGTATGTTTTCCTGCTTTTTGGCTTTGACACCCATACTTGCATAATGATTTTACAAACTATTATAAACATCAAACATTTCTGCTCCCTTTCAATTTCACACAGGCTAAGCCTCTTGGGTTTTTATTTCATGAAGTAACAAAGCAGATGCACAGAGAAAAGATGAGAAGCTTCAGACTGACAGTTTTCAAATGACACCAGCCTTGTGATGATGCAAGCATTCCGTTTCAGTTGCAAGGGCAATCTGCTGTTAGCATCTCTTCCTTATTCCCCCAGGCCCACCCCATCACTGATGGGTATCATTCTGTCCCTCACATTGTTTCTGAGATCCTCTTCAGCAGTCCAAAGAAATTCTGACCTATATCAGCGATTTCCATGTTCAGAGCAGGAAACTCTCCATCTTCAGCTCCTGTTGCCTGTCACCTTGTTTCAGGTTAACCAAAAAACCTCCTCCAGCGCAGCCTTTCCAGTAAATTTACTCTAAACAGAATCTCAAATTTTCTTCTTTAGGGAACCTCCCTCTTCCTCATTCAGCTGGCCTTTTGCTTAGGTTCCCTGTACCTGTGGTCTCACCCACGGGCTCTTGTTGATTCCCCTCCTACATTCTTTTCAGTCATTAAGCATCTCTACCCAGTGCTGCCTTAGGCCTTTGTTCACCCTTACTTCTAGATCACATTTCATAGAGCCTCTTTCCTCGGAATGACTTTGCCAAGTATAATTTAACTGAGTCGCCTCCCCTCCCCTTTCTCCTGAGAGACATGGGATATTTCTGTTCCAGAAAAATTAGAAGGTGCCAATCCAGAGTATCAGCTGTGTGTCCCTCTTGACTAGCAGCTCTACTCCTGTACAGTTTGCGTTTCTATAAGGGATCATATGGATGCTGCCATGTGTACAGACTCACAAGCTAAATTACAACAACCTCTCATTTTCCTACAGAGTGCTCATGACTCTACGAGGAGTTCCCTTTTTCCTTTCACTTACATTAGTCCCAAATTACTTGAAAATCAGAATGGCAAATCTGACTCCAGCTACTAGCTTCTGAAACAAATAACATTCTATCCGCATGTGGAGTCACACCTGCACCAAAGGCACGTCTGCTCGACCCACCTGCATGTGGCCTTTCCCAAAACAAGTTATTTCTCACTGTGGTAGTGCAGGCAGGCTCCTTTGAGAGCACGCTGCAAAGATTTACTCAGCTGCTTGATTTTTTGGGGTTAACTGCTATACTTAAAACCCAGGCTCTATACAGTCTGATATTTAATTTCTCCAGCTTCTGACAAAAAAAAAAAGTGTATTTAAACAGAGTATATAATGACTTAATACACCAGTGAGTGATATATCAGGCTTCCCATATTTGCTCCTTGGGATCTAAGCAGAAGGCTCATCTTACTCCCAGCAAAATGCTTTTAACCGTATGTGGAAGGAGAAATTAAGAAGTGGTAAACACATGATTATCACCTTCAAGTAATTATTCATGATATGAGCCAGTGTTGTTTTCAATTACATTTCTTTAATGAGATGCAGCCCTGCTGTGCTGGTACAGTCCAGTTTTAGGAGTAACTCTCACATGTCCTTAAGTTTCTTCAGTATATCCTTTAATTCCTTAGGTGACAGTCCTGTCAGACTAGATGAAGAATTACATAGTAAACAAACATCATGATATGGGCCTTCCATTTTCCCTGCGTTTGATCACCTCTCCTACACATTAGTGCTGATGTTGTTCCCTTCTAATAACTCAAGTCCTTCTCTAAAGCATTTCCTCCTGCTCTCTCCATGCAAAGAAATATTTCAGCCCTCGTGAATAAACCTGATCACAGCTGAAGATTAGTAATAGTGCTACAGCAGAAATTGGTCTCCTAGTTTTAACCTGTAAAAAGCCAGAAGTTTCAAAAGAATCAAGAAAAAGCACAGAAAGTCAGGTCATCTCCAAATGTAGGAAACCATGGTGTTAGACTCAAATTCCTGGACGTTTATATGTAACAAAACCTATTTCAGTAATTTGAAAATATCCCTGTTTTACACCTCCTCCCGAAATATTCATCTTAAACAGGATAAAACTACAGCAGATTAATCAAACCCAGGAGAATTATCAAGTGTTTCTAAAGCTGATGTATTCGTGGCAGTCTGTAGACATCAAATATCAAGAGAAAAAACAGATCATGGCATAGTCTGGAAGGGACT
The DNA here is from genome assembly GCA_013400335.1 of Eurystomus gularis. Classification (NCBI taxonomy): domain Eukaryota; kingdom Metazoa; phylum Chordata; class Aves; order Coraciiformes; family Coraciidae; genus Eurystomus; species Eurystomus gularis. Next base: position 323,371 of record VZZY01002645.1, read on the forward strand.
TATCAGTATTTGTTTGTTCCGCATTTCAATCAACTAAAGCATGCCTATTCTTTAGCCATATTGACATTACCTTCATGGCAAGGCACAATGCCAAGTACTACATGCTATATAGACGTGCACACAGAGTAATTTTATCATTAAAGCAAAGACGGTTGTAATAGCTCTGAGTATCTATGCCGAGGGGCACCCAATCTTCCTTGCTGCATTTATTTAGCAAGAGAGGGGGCAAACCTCTGTCTCAAACAATTCTCTTGTGCCTGCAGCGAGGATGACTGTACAGTGTGAAGGTTGCACACACATCCTCTGCCCAGCACTCCAATACAGACACAAACCAACCTCTTTTTCCCTACCTTTACTGAGCTTTTCCCTACCTTTATGTCTGCGCTGAGGTAGGTTCACATAGCTGTGGTGGCTTTAACTACCGTTAAAAGCAGCCATGGCATAGGAAGGTGTAGTGGCAGACTTACATCATGGAATCATTTTGGCTGGAAAAGACCTTCAAGATCGAGTCCAACTGTGAACCCAGATCACCACTAAACCAAGTCCACCAGCACCACATCTACATGGCTTTTAAACTCCTCCAGGGATGGGGACTCCACCACTGCCCTGGGCAGCCTGATTCCTTACGGGGAAGAAATTTTTCCTGACCTAAACCTCCTCTCATGCAACTTGAGGCCATTTCCTCTTGTCCTATCAAATGCAGGCTATGAAGTGCCAGGAGAAAGTTTTGGATGCACACGGTTTGCTGTCACTTCTTCCGCGCAACCAGCATCTGGGCCAGCTAGACTCTAACTGTGCGCACCACGGCATTCATACACAGAAGAGGTTAGCTCTCCTTTTCCCCTCTTTCAAACATTTCACTACACTTGTGAACAAAATAAAGGAGAGATGAAAAAACGCTGTCTTCTTGTTCTGCAGTAAAGGCCAAAAGGTAAATCCCGAGTGGCCAACGCGAGCTTTTCTCACCTCTTTCTCCCTGTTGAGCAGCACCAGCTGGCTGTCCGTCAGGATGCAGTATTTCCTCTCCCATGTTGTCGTGTCAGTGTAGGGGGACTGGCCGCAGGACAGCCGGTGTGTAGGTGGTCCTTTCACATCTGCAAACAGAAAACAGCGATGCCAGAATCATTAGTGTGTGCCATTAACCACCACCTTTGCTTTTGCTGTTCTACAGCTGGATGCAAAGCAAAAGTTCAATCTGTACTTTGCAGTGCCTGTTTCAGCATATTAAAAAGACAAGCCCAATCCTGGGGGGCACTCATGTGGAATGCTACGCAATGTACACTGCGAATACTTATCTATAGCATGACTTACAAAAATGGCAATACTCAAGATTAATATAAATGCCTTTGTCAAAGATGGAAATATAATCAAAAGAAAGTACCAAGAGCTCTCACAAAAACAATATTCCCCCCTACCCCCTTCTCAAAACCATGGTTAAAAGGAGAATGGCCCTGAATGTATAAACCTTAAATAACTAGATTATTTGAGACTAAGGATAGAGAGACATAGGAAGGAAGATGGGGATCAAGGAAGGCAGGCTTGAAGAACTGAGGGAAAAATGCAACGAGATGGGCATTTAATTGAGAAAGGCTTATTAGCATCTTTTGCTAGGGAAGCCTTTTGATTAAACTGTGACAGATAAGAGTCTTCCAGCATTTTCATTCAGCCACAGCCATTACAGTGACAAAAACTGTACCAAAAATCCCCCCAAAACAACCCAAACCAAAATCCAACTTGTTTGACTCCCAGTGCTGATCTTTTGCAATTTATTTGAAAACCAATTTCCCTTAAGCGTCTCAGGGCTGAGCTACACGTCACATTGTGCCTTTGACTAGCAGGACGTTTTTTCTGCAAGAGTGGGAAAGGAAAGCATATGAATAAGCGCAGCAGACACAGACCTCACTGCCAAGCAGCCAAGCCCCAAAGCAGAGAAAGCCATGGAGTAGCAAGGCACGCTTTCAGTGCTGTGAGAAGACTGAGTCTGGAGAAGACCACCCTGGGAATTTAAGAGTGCAGTCAGATTTAACAACCTCCTTACAGGAGGCAGAAGTGCCATATGAAGAACAGAAAAAAGGATATACGCAACAGAGCTGTAGTAGCACCATTTATATAAATTTAGAATCAAATGATCTCTTTCTAAAGTTTTGAGATTAAGTTGTGGCTGCTTTAACATTAAGTTTCATTTTTATCTTGCACTCCAGTTTTATACAACTTTACTTGCATTGATCACAGGGAACCAACATCCCACCAGCAGCATTTGTGGACCTGCTCAAGTGGGACAGGAAGATGAGCACCTGTCTTATGAAGCCAGGCTGAGAGAGTTGGGGTTGTTCAGCCTGGAGAGGAGAAGGCTCTGGGGAGACCTTCTTGCAGCCTTTCAGTACTTAAAGAGGGCATACAGAAAATCCTGGGAGGGACTCTTTATCAGGGAGTGCAGGGATAGGACAAGGGGTAACAGTTTTAAAGTGGGAGAGGGGAGATTTAGATTAGAAATTATGAAGAAGTTTTTCACTGTGAGGGTGGTGAGACACTGGCACAGGTTGCCCAGGGAAGTTATGGATGCTCCATCCCTGGATGTGTTCAAGGCCAGGTTGGGTGGGGCTTGGAGCAACCTGGTCTAGTGGGAGGTGTCCCTGCCCTTGTCAGGAGAGTTGGAACTAGATCATCTTTAAAGTCCTTTCCAAACCAAACCATTCTATGATCTAAAAATCAGTCACCCTCAATGTACATGCTGTAGATTTGTAAAGTCCCTGGAATACCTCTAAGAGGGTCAGACACTGCAAATATCAAGGTACTTGCTGCATAGGAGTCCAGGACCTCTTTCAACTATTTCAGGCAAAATGAGTGTTCAAAACCAATACGTTCTGTAACATTAGCTTCGTTTTAGCACGCATACTAATCCAGTGCCTGCACAGAGGTAAGCACAGACACTTCTTGTAGCTTCTACCCAGCTTCACCACTAGAGGCCAGCGAATCCTCAAACACCCAGCACCTTCCCAGTACAAGGAAGAGCACAAGTCCAAACACAAGCATTAGATCTTGAGTAATGTGCCCCTCCAACCGACACTGACTTCACTCCTTGCAGACCCCATGTATACCAAATCTCACCTAAACATTAAAAAGCTGCAACACCTTCATGCTCTCTTCCTCCACATAATAGCAAATTTGCCTCCGTGTTGAAAGGGGTGTGTCAACTTCTAAAGCTAGAGTATAAACCTGAAAGACAGCTTTCAGTACCTAGTTGAACCTCATGTTGCATTAGGATCTTTGAGATCATTCAGAAGAACGCCTGAAAGAAGCAATTTGATACCTTTAAGCAAGATAGAGAAAAAGACTGCCTGGTTGTTCTGAATAATATAATAAATGCAACTTTGCTCCCCTAATAGGAGGTGAGGTAATTTGTGGAAGAAGCTGAGACTCCACCTCTCCTAACAAAGCTCAGTTTTAGCAGTGACAAGCAACACTCTTTCTTGGAATTGTCCAAAACTGCTTTGGCCTAAGTGCAATTAAGGGAAACCACCACAATCTGTGTGAGGCAAAAGTACATGTGTGTAAAGTCCTGGAGCACAACAGACTCTCTCACAAGTTATGTATTTGTCCATCTGACAGATGTTAAGCCTCCAGGTAGATTTTGGGCACAACTTCAACTCACATTTATCATGGCATCCAACCAAAAACCTAACCAGATGCAAAATAAAACCACTGTGGCTCCTGCTTAGATCTTGGCTTCCCAAACAGCAGCATATGAATCCTACCCACACCTAAGGAAGACAAATCTATAAGGTGACAGATGGAAGATGAGCGAGAAGGATGAAGCCATGGGCTCCTAGCAGGAATACGCAATAGAAATGTGAAGACCAGAGCTCCGGGGATCTAGTCTCTTGGGTAGTGAAAGCACATAATAAATCATAAAGGGAAAGAAGGTTGAAGACATGCCCTGTCCTGCTCATGTGGGTGGGCCAGCAGCAGGAGAGTCCCTCCAGCTGCTACAACAAGCAATGACCAAGTAAACTGTGTTTTGAACTGCTGGTGGACTTTCTCGCGCAAAAGAAAACCCTCCTAGACCATTAGCTCCAACACAGAATCTATAGTCACGGCTCGTCCAGCCCCAAAACACTTTTGCATTATAATTTCTACTAATGACAGGCCTTGGCTTGCATCCAAACGATCCATGGGCTGCACAAAAGAATTAAAGAACAGAACGATTTCTTCCATCGCAATAACAGCTCCAGGACTTAACTGAGTCATCAGGCACTGTGGGCCAGCCACAGCTCTGCTGCCAAGTGGGTTGGCTATGTCAGAACAGCTTTCCCCAGGCTGCTGGCAGAGTTAACATGCTATCTTGGTGTCTGGAGCTGTCAATCACTGCTCAAGAATACCACAGCATTAATATTTTGCGTTTGTACTGGTATTCTTTTGAACACGTCAGGACAGAGCCCTGCCACCCTTGCAGGCTGACCGAGCGCTTTCTTCAACAAAGAGGAGCAGTTGCTAGCTGGTTTTCCAATGTATCAGATACCACAACTTCCCGAGGCAGATGCTGAAAGCCCAGCTCACAAACTAGATGATGGTAAATACATGTTACAAGAAAACTCGCTGCAACAAAAATCACAGTGTAGCTTTGGTGCATTTGTCCCACTTAGTGCAATTATTTCTCAGCTAGCTCTCCTGCATGGTTGACCTCTTCGGAGCCTCTCGCAACAGCTGAAACTTCAAAACTTACTCTGAAGTATGCTACCAGCTGGAGACTCTTTGGGACTTTACACAGTATCATGTATATGCTCGGTCGCTACACAAACCCCGTTCTGCTTTCCGGTACTCTTCATCTTCAGTTTTCATTTTACATTCTTGGCTCTAACTTTTCATGTGAATGTAATAAAACCCACCAACCTCTTCCACTAGTGCCCCATAAAACTAATTTACCACCTCTGTTCAAATCACTATGGAAGGGAAGAGCAAAAAGTCCATGTATAACCAGGACCACTTACACTTCTGGGCAAGACCAAAAGTCAGGGCTGTCCTTTCTCGCTTTGGGGCCACCACCTATCAGCTCATAGAGGAAGGCTAGTGCTTTGGAGGGTAAGTAACTGATGAATGCAATTTTGGACAGGAGCTGCAGGCGAGACCAGGAAGGTGCATCTGAAGGCTCTGAGTTTGCAGATGTTATGTATGGGATGGGCTCATGCAGCCATGCACCTCAATATGGAAGTGCTGGTGACAGAAGATTTCTTTCTCTAGTCTGATGCAATCCTTTCCATTCTGCACCCTTACAATGAGGCACTGAAGCAAGAAGATCACTTAGTCTACACACAGGATTAAAGGTCATGCCTTATGTGCCTTCAAATGCTAATATCAGTTAAGTAACAGCTTGGAAAAAATCCCCTTCTCAGTACATCCTCCCCTGCTGAACTGAGAAGAGCATCACTGCCTGCCTGCCACATCTGACACAGCTCAAGATTGGAAACCACGTTGCTTTTCCTCAGGGCTCTGAAATGCCATTAGGCATGGTATAAATATCCACAAAGCTCCCTTTCTCCCAGCCAAATGACAACTTGTACCTTGTTATCCTTTAAGTACAGAGCTTATTAAAAAAAAAAAAAAAAAAGAGGGAAGGGGGAATAAAAGGAACAGTTTCACCATCACCACATAACAACAACGAGAAAAGTGTTGACTGGTGCAGGGTGAGGGAACAAGGCAAGCAGCAGGCAGTGCCATGCTGATCCCCACAGACATTTTAGGAGAACTGACGGCAGTTTAAAAGTATTTAGGGAGTAACACTAGTACTATCAGATGGGAACGTTTCTGAATCTTCCACTGCAAGTATGCAACAATTTTTTTTTAAATTCCAACTGCATCTGTGAGTGGAAATTATCTTCCAAACAGCAGACAATGGGCAGAATCAGAACATTATTTCCAAGAGAAAATCCAGTGTCATTTAGTCCCCAACAGCTCTTCTACAACTAGAAGAGTAGCATCTTCTCTCCTCTCCAGAACTGGTAAAAGGACAGAATTAGCAGAAATCAGACCAGCAAAACTACATTACAGGTAAATTCATGTCTTCAGTCTCTGCCAAAAAGCACTCCCTACTCTCCATCAGTAAAAACATAGAAAGAAACCTCCATCCCAGTGATGACAAGAGCACCCCTGGCATGCGTCAAAGCTCCTTTTTTGCCCCACACTCTTCCTACGGTGAAATCAAAGGCTTACTGAAGTACTTGCCAAATTTTCATCGACTTTATTAGGGTCTGTATTCTGTTCTTAGTATTTCCAATAAGGAGCTGCCAAGCAGCTGAGTAACTAATGTAGTGGCCAAGTTCATATGCAGAGAGGATATTTTTTCCCCCGTAGAGAGATTAGTAGGGGCCCTAACACCTTCTGACAACAGGTCTACTTGCCCAATGTCAATGTTTCCATGGTGTTTTATGTACTTACCATAGAGACAGGACTCAGAGAATTTTAGGTAAGTGCTGTCATCTGAGAGCTTGTCAGAATCCCAACCTACCCAGCTGTGCATGAGCAGAGTCCAGTTTGAACCTTTCTCAAAGAGTTGAAGAGAAGCTGAAACAAGCCTCACTGTTGCCATGAAGCTTCATAGACAAAGAGCAATTAAAAGCCCTTTGCTAAACCAACACCATCTCTACAAGCTGATGAAGCTCGTGATTCAAGGGAAAGATATGGCAGAAAGGGAAACATACTGCATCTCAACACGTTTCACTCCCTTAAACCTGTATCTTGTAAAAAAGGCAGGATTTCCGCAAAAGAAGCCGCTAATGTGTGTGAAAATAAACAGCAATAGCACAGCTATGCAACATACAGCTGTGTGTGTGTATAGGCAACTATTCCAGACAGCTGTGTGCTGCTCTGATGAAGATCTCCAGGATCTGGATTTAAAATAGAGGAGAATTCAAGCACTGCTGCCTTGAGAGCAGATGCAGGTGACTGAGCAACCCTGGCTCAGCTAAAGGAGGGACAATCTCTCAAGGTTTACACAGAGCAGATGATGATGGAGGTCAGTTACTGAGGGTCTGGTAGGAAAAGCACTATCAAGACGACTTCCACTTTCTCTCACGCTGATATATATAGCTTTTGTTTACATGTCTTATTTCCCAAACCAACTCCCAACCATATGCAACGGTTTCTGATCCAAGCAGGACTGCAGACAAGACACTATCAGATGCAACTGTTCAAAGAAAGCCTATCATGATGCACAAATCCACTTGGGAGAAGGAGGGGACGCTCATCCTCCAAGTTTGTATGGACAACCACCACAATGTCCCAACACAGAATAGGCACCACTCATGACTAATTATATAACACAATAAGGAAAATTCAGAATCGTTTTGATGGGAAGAGACCTTTAAGATCATTGAGTCAAACTGTTACCCCAGCACTGACAGGTCACCACTAAACCATGTCCCTCAGCACCACATCTACACAGCTTTTAAACCCCTCCAGGGATGGAGACTCCACCACTGCCCTGGGCAGCCTGGGCCAGGGCTTGACAATACTTTTGAGGAAGACATTTTTTCCTCATGTCCAACCTAAACCTCCTCTGGCACAACTTGAAGCTATTTCCTCATGTCCTGTCAGCACATACTGTGTGTGGTAATGCAGAAACTCAGACGCTGCAGAGAAAACATGACATTCTTAGGCTTGATGAATTCTTCTCTGAATCCCAACACACTCAGAGATATGACCAGTACACATTATGCAAATAAAACCATTAATCCTGTCATTTTACTTCGAATCACAACGTGGGCAATGACTGTAGGTTTTCTCGGAAGCTCCTTGTAACTACTGTGAGATATGCCATTGCTCCCTTGCCCCTCTAGATCACTGCACAGCACAGCTCCATTTCAGTTCAGAGGTACCTACATTTTCATGGTCAGCAACAGATCTCTCTGGTGAAGCAGGCATTATTTGTAGAAAGCACAAGCAGATCCTCTGGGATGACAGGCATGCTATTTATGTAGAATGTTATTACAGAGGTAAGTATCTAGTGTGAATTCTTTCTGTTATATTTAATAGCCGCGCTCCACAAACTTCATTGCACATGCAACAACTAGCCCTCAATTCTGCTGGATCCAGTTGCTCTCCTCCAGCAGCTGCATGCAGTGATAACCAAATTCTTGTATGGAAACCTAATATTGTGGGCAGGAGGTGAGGAAAGCTTAGTCAAACCATCAGATTTCAGAGATCTCTAAAGCTGTTGCACCAACTGGGTACAGCCAAAATGCTACCTGGGAAATCTATTATGCACAGAATAAAGCTGTAAAAGGTTTAAGTAGGTGAAAATGGTATTTTAGAAGCTAGCAGAAGGCACAAGCAGCACCATGACTTTCTTAGATTTCAATGTTATTTGGCACTGTGACACGAGTTCTTCAAAAGACCTCTAATTTTTCTAGTCTAGGCTAATGTTGCCATTCTAACCTATTCACTTTCTACTACTCTTTACTGAGTGGCAGTGACCAGGCACAATCTAAAACCTGGTTTTCCATTATCCCAGTGGAGAACCTCATAAGCTCACAGGCGTGTTCACACAAGAACTATTCAGTCAGGTGCAGGGCAGTTTTCATGCCCTGTACCGTCACAGAAATATCACTATGGCAATTTTTATGTGTACTCTGTGTGCTTCCATTTCCCTACCATCAGTATGCCAATGCTGGGAGAAGGAATCTCTTAAAATTTAGAGATGAGAAGCCTGAAGGTATCTGCTGCTCACTGCTTACGGGTAAGGTGTGGAGGTTTTTTCCCCCCTCTTAATGAGGGCTGTGCATCTCTTCTGCAAACAGGTAAGGGCACAGCTTTTTTGCACCAGCTGCTAGAAAGCCTTGATGAGATCTGTGATGGGGTGGAAGATGAAGGGTCACCTTTCTGCTCTGAATTTCCCACATGCAGCAGTCTTACCTCAACACAGAAAAAGCAAGATTACTTGCAGAAAAAGCACTCTTTAAATCTCAAAGAGTGGCTGTCAACATTCTGTCCACTACCAGAGCTACCAGCCAGATTCTTAGATTTCCTACAGCTTTTTCTGCATTTAAAAAAAGAAAAGGGAAGAGTGATATTTCTGTGGGAAGGGCTAAGTCATGAGATAAGTGAATACCTAACAGTCAGCCAAGGACTGCCTCCTTTGCAACCAGCAGGAGACAAAATACAGAACGCTACTGTTCAACAAGCCTGGCATCTCCCAGAAGGATGAGCTCTTGCTGCCTCTCCTCTCTGTTGCTGACATCATTCCCACCTCTTCATTCCTTCCCTAGGAAAGATGTGACTTGTTTGTACAAGAGGTGGCCAGCAGCAAGGTACAGCAGGCTCACTCCCCCAGCTGAGCTCCCAGACGGCTCTGCCAACTTAACTTGCTCCTGAGTCAGTACATCTGCCCTAGACTTGCAACGTTGCCACTTTGCCTAGCAAAAGCGCTGTCATTTTCACACCAAGGCTGAGGAAGGCAGAGATCAGCCAAGACTTCCCAGTAGCACATGCATTTCAAAACCCAAGCCTTTCCCAAGACCTGTGCTGACACATTTTAGCACACTCAGCCCCTAATATTTGCTAAAAGAGTTCAGTGTTCCCCGGTACCCAAGTGCCCGGCGGAAGCTCAAGAGCACAAATTCAGTTGGGCCACAACCATGCGAGCTGTTTCACCAAGATTTTCTTTTCAAAAGGGAAAGCCATGGAGTCATTCCAAAAAAAGAAACCGCAGGTCTTAAAATCTTACGAGTAGTTTAGCGAGCAGATGCTGAGTGTGCCAACAGTCTCGAGCTTTCTTGCAAAGTCCTACAGACGAGAGCTAAGGAGCTAGCAGCAGAAGCAAACATTAGGCATAAAGCTAAAACTGGCCTGGCAGGGTAACTCTGATTAGAAAGCAGAAAGTTCTACCAGCCCACTGCCACTGTGCAGCTTCTTTGAGCAAAAGGTGTGGGAGCTCCTAATAGCAATTTAAAGCTGCCAATTAGCTTGAACACTGCTGAGCTCCTCTAAGCTTCTTAGGTGCCGCACAGCCGATGGCTAAACTTACAAAGGGTAATAGATCCTCACTGCCCTTGGCTGCGCCTCTCTCCCTGTCCCTGTTCTCGTGGTCTGCACCCAGCCAGGATTATGAGAGGCAGCGTGAAAGATGTGTCTATCAGGAGACATCAGCACCTTCCCAGGTGGACTGGTGCCAGCAACCTCAAATCAGGCACTCATCCGCGCACGGCATAGCTTGACAAGTGGAACCAGAAATCACAGCCCAATCAAGGTGGGGACCTTACACAACATGCAGGTGAGCTTCATTCTCAGCCCAGCCTCCCGCGTGCCTCCAAACAACCAGCTCATTGTGCAGCCTTGTAAATCTCATGACATCACCACAACAGAAGCTGCGATCTGTGTAAGAAAACAATTTGGTTCCCAGGATACCTATGATTTCAAATAACCCACAGTTGCTCAAAGCCATTGCTGTGACCCTTCCCTACAATACTAAGCAGGTTTTCATTCCTTCTTATTCAGTCCTCGTTCCCTGCCCCGGACCACTCATCTTTGCTCCTGAATATTAAGTACATTTTTCTCTCACAGTTAAATTCCCACTTGGCCTACAAAACACTTTGGAATCTCAAAACAGAAGCGTTTATTACAAACCTGTAGAGAGGATTATAAAAGATTACATGCCCCTATTACATAGCTGCCAAGTTCTGAGAAGATTCTCAAGTGACACTTCTCCCCAACGCCAGGGGAGGCTTTCGTGAGAGGTTTAGGAAGTGGAAAATGGAGAACAGCAGAAAAGTTAATTATTCGTGGGGAAAAAAAAAAATCCACACTTTTTCCTCTGAAACTATGCATGGCCCTTTTCTTACCCAGCTCTAGACCCTTCCCTCTGTTCTTTTCTCTGTAATGCTTGCTCTCACCAAGCCCTAATTTCCATCTTACAGCCTCTTCAGCACTGGGCATCCAGACTGGGCTGTTCCCCCTTAATTCTTTATTTGCAGCAGTGCAGGAAGGCAACAAGAGGAAAAGCATCCTGAACTTAAAAAGGACCTTGGCCCAAGGCAGCTGTGAAAAAACAAAACAAAACAAACAAAACTCAGTTTAACAACAAATGCTGCTTAGCTCCTGCACAATTGTTGTGTGCACAAAAAAAATTACTAGTGTACTTGTGGTAAAAGCTAAACATCATGTCCACCACAAGCAGTGCACGGAGCTTGGCAAAAGCACTTCAGCCGAAAGTTCACAGCTTTACCCCCGACCCTTACCAAGGAGGCATCACCCAGCCGACATTCATCTGTCACAGACCTATTTCTAGAGAGCAAGACCCTTTTGCTTTCTTCTGCCAAGGAGGGAGGTACAGGCAGAGCAAAGGTAGAGAAGCTTTCTGCGGAGACAAAAACAAGCCATGGGAACAGCCAAGGTGATGAGATCGTGACCACAACAAGTTGAATAACTGAATACCAAACACACTGTCTTTCACGCTTTTGCATGTGGTCTGAATTACCCCATAGAGGCTATTTCTTTTAGAAGCTTTCATCTTTGGCTTTCCTTCAAGAAAACTCATATATTCGTTGTCACTGATGTGAACAATCACAGCCCATAAACTCAGTTTCTCAGAGCAATGGCAGGATTACTGAATTTTCCCCCTTAAACCTATCTCTACAGAAACACAGCCTCAGTGGTGTCAAACAACCCTGCCCATGTGTGGTGGTTTTCATGGTGAGAGAGAAGAATGGAAAAATAAAGAATTAAAATAATAATAGTTTTAAAAGATCACAAAGCATAGGAGTTTCAAATGCCCAGTCACCCTGCCATCACTGCACATCCTGTTGCTGCTCTATTCTTTCAGCTATTTTCAACCTGAAGGTTTCTTGAAGCCTGAGTATACACAAGTGATTAGGGACTTCTTTTGGGTTGTCCTTTCTTCCCTCAGCAGGCTTCTGGGAAAAGAGAATATGGAAGTTACAAAGACAATACAGGAGTTCTAACCCGCACTGATGTCTCAGACAGATGAATTTATTTCCCTTGTTGAAGGGAGAGTTCACAGGACACTAAAACCTACAACAACGCTGTGCATTTTTTTGCATATTATCCAGGTCATTCAGGCATATAGGCTAAACTTAGCTTTCTTATTTTAGCCACTTAAAACAAATGACTTGGTAAGGGACCACCTCAAGGGATTCAAATAGAATGTAAAAGCAGCCCTCCAGTACTCCCCACGCTATTTAAAAGAGACCCACTCTGCTTCCTCCTGGCATCTTCCAAATGTTTTCAGAAGAACCTGGAACCAGCTATTATACACCAATTCGTTGTTTTGACCTACTTTAGAACAAAACCCCATACAAAAGAACCACAACGCTCCTCATTCCATTCTTCTCCCCAACGCCGGAAAAGTCTTTGTGCATCTCAGCAATGCAGTGCTAACATACAAAGGACTGGACCTTTTTCTTCCACCCTTTAAAGATGGTTTGACACAAAACTTTAGAGGAAGCAGACCAGATGCACCAAGGGAGGGTTAGGTTGGATATTAGGAAGCGCTTCCTCACGGAAAGGGCAATTAGACACTGGAATGGACTGCCCAGGGAGGTGGTGGAGTCGCCGTCCCTGGAGGTGTTTAAGGAAAGATCGGATGTGGCACTGAGTGACATGGTCTAGCTGAGGTCGTGGTGTTGGGTAACAGGCTGGACTTGATGATCTTGGAGGTCTCTTCCAGCCTCAACAATTCTGTGATTCTATGATCTTACATAAATGCAATGGGGATTCTGAGTCGTATTTATACAAAGAGGTGTCTTCTTGCAAATAATCTGAAGCCCACATCTAATTCAGTACAGCAAGGTAAACCTGTAAAAACCTCTTTCATCAGCTCTACCCCTTAACCTTTTGTTAAAGGTTACACGAGGTTAGTTTCCCTTTGTGATTTAACCCAGCTACTGTACCTGTTTTTCGGGAGGGAAAGCTGGCTGCGGGAGAAAAATCCGCTCTGGTTATGCATAAGGAGGTCACTGCCAATTTGGTCAAAGCAGGACATATGAGTTGCTGGCTCAGATCAAAGCTAGGGAGCCTTCTGACTCAGAGCACTTTGCTCTCCTTATTGCCGCATGATGTCAATATTTGCAAATCAAAGCTCAATTTTGGTCCAAAATGTCAGAATACACATTCTCGTCTACTCAATAAGATGTTGACTAATGAACTGTGAAAGAAAGAGGCAACATGAGAAGAAATGGCAAAGCCAGGGCAGAGAAATAGCAAGTGCTGAGCTAACACTGGTTCAGGGGAAACACATTCTCGTAGGCCAGCTCACTTTGGCCATCTTAGCCATGCTGAGATCAAGGCTCCTGAGATACCACCAAAACAGGCAGAGCAGGCTCACTATGCTTGTAGCAATCTGAAATAAGCATGATTAATGTATCCTTTGATGATGGGCTAGCTAATTAAAAGGATCTGTAGCTAAGGTGCAGTATTTCAGGTGTTCTCCAACTGGGTTTTCCCTCTGCTTAATATATTTCCTTCTCTCTTCAGTAAGCCAGGCTATGAAGAATAAAGGCAACCCCACATCCTCACCCCAAACACCCTCCACCCTAGAGCCCAAAGCCTTTTTACTTTTTCCTCCTTACTCCTTGTATGTTTCCCCAAAACCTGCAAAATATAAAGTTCCTGAGGACCAAACCTTTCATTATTCACCACACTGCTTTTTAGCTGATGCTCAGTGGTGATGCCACAAATCCCCCAAGTGCAAACATGCATATGTTCACAAATGTTTTCCCTGCCGTACGTTGTGCAAACTGACATCAAGAAGCCTCCACAGTGAATCCAGACCCCCTTCTATCAGAAGAGTAAAGCCACAGGTGTTCATCTCCAAAATCCTAGAACAAATGAACCCAATAAGGATAAATAACCTGTGAAGAGAAAATGTCTTTCCTACAGCAATGTTAAACAGAAATTTCTAGGTCACAACCTTGCAGAAATGGCCCTCATAGCATCTAATTAGCAGTCCCACTGCGCAGCTGCATTTTGTAACCGTAAATCCAACCAGACCAGGAGGAAAGGGAGAGTGGGATTTTTATATAAATACAATAATTTTCATCTCGTTTGAAGATATTTGTTTTATGCTACTGTTTTGTAGGGTTCCCCCTCAGCAGGAATAATCAACCCACACAAGCGATTTTGAGTTATTACTGAAATTCATTTCATTCCTATTGGGAAACAATTTACAGGGACAGCACAGATTTTTATTAATTGATTTATTTTTAAATTGGAATACTAAGAATTCTGTTCGCTGCCAGAAGATGGGTGGAGAAGGTAAGGAAAGTTCACGTACCCAAGAGACTATTAACCAGAACCAACTTGGACAATACATTTGAGAAGCATTTCCTTCCAGCTACTGTAGATAGCTGTCCTTAACATGCTTTTACTTAAGCAGCCAATTTTCCACCACAGAGTACAATAAGATTTCAAAACACACACAAAACTAGAGTATAAACAGACACAAACATCCACTTAGTGATATAACAAAGAAAAATATGGGGCAAAAAAACTGAGCTTCTCTGTTTTCTGCCCATTATAAAATATCTCAGCATTTTAAACATACTCTGCTCCTCTGCTCCAATCACACCACACCCCNGTGTTATCAAAAAATACCCTGTTTAGCTGTCTTTGCAATTGAGTTGAGGGATAAATTCCATCCAGTATTATCACACAGGGAATTGCAACACAAGCAGCAGCCAATATGGTATGACTGAGGCTGCAGCAGCAGAGGCAGCAGGAAGGAACAGTGGATCCGGCAGAGCTGGTCCATGGTACAAAGCAAGAACGTTTAAAATATGCATGACAATCTTGTCACAGACAGCAGAACTGACAAACAGATGAGAGACAGCACCAGAGTGTAAAAGATTAAGGAACAACTCCCTTTTTCCAAGAGTTTGAGATTGCTAAAGACAGACCAAGCTGCTTCCACGTCAGTAAAGCAGGATGGTCCCCTACCTCCCAAAGCCCTGACGGATGTCAAATTTATTTTTGTAAATCTCTGGCGATAAAAACCATGCATGGCATCTTGTTCATTTCCTCCCTACCACGTTGTTTGCCAAAACCTTTAAGCTCTGCTTTCCTTAACCACATCTCCAGACCAGCACTATTTGTTCTGCTCTCAGTGACTAACAATGATTGTGCACATCCCCTGTCTTTGTAAAAGCCTCTTTTAACAACGGTACAAGAGCTGAGAGTGGAATATTTCTACCTGGGACCAGCATTGCTAGCCCTGAAGCAATCATCACAATAATGAAAACTAAAAAAAAACCAAAACCAAAAAAACTCCTATTTTTTCTTTCCCAAATTCTCATGTGATTAAAATCCATTAAAATGCAAACAGACTTGAATTTTATTTTATCCATCAGTGACCACACTTCACTGTCCCTGGGCTATGACTGTCTCTTTGTGAATTCTCTGCATATAAGAGGACTCAAGCTCTAGGTTTAGGAGCAATCAATCTAGCAAACCTTGCTAAATATATATGTCTGTGTATATATTTTATGATGATTGCCATTTTTCACATTGACTTACACTGATCATTGAAAAGCACATTCAGCTTCATGTTTGCTCATCTCTGAATAAACAAAGAGAAGGCTGTTGGGTATCTGAAGACAAATGAGACATTACAGATGTAGACAAAACCTATCATCACCCTGAAAGCATTTCTCTTTGAAATTATATAGCCACGCAGCAGTTATTCAGAGCAGAGATTGCTGTATGTGTTTTCAATTCAGCCTGGGTCTGTTGGGTGCAGCGCAGGGAGGGAGTCTGATGAAACACAGAAACATGGAACTACAGAATATTTCAGTTCGAAGGGACCTACAGTGATCATCTATCACAACCGACAAGGCTCCACACTGTCAACTTTTTTCCCCTCCACATAATTGATGATTCAGAAATATACAAGTCAGAAAGGATGTTTTTCTTCCCCCTGCATTCTATAGTTTCCACTTCTCAGGAAAGATCTGCTTAGGTTCACGTGTATAAGTTCATATTTAACATGACTACCTGGAGTACTGCCATTAAAATAAACGTACCTATATCCATTTAAACACACGATTCCTCATTAAGCAAAACACTCAGAGCTCCAGCTGAGTTCATTCTGCACAGGAGTGTTTCTTTCTCATCTGTAAATTTTGTCCCCTTTTTGCCTTAGCAGAAAAAAACCCCACCAAAACCTGTTTCAGGACATAGAAGTCTGGAGTTAGAATTATAGTTTCCACAGTAACAGTAGGAAGGTGTCAGAAGTCTTGGCACATACGTTGCACAGTTGTAGAGCTGGCGCCCACCATTCAAGATGCTACATATGGACACAATAAATTGGTTTGGTTGCTGCGCAAACACAAATTTCTCAATTAGTACATTTGAGCCATTCATGTCTTTTGCCAAGGAGCTCAAAACTCCTGCTCTACAAATATTATTCCCTCCCCAGACAAACCTAATGGTGTTTCACAATTCGATTTAAGGGCCTTCACTCCTGTGTGCAGACACGTAGCATTCACAGAAAGCTCAGAAGAAACTCCACAATGAAGAAGGAAAAACGTATTTCCTGGAAAGTTTTCCCCTTTTGCAGCTATTAGAGTACATCTAAGCTGGAGCTAATGATCTGTCATTCTAACGAGCTCCTTAGGCAGGTTTTGTGGCAACCTGCATTGAGCTCCCTGCTGCTGCGGATAAGCCAGCTAAAAGCCACCTTGTTAGCGGAGCTAAAATAGCAGCTGCGGCAGTCACGTATCTGTATGAGGAAGGGGGAAAAAAAAAAAGTCATTAGCAGTGGCTGTATCGGATATGGTAGAGGGATTCTGGACACGTACAGGATTTGTGCCTGTAGGGCCAAGATAAAGAAAATTTTGCACCATCTTTTACTGGCCTATGTTCGTTTGCTCTTTATTATTAATTATGTACGCTGCTATCCCACCAACTTGCCTGAAGTCTCAGGGTGACTAACTCTGCCATTTCCTTGAGATTAACAGTGAAAGATACACAAAACTTTTGATGCCTAACCCACAAAGTCACAACAGCCTCACACCTCACACTCTGCCAGCACCCTTAGGTGCTCCATGCTTTCTGCAGGTCTTCTGGATTAAAAGGCTTTTTAAGCCTAACATTGAGACATGGTAAATAAGAGTCAAACCTTCACATGACAGTTACACATGCAAGTGGGGGTGAAACTCAGTCACAATTCATGAAAACCAACGTTGAGACAAATGATTTAGCTCTTTTGCAGCAGACTCAGAACAATTATCCCTTCCTCTCCCATTCCTTTCCAAAACTTCATCCTATTTTCAGTATGTCTTAGTATCATTTGGCACTACTTCAGTAAAGGAAAGGACTGGCATATCAAGACACTAGTGGCTTGAATCGTACTCATTTTATCAAGCTACAGGAGGGCTGACAGGAAACCTACTGCCAACCACACTGTGGCCAGAAGCCTGCTCCTGCTGAGCACCATGCATTCAGCAGCCCCAGCATGAAAACCCTTTGTATATTAAGCATGAAAGTCGTCATTGCTTAATAAAGCTCGTAGAGGAACCGGTTACTAGGGCTATTTATACAGGACACAGCAAATACGCTTGATCAGTAACCTAAAAAAAGCGTTGCTCAAGCGGAGATGACTGTGGGCAACTGGGACCTATCGAGCTGTGTGTATTTACCTTCTCCTCACATGCAGCAGCACTACCTGGAGTGGTGTTGCTGATAAAGCCTCTTTTCACCTACAAATGCAGCCAGAGCTAATAGGCGGGATAAGGTAGATGGAGATACACTGCAAGAATTTAAAGTTTGGCAGATATTTTGGTAGTCGTTTTCAAAACTTCTTGTCAAAGCACCTGTGTCACTAAATGACTGTTAGAGGAAAATCGCTCTTAGGAGTGACTACATGAAAAGGGCTTTTATTTAATCTATTAAAATGCATTGGAAACTCATGGATCTAAGGAGAAGAAATATACAGCACCTCAGCTTCAGATGCACCTAGAAGTCTGACCATACTATCATCACGGAAGTATGCAATCACCTCAGAAGATTTTAAGATTTTACTTGGGAGTAGTCAGAATATGGGATGCAGGAAAGTGCTTCAGTTCCTAGAAACCATGCAAAAGCAGCTAAGGTCAGACATAAAATGAATAAGTAGGTCTACTTACAACTTGCCATTGGGCTTGGCAGCCTACTTCCTTGCATTTCACTTTTTAGAAAGAGGGATTTGTCTGTGACAAGAGGAGAGAGGGAAGAGAATCACAGAGCTTTGCAAAATAAACAAATGTCAAGAACTAGAAACTAAACCTCATACAAAGCCAAGAAACTATTAAACCAACACATAACTCTGACCTCCTAGGTCTCAAACCTATAGACAGCATCAGTAGCGATGTGTGGTGATAGCTGACAGAAATATCTGCGCCTGAGCTGGAAGTATGTTTGCTTGCTACCTGTTCTCACACCCCACTGTCAATAACCTGCCTCCTCCCTGCACTGGTCTTCAGACAAGTGGTTTTTGAGAAGGATGCTCCTGCATTAAATGCAGACATTAAAATGACCAGCGTATTCCCATAACATATAAAGACAGAGACTGCCTGCTCTCTCAAACATGAGCTTCTTTGACAAACTAGCTATTTCAGTCACTTTTTTTCCACCTTCTCTGTGCAAAATATTTTTTAACTTCACTTGAACACGTGGTCCTGTAACTTGTGAAGAGCGCTCTCGCCCACAGAAGACCAGATGTCTAGCTTCAGCTTTCCTCACTGTAAGAACAAAACCACGCCAGGGACAGTTGGTTTCAATGCTAACATGTCAAGAGTTTAATGCATTAGCCTGTTGTTTACATAAACAGCTTCCTTTAAACAAGTGATGTTTTACAGGATTATGAAGTTATTTATTTCAGAAGAGTCTAAAGAAAGTATCGCCACAGAAAGCATAAGGCTGAATGATAATACAAGTTAATTAAAGCGAGCGATCAAGTAACTCTATAATAGAGCAATGGTATAAATAAAGGCACAGAGATAATCATGTTTGTTTACTTCTAAAAATGCCATCGCTTTGAGTCCTAAATCACACACCGTTAACATTACAGATCTACACTGTTCATTATTTGGAAAAAACCCAAGGACCTAAACCCCCAATACTTTCCTTTGGGTTTGTTATTTTAAGGAAAAAAGGGTTAATGTGTCTAGGAAGCGCTTGTTGTTTAAGCATGGAGGCAATTTTAATCTTGCGCCAAGTTCCACTACAGGCAGCATTTGTGGTAAAGCAAAGCAGGGAGCTTTGCCTGAAGAGAATCCTACCACAGCAGAATTGACCCTCTCACTACAGGTTCTAAGTGTACATGTCCACATAAGATAAGGTTCCCATTTCCAGTGTCAAATGAGCTTAGCAGGGACTGAGTCTTCCAGGATAGCTCAACTACGGGGTACAGTTCCTCTTTCTGCACTCTCCAACAGCTGCATTTTAGGCCTATCTTTAAGAAAAATACAGAATTTTGAGAAACATCTAACACAGCTTCTTCCATATTTCCTAAACCTTGGCTCTCTTACACCCTCAAGAGAACTAGCAAGGACCAGCTGACCTCCTGGGCTGAGGGTAGGTGCTGACATGCCACAGACGCACCTGGACCATGAGCATCACCCATTGCCCTCCTGGGGATCCTGCCCTGTTGGGTCTCACAGCTGAAGTTTCTCTTTCTGGAGACTCAAGAGTCGAAACGTGAAGCTTTGCCAAAGACTCCAACTGCTCCAGATGTAGCTCCTCCTCTGGAAAGCAAAGACTGTTTTTCCTCCTCCAGCCACTTCCTTTCAACCCTGTCTGGCCAGTTATCAAAGGAAAAGCTTCTTCCACCAAAACCCCAAATCTTTAACTTCACTGGGACCCCTTTCTCCTCATTTCCACAGTCACTCTTTGGCTGCCTCTAAGAAAGTTGCATCCCTTCAAACCCCTATCTCCCTCCAAAGAAAATACAGGAGACAAGATGTCTCTGGGATGCAATTATCCTCTCCCCAGATAATTCCCGTGCCATAATTTCTCATGATCAAGGTAATCACAGACAATATTCTTGCATGCACCAGCTGTCAGCCGCCTCTGCACAAGCAGCATCAAGTACAACATCCCAATGGTCCTGTGGATACAGGGCACAAAACCAAAGCGCATCCCAGAATGCAAGACTGCCATTCACTTGCTGTGATTTCATTAATCAGAAAATAGCTCTTACAAATATAAGTGTCCTCATTCATCCCACTGAATGTTGTTTTTTGGATTTAGATAAAATGGTCTGGGCATTAAAGAAATGAAAATCAACAGTCAACGCTGAAGCAAGTGCAACTACCTGCTTAGAGACATCATTCAGTAATTAAAAACAGATAAATGTAATTTTATTACCTTCAGATATTATGGCTAATTATGCTGTGTTGTGTTCATAAATATTCAGCTGAATAGTATTAGCCTATTGCCCACATTAAACATTGCAATGCATGGCTCATCAGCAAAAGGAAATAATTTGGGGTGCAAGGGAGGGGTGTTTAAGGGATACTCAAAGCTGTCAAATGCCAGAAACGCTGCCCTGTGCATCTCCATCCCCCTCTAATTTTCAATATACCACGAAACACAATATTTACTACCACAAAGTCACCCTACAGTTTAAAAGACAGAGGAATACTGGTCTGCAACGTGTTATTTTCATTGTTATACCTCCATAAAAAAATACAGTCATTTTAATGCAACATAGGGACTAGGTATAAGCAAAGATCTCAAATTCTGACAATTAAAGGTGAATAAGTTTCACCATTAAGGCTACACCTTGCAAGGAAACACAGGAGATCGTAGCAGAAGGTGTACAAACTGCCATTTGCACAGCACTTAAATGAACGCATGAATCACAGAGTAAGCTCAATTGTGTAAAAGTTCCCTAATAAAAAACAGGAGCAAAAATAAACTACTTAAGAGCAAAAGAGATTTGAGAGTGAAGGAACATAAGTCAGTAGAAGGACTTCTAAACTGAGAACTTGGTTTTAAAAACACGAAAATAGCAAAGATGCTCCAGTGAGTAATAAATACTAAATTCCCATCTCAGGCAGGAAGAAACAGTTTCGTATTTTGGGAATCCATGAAAGAAATTGTTATGTGCAAGTGCCTGGGCTTTAATTTGAGTTATAAATGTGAAAATCCAATTCTCTAACTAAGTTTATACGGAAAGATAGAAGATACATAATTTAATGGATCTAGACTGTAAAGATATTAAAAAGAGCACAGAGTTTGAATAACTTTTAAAACTCTAAACTAATATAGAAGCCAAAATCAATTCCAGAATGGCAAGGAAGGATATAAAATATTCTCTCTCACTCTAGGCACAAAAAACTCCATAAAATTAATTAAAGCATGAAATCAACATTAAAAGACTGAGGAAACATATCTTTATCCAGGTGAAGAAAGAGAAGAAAATAATTCTGAAGTGTCTCTTTATGAAAACTGTAACAAGAGAGCAACTGTGAAATCTAAACATAGACTACATAAAAGAAACCAGTGTTTACCCTCTTCCCCCTGCCCCAAAGCAAAACAGAGATACTCAGGAAAGATATAGGTAATTGATTCTGCTCAAGAATTATTTTGTCATCAATCTACAATGAAACTCACACAGCCTTGAGACCCAGATAAGAAGCAATGGTGAAATAAATGTTATCTGAGAACTCTCTCACAAGCCCATTCTCAATAGTGTTAAAGGGTCATTGGTAATACGCAGAAATAATTAAAAAAAAACCACAACACAAAACCTACAACCCTTGGATCCAAGGCTTTGTCTGCATAGCTCCTTGCTTATCTTGTTCTGACCAAAATCGTGGCATGCTCACAGTCAACGTGTTTGTCAGAATGACACTTCTCCTTCCTTAAGCTGACACATTTACTAGAAATTAAAATGTTCCTAGATTTCTCAAGTTATAATTAACAACTTAATAGCAAGTGTAAAAGCCTTTTACCTTCAGGCTTTGCACATGCTGATGTAAAGGCTGGGTCAAAGTGCCTGGCTGGAGAAGTGCTTAGAAATCAGCTTGTACGCACCAAAAGCACATCATTCACACTCAAACCCAGGCTTCTCTCGTGAAGCCCCACACAGCACACCAGCAAAGAGCCCTTCTCTTCCCACCAGCCATCCACTCCAGTTGTCCTCTCCCTCAAAAAACCCTGTGCTGTGGTGTGCTGCACAAGGCATGCCCCATGCTTTGGGGAGCCTCGGCACCTCAGCAGAGCTCCGGGCAGAGCCAGAGGCAGCTCTCCTGAGGTTCAGCATCCTTTCATCACCGGAGAGGATGAATGTGTCCATCCAGGCGGGATTTCTACAGCCAAGACATGATGAAGCAGTGTCTGAACATGCTTCCTAGACTGTGAGACCAACTGGAAAATATTTATTCAGATTTTTTTTTTTCCTCCTTTCTTTTTAAATCCTACTTCCCTCTTTGTTGCCAAAGAAAACAACCAAGCCTCTTTTGGGAGGTAACCACTTCTTGAAGAAGGGAACTGCTCTCCCCTAGGCTTACAAAGATCAGTTGCCAACTCCACCAATCGCTACACAAACCCATGCAGACAACACAGCCTCTGCCACTCTTGTTGCAGAGATGAAGCAAAACACAAGAGGCCAGGCAAGCACTGGAAGGAAGATATCTTTTAAGAAGTTCATAATCTGCAAGTATTTCAGAGGCAAGTGGAAATACTTTTAATGAAGTGAGCTTGTGGACTCTCGGAAGACTGACAGAAAGCATGCCTTCAGGTTCTCCTGGTTGAACTCCAAAGCAAGCCTCTCCCACCATGTATTTAATGACACAGAAAAGGTCCTCTTGGGTTTGGGTCATAGTGACAACAATTTCTGTCCAAACAGATGTTTCCTGGGAGACTTTTGATCAAGCTGTTCCAAGTTAAACTGTTTGCATACTTCGGAGAAATCCCATGTCTCACACCATCTCTTGGCTAGTAAAGTGCCTGAGCACTTTTACCACAGACTTCAGTTGCTTGAAGATTCCCAAGTTCTGCCTCTCTTGGAGAGGAAAACAGATTTTTCCTTGAACAGTAGGCAGGACTGTAGGCATGAGAAGATACTTTCTGCCCACCCAAGCACCAAAACTCTCAGTGGACAATTCAGTGACCCCCCCCACGGAACTAAATTAATGTGGAATTTGGAAGGGGAACAAGATTTGATCACTTCTGGGCATCTAGTCTGAGACTGAAGAACACAACAGAGGAGGTATATTTCTCTCATCCCTCTCCAAGTTACCTCCCTCAGACTGGAGACCTAAACCTCAGGAACTCACAAGTTTAGCCACTGCTTTATCAGGTCTCAGCCTACAGTACCATGTGGGGCAGGAGACTTTGCCCAGCAGCTCCCACTAAATCTGGCAACTGCAGCTCTTCCTTAAGGAAAAATAAAGCCAGTGGTAAGCAACCAGTTGTCCTGTGGCTATAAATGCCAGCATGTCTCACAGTTCTCTTAAACCTAAGCTATTGCCTACCTGAAGATCAGAGGCTGAACCTTTGACACGGCAAAGGCTGAAAAGAAACTCCACAGAGGTTTCCATCCCACCAAAAGCTCTGTGGTGCTGCAACAGCAGCCCAAGTAGGACCTTGCTGTTTCAGGTGATTTTGTGGGTGACTGCATCAACCTGGTGTCTCCAAACACCTTTGTAGCTATGGCTCCCTCTCTCAAGAGAGTTTGACTTTTAATCTAGTTCCCCATTGTTTTTCTCTCAGCTCCTGAACCATGATTCTCTTTGCAAAAGCAGTTTCAGCAGGGTCAGACAGAGGTCTGTCTGTCCAACCCCAAAGAGCCAAAAGGCTCTGTCATTGTCCCATAATTGACATGAAGCATTTACCAAGTGGTGGCTTCTCACAAAAATTCCTTTTCCTCTGTTTACCTTTCACACTATTAAAAGCAAAGCAACCAATAACCTTGTCCACTGACAATACTTAAGAACTCTGAGAGAACCATGCGGTACCAAAGTGCACCAGAACAGAGGGAGAAAGAGTGCTCTGCCCGTCATATATGGCAAGATTTTGATCCAAAATGCTTATATCACAGAGAATACCTTCCCAATGACATAGCTTGCTGGTCTATACTGGTGGGCAGAAGAGACCAAGCAGAAAAGCTGTCCCAAGCAGTCTGAAATAGAAATTCAGGCTTCCAAGAGGTCTCAACAGTGGGAGTCCGCAGTAGAAATCTTTGTTTTTAATGTGAATGACTAGAGAGGAGAGAAAAAAACCAAACTGACCAATCCCTTGACAAGAAGCCAACAAAAAAGACAAAAGTAGTTCTATTAATTCTTTTTTTTCCCCATGTATTTCATGCAATCTAATAAGCATCATCAAGCCAAATTCCAGTTGAGAAAGGTCTTGGAGAAACACAGATCAGCAATTGTACCTAACCGGGTTTGAACAGATACAGTCCTTCTTAGTGATTTCTTCTTTTTAGCCATTTGTTTTTGTTTTAAAGCTATGTGAGTGCTTCCAGTAGCAAACAGAAGCCTGTCAGAGACATTCCACTGGGACTGAAAGACCTTCTACCCCTGTAGAGAGAGTATATTCTTCTTTCACTACTACTACACTGAGGTTTTTTGAATACTGATGACTTGTCCAGCAGTCTCAACTAGATCCAGATGTTACTGGGCTTTTAATACAATGATCTAGAGGACTCTGGAAAGCACTGAGGTTTTGGGGAGAAGAAAGGTTTATGTTTGGTTTTATTACAAATTTAAATGCTATTTTTTTTCCAAGCATCACCAGTTACCTGGTTCAGGCTGGGTAGCCCACTAGAAAGTTACGGGGAAGACCGAGAAAATAGAAGGCAAATTTCTCCCCTTTATCTCCCTTTTTTTTCCTGCTTTAGGAGTCTTGTCATCAGCAGGGTAGATTTAAATGAAATCTCAGACTGGCATCTTGCTGACCTCAATCCCAGCTTGCTAAACCTTTGCAATGCTGCCGTCCTTGGCATCTACTGGAGAGCAGCCACTGGATTCGCTTGTTGATTACAAACTGGTGATTCTGGTATGAGGAACTAGATCTGCTCCACTGTCTTAAACACTGTTTAGAAGATAGCTTCATTTTTCTCTCTCCCCTTAGGAGTACATTTACAGTAGCTGGCTTGATATCTCAACCAGGGCACTACAATGCCACAGAGGCGACCGTGCTTGCAGGACACCACACACGCAGGGTGTTGGAGAAATACTGCTGCTTCCACCAGATGATGCTTGTTTTAAAGGGACCTCCAAGCTTCTAAGCACGCACCAAAACATCTCACACCACTTCCTCATCAGGAAAGGCCCTTTTTCAGTTGCTTTTTTAAAAATTAAGATAGAATATCAGAGAGGTGCCAATGTTACATTAATAAAGCTAAGTTAAAAAAAACATTTAAACAACTGTCATATGTCTCAAAGAATGTCTCACTACACTCGTTGCACAAACAGAAGTAGAACAAAACAAAAATAAGAGTTCATTACCTGTGCTCAAATCAATCTGATTATCATCGGTCTTGCTTTCATTTACTGACTCACTGCCAGGCTCCCCTTTTCGACTCATTATCTTTGAAAAGCCACTTGAGAGAGAGGAGAGGATGCCACGGATTAAATAGCCTTGCTGTTCCGAGTCCACCGAGCGCACAGCTTGCAGGAGCGGCCTGGCATTCCTGTTCCCAACATGTGGCACGGGTTCAGACAGAGAGCGGTTGAAGGGAACCCGAAATGGTCTAGTCCTTGCTTGGAGAAGGTTCTCTGCTGGGTCTTTGTGGAGATCATCGGCGCTGGTAGCATCCATGCTCACAGAACTTTTGGTAAGACTTGGATCATCGCATTCCCCTTTCGAGCTGCATGAGCCCTCCCTTTTGCTTATTCTCCAGGGAAGCCGAGGATGTGTCTGCCACCAGTACGCTCCAAAAGGTTTTCCTGGGTCAGAACTCATTTGTTTATTCATCTTCTTGCTTTTCATTTGGTGGTACCAATGATAGTTCTTCAAGGCAGCAGTGCCAGCATCTTCTTCAGACAATGATCTTCGGAAGGTCCTGGGAGAGAGGCTATAGTGCTTTTTGAAAGCACTCATTTTCCACCCCTTGAATTTCAGCTCTTAACTTGAATTCCTTGTGGCTTAATAGTCATATAGCTGTAGTTCCTCACTCACCATTTTAAAGCCCCAGTCACTTCATTCACTGCTGTGAACTGCAACACTGCAGAGGTTCTTCCTGAAAATCTTCAGCATCAATCCCAGAACCAGGTATTTCTACATCTCACCAAGAAGGATGTGCCCTCACCTAGAGCAAGCTGACTTCTAACGGCACACGAAGCCTTGCTGAGCTTGCTGCCGCTTCCTGCGCTGTCACATTTCTGCACCGAGCTTTCAGGAAATGACTAAAAGAGCCCAGCCATGAAAACCCACAGTGGTGCTCTGCGCCAATCACACTTCACTTTTTTCAGTCTACATTAAAGATTTGGTTAGAAAAAAAAGAACGTGAAAGTACTTCACTCTAGAATCACACAGCAAAGTCTCAGAAAAGCATTAAAAATTTGCAATACTCAACTGAGTCACACATGTTAGGCTCTTCAGTTAAGTAGTAAAGTACATAACTATATACATAGTTAAGTATAAAGTACTATACAACATAAAGATGATTCCTTGCGCTTATATTTACCACAGGTACGTCACATAATATAAGAATAACTCAGAGTTGCCTTTTAGAGAGGTAAAACAGGTAGATTGATCAGAACCGCATGCTGGAAGCCCCAGAGAGGAAGGCAAAAAGGGAGGAATGGAGTAAGGAGAAGAAACACTGCAACTTAACATAGTGAGGGTGTAAATACACTGAAGGGAAATAAGTAAAGGGGAGGAGAAAAGGGATAGAGAGGGTGGGTGGGACTTCACCAAACATAGACCAAAGCAAAGGGAAGGTTCTGAGGCATGATCCTCTGGCAAACAGACCAGGACAGCAGAAAGATTTTCCTCCCCCTTTCTTTTTCTTTTTTTTTTTTTTTAAAAAAAAAAACACAACAGAATAGAGTTCTATTTTTATGAATCTGGTTGGAATAAGAGAGATGGAAAAAACAGTCCTGTTTTACCAAGAGGAGAAAAAATAAAAAAACAAAACCCTTGCCTTCTCTACAGTTTAAGAAACAGCTGACTATTTTAAAATCTCATAAAGAAAATATCTGCTGGTGAACTCAGTTCACGCTTGCCAAGTTCTGGACCAGAACACTTAAATCACAAGTCTACTCAAATCCCTGAAAATAAGGGGTTTATAATGGAAACGCTGACAGACCCTTGGCAATCAAGTGACAATGAAAACTACTTCTCTGGTTAAATAAAATCATAATCTGGTCTGGCAGACCAATAAAGCTTAACTGACCCACTCTTGGATCTCGCCTTTAAGCTAGGCCACATTTATCAGCCAGAGTACATTCCTGACAGTTGCGGATGCAAAAACTTCCTTGCTTATGAGTATATATAGGAAAGGGTATCACTGCTCCCTAGAATAGGGATGGAGTTTCCCAAAGACCTTCCTCGCATCAAGAAATTACATTTTTCAGTTAGAAGCAACGAAAGCAACTACGTGAAATCGCCATGTTTAAGAAGTCACAACAAAGAACCTCAGACACGAGAACAGCTCCGACATTGCAACGCAAATTCTGTATCAAAAATAACGATGCTGACTCGCGCGCTCTGAGGAAGTCACGCTGCTCAGAGCACGAGTCTTAAATGACAAAACATACCTAAGAACTCTGCCACAATTTCCATCCAGAATGATCTCTCAAGGAAGCACAAGGAGCAGTGAGTATGCACAAAGATGCAAGTTCTTCCATCATGAAAATGGGCCAGGAAAAAAGTCTTTTGTTTATTGGTCCCACGGGTTGCTGATCATGGTTGGATGCACCCATCCAGTCCCTTGGACTTGCATGGGTTGAGTCCTTTTAAGTAATTCCTGACTTGACTCTCATCTACTAGTAGTTTTTCTTCTCCTTGATCCCTTTCACAAAGCACGGAGGCCCAGGAGTCCTTGTTTCTGAAGGCTGAGGCAAACACAGCATTGAGGACTCCAACTTTGGGTCTGCTGTAACTGGATCACTGTTGTGCTGGCTCAGCCATCATCATTTTATGCTGCCATCAGCTGCCTGATCACACAGACCAACACTGAACTCAGAAACATCCCCTCAGAAGTCTTCTTTCAGACAGTCCTGCCATAGGTTCCTCTGGGCCCAGCTCCTCCACTGCCCACTGTAGTGCCAGCATTGCCTGCTGGACACAACAGAGATGGCTCCTGAGTGGACCCTCACATGGAGGGACACCACTGAGACAGCACAGCAAGATGCAACCAGCCTCAACAGAAGCCACACCCAACAGGCAGCTCTTCCAACTAATCGGTTCCTGGTTAAAGTAGCCCTGGCCTTGCCCACCACCCCAACCACAACCACCTGAGTGAGGGCAGAGCCACAGAGACACAGGTGGGCCAGGTTCTGCCTCTGGAACATGAAGCCAGTGGAGAAAACAAAACATTCTGCTAGATTGTGACTCATTCACTGGTCAACTCCAACTTGGGGCCCACAGCTCGGGCCCCAGCACTTCAATCACCCACCCCTTTCAGCAACAGGGCCTCGTTTTTCTTATTGAGCCTTTTCCTACTAATGTGGCAGAAGTGCTTTAAACAAATGCTTTGAATCAGCCAGTCTGGCAAAGCAGGCTTTCTGGAACTTCAGAAATAAGTATAAATAAATAAAACAGATGACATTGTGGTTCACTCTAATGGCACAAACCATAATCAGCAGAGAAAACTGAGAACGTGAGAGAGGGAGGTTTCTGGTCAGCTCTCCAAGCCTTGCTTGTACAAGTTTCTGCTACCACATCTACAACTACTTTTAATTTGGGAGCACAGAAGGACAGAGAGGACAAAAGATAGAGACAGACAGCAGAGCAGCTGAAGTCCTCCTGGGATTTGCTCACTGTAGATTTCTAGCACGCTTTCTAACTCCTGTTGAAACATAACAGCCAAGCTGAGCACTCATACAAACCATATATTGAAACAGTGTTTTGAAAGCGCTTATCTGCCACATCAGAGGACTTGGTATGACCAACAGGAATGACCCAACTCAGACAATATGACAGTAGCTGCGTCAATGTTGTTCTGAAGCAGGGATTTAGCACAACAGCATTTTGGACAGAATCAAACTTCAGGCGAGACACTGTTTTTTTGCATGAGGTGATCAATAGGACCGCTCTCATCTGAATTCACTTTCTCACCACCATCCTGTGGACATCTGACCGTAGGGAAAGATCATTTAATCTCCTTCCCAATCCAGCTTGTGTTGCACCAATCACCAACTTACACAGACCACCTAATTCAGCAAGGGAACACACAGAAAGATTAATCACTTATGTTACAGCACAAAGCAACGTGCAAAACCAGTTATGGGTTAACTTCTACTTTAAAATATTTTTATTGGTGCAGCCAGGGGCTGGACCACAGTTCTGTACAGAACTAACAATACGGAAACAGACAGCACTCAACATGAACCCCAGGAACATCAAAGTCAAAGTTTAGTTTCAGTTTGAATACTGTTTAGAAGGGTCTTTACTTTTGACTTCTGATTTCAAATTACCAGTGCTCAGACGAATGCATTTCGTGATCAAACAGTTATCCAGCTGTCTTCATTTAGCTGAGACTTCACAGTGTACTCTACAGAGGGTCCTTCTCAAAGCGCTTCTAAAAAGGCATACAAGGCTTATGTGTTTATTGACATAAAATCACTGATACACAAGTTTGCTTAGTCTACAAATAAGACAATTCTTTTAAATTGCTAACTCAAACTGGACACTGTCTTCCTTACACACATCATCAGTAGCAAAGATGATGCCTAAACAAACCCTTTGTCTATACTAATCCAAAGCCACTGACTCCTTTGACTCCAGCACTTCTTGTGCAAATATAACATGCAAGAACGTCATTCACGTAGCAGAACTTTCTCCTTGATCTGCAGTCAAGTGACTCCCGTAAAAGCTCCAGTCCTTTCAGAGCAGCAGTTTATCTTGGGCAGCATTTACACCGTCTCACTATCACAAAGAAATCAGCTTACAGCAGCGACTGCTAACATCTTGGTTATGCGAGATCCCTAATCATACAGAGCCACCCACTCAGCTGTCAGCAGGTGAAACAATTTCAGTGGAAGAAAGGAGCTTTGTCAATGAACTTGAGAAAACCTGGAGTATTTTCACTTATACCTCCTGCTTTTAATACCTACTGCTTAAGAATGTGATCCTCAGCTAGCAAAGTTTCCTCAGAAGACTTTTTTTTTCGGTCATGTTTGCAGTTCATTGTGCCAAGTCACTCATTTAGCTTTTTCAGAAAATTACTATTTTCCTCCTAACAATCCAGTCATTTAATCATGCAATTTGACATGTTTAACACCAGATATTTCACTTTTTTAAGATATCGAAGTAATTTATGCGCAAAATGCAGATTTACTATGTTGGAATGTAACTGTATTTCAGGATTATACTGGGAAAACAATCTTTCTCAACTTTATAACAACATTTCACAGAAAACGTACACAAGCAGCATTACATTTCCACTGAGCATATGAAGATAATTCTTTGGCAACAGCCTGCCGCGTGGGCAGTCTGCTCCCACCATTCAGCTTTCCAAAAAAACCTACCCAGCTCTGCTGCATGAAACTTCAGAAATTCCTCAGAGGATCTGCTGTTTAATAAATACTACCAACCAATTAAAAAAAAACACAAAAAAAAACAATGCCACAAAAACCCAAATGCAGCATTGCCAAGCAGCTGGAGAGAGAATCTGTCTGATGATAAAAATTAATGTTTAATGCTCGTGCTTGAGTGATATTGTACAATATGTACTATTTTAGTTCATCTTCAGCACAGCTTTTATTGAGAAAAAGATGAATCGAAACCTTCCATGACTGAACTACTCCATTTTAAATCAGTTTTGGACCAAGCACAGACTTATCAGCTTCTCATTTTTAAAAACATTTACTGAGACATGGAGGGGGAGAGGTAAAATAGAAGAGAGTTTGGTAAAAGAAAGACAAACAGATAGACAGAAAGAAAAACAACATCAAACCCTACACAACCACCAAAACCCAGGACAAACCCTGAACATTTATTCACCAGACTTGGATTTTCAACCAAGTCCTCTCTTCCAAACACTAAAGACACTAAAACACCACTTCTGAGCAGATCCCAAATTAAGTCCCCACCTACCAGCCATCAAATGAGTTAACACATAGAAAGGTAAAACTAACGGTGCCCTGCATCCTCCCCACACAAACCAGAGGGATGCAGTCAGGCAGAGATCCTTGGTTTTGCAGTCTAGCTCCCCTTAGCTCTTTTCCCCTTCAAAACTATTCCAATGCTCACTGCACTGGAATAGTTCATGGTGGAGAAATCAGTATGTAAAGCAGAAGCCATCACAGAAGTCTTCAATTGACCCAACTTGACATGTAGCTAAATAGCACAGATGAAAGATTTTTCCTTCCCTTTAAATTAAGAGACTTTTCAAAATATGAGGTTTTGTTTATGCAAGGCTAAGTAATTAATGACCTAACATCCCCTTCCCATCTCCTATCACTAAGATGCATCTGTTTCCCTCTACAATGCTTCCTGCAGGTGGATATCACTTCTCAGCTCAGCGCAGACCAGTGCACCTGACTTACTTGACTGATTAATATTTAGTGCATGAAGTTATGCGGAGGACAAATGAAATGGCACCTTCCAAACTGCTGCATTTGGGATTAGGGACTGGAAGAGCAAGGCTTGCTGGAGTTTGGAATGGGCATGACCAGAACACCAAGCCCAGATTAGATCCTGAGAGCGAGGCTGCCACATCTTTATCTGACAAGCTTTCAGGTGGCAACATGGATCAGTGGCCACTGGGAAAGCTCACCTGTCCCAGATAAATCAACACAGTACAGTGTTCTCACTACGCTGAGAATGAAATGCCCTACGAACAAGCTAAATGGTGATACCAGCACACTGAAGTGCTAGAGAGCACTTCAATTTCCTGGTCGGGAATTTCCGTCCCCAGGCATGCTCTAACCGTTGTACTGTCACTGCGTTTCCAAGCCCTCTACCTTTCACTGTAGCCATGCAGACCTACTCGGCTCCGCGTTTGCAGTGGTCTAGTTTCAGGTACTGAAAAACTCGTGAAGATTTCTGCCCTCTAATTCTGTGGCCAAACAACTTCTAGAATTTCTCTGCTGATACAAACTCCACAGCTGAAACTCTGCTGGCTTCATTTTTCCATGCTGTTCCCGTGATCTGCATGTGAAGCTGCTACAGCCCTGTACACTGAGCAGAACAGAGGAAGATAATATAAATTTATGAGATGCTGGCTGTTGGATGGATGCCAGGAAAAGTTAGCAAGAAAATCCCATTTCAATACATCGCGAATAAACCTGTAGAACAGCGATGGCAGATTTTAATTTCACTCGCAATCCTTTGTTGTTGGTGCTGACAACAAAACACAGCTCGAGCCAAGTTTCAAGGGCCATAAAAACGTACATTTAGGAGCTAGCCAAGTGCGCGCAGCAAGCCCACACACCGCTGTGAGCAGCCCGCCCCGAGCCAGCGGAGTGTTTTAGCAACATGTATTGGTGCAAATAAACAAACTGATAACCTGAAGGGAAACGCTCTGGCAACTACGATGTAGCACGGAAAGTCGTAGCCGTAAAAAGGCCCACTTGTAGGGAGCGGTGGCAATTGCCTCAGAAATTCAGGGAGATTTACAGGTTTCCTGTATGTCAGGCAAGGCCCCAGCCCCAGCCTATGACACGGCTGCTCTGGCATGTCTGGCTTCTCCAGGGGCTCACCACCATGCTACGCTGGGGAGCCACTGACATAAGAGGTTCAAGCAGGGAGAAAACCCACTGGAGCCACAGATACCAAACTCAGCTCTTGAAGAGAGACAAGTGTGCTGACCTACCTCATTGACAATTTTTGCAAGACCACGCTTCAACTATATGAATAAAAAAGTGCTAATCCCCACTCTGACATGCATTTCTTCATGACTACAGGTTGGGCTTGGTACCATCTACACCAGCTATTGATGTAGGCTTTTAAAGATCTTGCTTAATGATCTTGATCTCCCAAACAACAAGCGACAGGACAAGAGGAAACTACCACAAATTGTGCCAGGGAAGGTTTAGATCGGACATAAGGAAAAATTTCTTCCCTGAAAGGGTTGTCAAGGCCTGGCCCAGGCTGCCCAGGGCAGTGGTGGAGTCCCCATCCCTCGAGGGCTTTAAAAGCCATGTAGAGGTGGTGCGAAGGGACATGGTTTAGTGGTGACCCAGCAGTGCTGGGCTAATGGTTGAACTTGATGATGTTAAAGATCTTTTCCAATCTAAACTATTCTGTTCCTATGTTTTTCAGCAAGCAGAACTATCTTTTCACCCCCCCACTCCTTTTCCAATTGAAGTGTTTTGGGGTTTTGTGGAGAGATGGAAAGACAAAACAAAACAAAAAACCCAACTAAAACCACATTATTCCTACAATCAAGGCAGAGGTTTACCAGCAGTACATAAGCTTATTGCTAGATGTGACCCCTGCATGCATAAAACCAACTGCAGTCTGAAGAGAGGAAAAACAGTCATAGTATATAAGCATGTTAATGAATAAACATCTCAAAAATGGTTTTGGTGACTCTGCCCAAATAGCAGGTGTATATCGTGCAATACTAGTTCTGTAAATATATTTTACAACGTAGCTTCTCAAACACTGGAAATCATACTGTAAAGCCAACTAACAGCAAAAGATAACCACGAACTAATTGACAATACCCTCCAAAATAATTGTGTACCATTTTGTACTCCTATGGTATAAATAAGGAACAAATTCTAGCAGCATTCATAATTGTAATACTTGTGGTGTATATGGTAAACAGAAGAAGTAGAAACACTTTGTCTGCTGTCATGATTCTTACCCTGCGTTGGCGTTAAGTACAAGACTTTGTGGTAGCTTAGGTAGCAACAGGACACAGCAGAGAGGTTTTTCCAATGCCCTGTGCCAAGCACTTACCTGTTCCTGAGTTGGGTTTACTGCTAGCAAATGCCAACAGGCAGACATGGGGGTTTCCATGGCCAAACTAGCAAGAGTTTTACAAAGTCCAGTTTGTAATGAGAAAGTGAACCATTACCTCACACAAACCAAAACATACTTCTGCAGTATTTAACACCCAAGATCATAGACCATAGAATTGTGGAATAGTTTAGGTTGGGAGGGACCTTAAAGATCATCTAGTTCTAACCCCACTGCCATGGGCAGGGACAACCCCTACTAGCTCAGGTCGCACAAGGCCCCATGCTTGTTTGGGCCCTGAGACGTTTGACACCTATGGAATGTATGTGTGAAGGAATGTGACCAAAGTAACTTAATTTTTTGAGAGTCTGCTTAGTTTTACATCCAGTCTGCACAGGGGTTCATGACAGCTTTGATACCCAGCGGTGTTTCTGCCTGCTAGATGGGACTGCACACAGCAATGGTTTGAGAACCTGTGTATACGACAGCTTTAAAGCCATAGCCATAGAGGTGGGCACTGGGAGCTGGGCATACAACCAACCAGGAGGAAGAATTCGGAAATCCAGAATTTTTTCAGGCTCTGAATTTAGGCAGGGAAGTTCCTTGAGCTGTATGAGAACTAACCTAACACACACCTCATAACTCTTCCAGAATGTTGTACTAGTATTAGCAAATTAAACTACAACAGCTGACAATAAATCAGTAATGTGTAGGATTTTAATATGAAACCTTCATCTGAAGAGAGAAATAGATCACAGGGAGTAAAGATGAAAACATGCCAGTATCTCAAAAAGTCAGAAGTTTGGAATGAAAACATTTAATACCAGCTTGGGAAGAGGGTCTGTGTAAAATTCCTGCTGCTGCAGCACTAACTACTATGCACTGCATGGAGAAAGTAGTAAAAGAAGCAACCAAAAACGAAGGAAAAAGAGATGAAGGGGAGAGGAAAGAGCAGTTATTAGATTTAAATAACCTTCTAACCAGAAGAGTTCTTTCTCCACAAGTTGCCTGTTGGGAACAGTCTTGAATCAGTGCAAAAGCCAACAGACAGGGACAGTGATGAAGCACTGAAATGAAGACGAACCTTCTGCCAGCCTGAGCCAGCTGCGAGCCTGGCGCCAGGGCTGGAGGAGATTTCACAACCGGCAACAGCATACAGAGCCAAAAGATGAGCGAAGGTGACCCGTGGGCACTGAAACAGCACAAGACTGGGGAGAGAAAGGAGTACATTCTCTTTGACCAAATCCAAGCCTGTGTTTGTAATTTAAAGAATGACTAAAGATGCGGAGTACAGGACACTGCTTGAGATAATGCTGTGCGATCTCTGAGATGAACCTGTACATCCTAACACTGAGTGTGAGCTGAGAATTTAAATGAAACCCTTTAAAGTTAATATTAGTTAACATACACAAAAGAGGCTCTCCCCAAAAGAGAAGGATATAGAATAAGTTCTACCTTGGAGAAGAAAGGAAGGTGGGAGGGGGGGAAAAGAATTTCTTTCAGATACTATTTAGGGAACAAAATTGTGACACATGCACACATTCTCACTACAGAACAAAAAGTAACCAGACATGAAAAAGGATTTGGATAAAGCACGAGTCATTACATCCCAGGACAAGTGCCCACCCATTAAAATAGTCCTTCCGAGGACTGCTGTTCTGTGTCAGCTGGACAGGGAGGCCAAAGCCCCGTCCTCAAAACAACTGCACGTAACAGCGGACGATGCCCACAACACAAGCATTTCATTTCTTTTGTCTCTTTTCATTCATTATTACTGTACCAGAGACTCCTTCTCTTTCAAGTTCCAAAATGACTTTGTTTTTGTTTCATTAGGTGTAGAGGCTGGCTTACCAGGTGACAGGACTGCCTGTTTCTGAGGTCAATCCTTTCCAAACTGAGCGTGCAAAGTCCCATTTGTAAGTCTGCGCAAGCAGCACTTCCAGCAGACCACCACTGTTCAGCAATGTCTTTAAAAAAATTCTCAATTATTTCTGTTGTAAAAATTGAAACTTTAACCAAAAGGTTTAAGAGTACTAGTAAAAAAAAGTACTAGT
>VZZY01002645.1:359463-409197 GCA_013400335.1 Eurystomus gularis
AAAAGACACAAAGAACCTCAAATTACATGCTCTTGCTTAGAGCAAAATCCTCTCTAGTGGACATTTCTTAAATGCTTTTAATTTAAACCCTCTGATAGTTTTGTACAGGCGTTTTTAGGGTGCTACTATCCCAGCAATGACACCAACCAAGGCATTACCTTTCAGAAAGAAGCCACTAATTGTCTACTAAACAAGTTACTGCCCTCCCTGTAAAACGACCTGCCAATACCCAGCTGGGACCAAGGTCACAGGAAGCAGCAGTTTCACTAAAGATACTTTTGTCCCACCCTCTCTTAATGTGCAACTATTGTGAAAAAGTGACTTGCTTAAAACAATCCTCCTCAAGGTCTTGGTGTTTCCTCACTTCATCAGTAAAAGGGAAAATGAGCTGTTACTTGCTATTTTTCCCTAAACAACCTTAACACTGTTAGTAAACCAAGCTCCATCCTCACCAAGCGCTGCAGAAATGCTGTGAACAATAAAGTCTGACTTTGAAGTTGTATCTCAAAGTTTCAAACCAACCTGCCAACAAGCCGAAAGTCTGCTCTAAATATGAAACACAAAGTCATGCTGGGTTTTATAAACACATAAGCAACCACCAAAGCTAGACTAAATTAATGACCATGTGTTTTCTAATTCCAACAGAGGGGAGGGCACTCTTATGGCTTCACTTAGTAACTTACTATAATCTATGCCTTATAAAAAGGTTTTTACACATATGAAACACTCCTATACCAGGGAGACATAAAATCAGGATGTAATCAAGTCTCCACAGTTTTATGCACAAATCCCTCGGGACTTCAAGCTGCAGAACCAAATGTGAATAATTGTGTCTATTTTCTAATAAAGACCATGTGCCCCAGGAGTTGAGTGAGTAGGTTTTCGAGAAGTCTGCATAATATTTTTGGAGGTATTTCTACTTCAAATAAGCAATCCAGTTAAGCAGAGATAAACATGCACGCACATCAGTGACCTTGTTTAAACAATGCACCAATTATTGTGATAAATCTGGCTGCCAGATCTAAATATAGACTTTTAGGAAAAAACAATGGAGTTTGAGAAGGAGACAGACTTCTCATATTTACTGTTTACCTAATTATCCAAATGAATGTGCAATTTGGCCTCTCTCCCCTTTCCAGGCTGCACGACCACTTTCCCGCTCGGAGCCAAGAGAGCTCTGGCTGTTACTGGAATCGCAGCGTGATCCGGCACATTGGATGCTCTGAGTGCGCTTGGGGCAATTTCAAAGCTTGCATCACAGTTTGGGTATGTGCGTACTCCGCTTTCCCTGGCCAGCCCCAGGCCTGACACAAGGCAGATAGGCACCGTGGGACTGAGGCACAGCTACAGAAACAGGGGGTTTTATCTTTTTAATTATTCCTTTTTTAAAAATGAAGGCATGGGGGGGAAGACAAAAAAAAAAAAAAATTCCCATTCAAAACCCACTCTAAGTTTCCAACTTTGGGTGCCCAAGCAGGAAATGAGGGGAGAAGAGGGAAAGAGGAGAAAGATCTTTTATTTGGGGTTATATTTTTAGACTATTACTAGCTTTGTTTTGTCATTGTGCTACACAGAAACTAGACCTGTGTGAATTAATGCAGCATTATCCTTTCTAATTTTTGCTAAGTCCATGCTGCGGTATTAACCTAATCTTCTTACACGGGACATGGCAGGGCATTTGCTCCCCCTGCCCTGCTGCAGATGATGTTTTTCCACCCTAGATATTCCCAGCTGCATCATATATCCAGCCACATGCCCCCTCTTTCCCCATATCATGTAAGAACAAGTAGAATTCACCCCTTTTGTGCTGGGAAGGAAAACCTACACACCGAAGACACAGAACCTGAATTCTTGATTGGTTTTGAAGCATACCAAGGCAATGCGATTTATAACCGTAACGTATGGGAAGGAACACCAGTCAGATGCTTTTTCCTTCTCGCTAAAAATACTCACAACTTAAAGCGCCTTTGCCCTTCTTGAGCTATTGATAATTATAAAAGTAAAGCTCAATTTTGCTGGGCAGGCTGAGGCTAGATGAGAGAAATCTGTGCCCGCTATTCCCTGCTCTATTTTAGTCCATAACAGTTACATAGCCCATTTATTCTTATTGTCTCAAAACAAGTTAAAACTAACCCGTATTTTTTAAACATGTTTCTCTCCCCAGCTGTCATTGCCAGGGTTATTGTCAAACTATTTTTTTATTTCCTTTCTCCATGCTTGCACATCACAGGCCAAACCCATTTGCGACTTCCCTCCCTAGATGCAAGTTGCCACGCACAGATCAATTATACAGAAATACAATGACTTACAGTAAAGAAATCATTTGGGAAAAAAAAAAACCAAACCAAACATATGGAGCTCAACTTATTTATAAATATCTTCAAAAAGAAGCCTGGAAACTTTCCACCCTGGGCTGGCGATGCACGAGGCAGAAGTGCTGGGGAGTGGCAAGGGAAGAGACAAGCAGAATAAGGATTTTTTTTTTTTGTCCTGAAGTTTTGTTTTCTTCTTTCCAAAAAAACAAGAAAGGCCAGGAAATCCTCCAAATTCAGCATTTGCAACACCACCACGTTAGATGAATACAAGACCTTCACTTCCTGTTCCCTCCTTACCTCACAGCAAGTGAGGATAGTGTGGAACAGTGCCAACGTCAGATCTCACAGGAATGCTACAACAGAGAGAAAGCCCTGGGAGGTCACATCTGCACAAGCATGGGGTTATACCAGTTCTTTGGCTAATGTGCCACTTCTTATCCCATACCAATGCATCCATTTTTTTAACTATGAAAACCCAGACCAGGTCTTAGGGTCGGTAAAGCTCCTCCTACACTTCTCAACTCTAAACCAAAGATTAACTGGCCAGGCCCCCAGCAAAGGCCAATGAGGTTCTCCTCTTACCATCACCAGCCAGATTTTGGGGTAGATATGGTTAAAAGAGACTGAATGATGAAAAAAAAAAACAACCAAAAAACCAAACCACCCCAAAACTCAGAAAAACTCTCTCTCTACTTGCAACCTTGCTGCAGGGAGGGGCAAGGGGCACAGGGACCCAGGTAGGTCTGCTCCTGCTTACACCAGATGTGGATAAACAGGAAAGGTGGCAAAGCATGCTTAAAAGTCTCCTTTCCAACCCATACGTTTGGAGCAGCTCTTCCCTCCTGTATCCCAATGGCAGAGCAAGGCACAAATAGCTTTACATTAGAAGGTGCTGGTGGCACAGGATTAACACAATTTTGCGACTCAGAGAGAAGTCGCATGGTTTTACCATCGTGCAGTTGGCACGACTTCCAGCAACAGAGACCAAAAATCACCTCCTTGTATAAATATACACGCAGGGACATGAGGACAACTGAAACCAAAACAAAATCAAGTTTTCTCCTCTCTGAAAAGCTGTCAAGAGTATCAAGTTCTTCTTTTATGTTCTTGACTGGCTAAAAAACTGACTACAGAAAACGGATTATTACTCTGGAATAAACTAGAACAGAGGAAAAAAAAAAAAGGAGAGGGGATAAATCAGAGCTTATCTTCTTAAAATATAAACCCCTCAAGGAATATAATTTGCTGCAATTAAATATAAAAAGACAATCCTCAAGATAAGCCTTAACAAATCAACTTAAGAGTTTAATAAGTTGTGGTTTGGTTTGGGGGATTTTCCAATGCATGTATTAGTGTTTTAAACTGACCTGTCAAACCGACTCCTGAACTTCTCATGACTGATGAGCACAGGACCCAGAATATACAGTGTGCAGGACAGGTTAACTCCTAGGACCTCTGAGATAACTTTTATAGCAAAGAGGTTCAGAATATTTAATTCTTAAACTAGCAAATCTCAGGCCTCAGCTTGTGTCATTAAAAACTTCACTGAACTTCTGCAAAGCACATATTCGTCTACCAGACCCAATGATGTCACCATGAGAAGCTGAGTATCCTGCCATCCAACTTTTTAACTCAGGCTCTCACAGATCAACAAGAAATTCTTGATCCTAAAGTGCTTGAAAAGAGCTGACAATGCTGTCGATATCTACTGTCCTACAGTAAATTCACCATCACTTTTACACTTAAGACAGGTTTAATTGTTGATATTTAAAACAACCCTTATATACTCTTCAGATATAAAAAGTTATTTTAGTTTCCTTGTCTTTCCTTTCTGGGTGACTGAAGTTTAGATACAGGCTCTATTTCCCATGTACCAGAGGCATGAGCTCTTTTTCCTGTATTTTCTTACTCGCTTTGTTCCATCACAGAAAGATGTTCCCCAACCAGCTGAGAGTAGAATGCTCTGTTCCCACAGCAGGTACCATGATTCACTCTCTACTCACAAGACAGGGTATACGATCTCCCACATTCCCCTCAAAACTCAAAAATTTTGCAAACTTCATGTGCCTAAATTAAGCTTTTTTCTTTTTTGTCAAGTGAACAAAAATCCACATTTCTCACCAAACCACTAAACCATATTCAAATCTCAGAACGCATCCCCAGTTTAGCATGTCTTTGCAGTTTGGGTGGAAATTCAGGCAGAGACTGAGTTTGCATAGCTGCAATGGTCAGCTCAAATCAAGGAGGGTGGTTAAATCCATCAAGTTCAGAGAGAATCAACTTGGTATCTACTTGCGTGTCCTGGATCGCAGAAGTACAACCAAACAAAAGCAAACCCAAAACTCAGCACTCGCACCAGGCTGCTGTTGCACTGTGCAGAAGCTCTGGGCTCTGAGGTGATCTTGCAGGAGCCTTTTCTTGTTACGAACTGTTAAAAAAAAAAAAATTCACTTGGGTGACTGTGGGTTTACAACTCCCCAGTTT
The DNA here is from genome assembly GCA_013400335.1 of Eurystomus gularis. Classification (NCBI taxonomy): domain Eukaryota; kingdom Metazoa; phylum Chordata; class Aves; order Coraciiformes; family Coraciidae; genus Eurystomus; species Eurystomus gularis. Next base: position 364,263 of record VZZY01002645.1, read on the forward strand.
AAGGTGGCACATCTGAGGAATGTGTAGCAGAGGTGGGAGAACACAGACAAAAACCTCTTAAACTGACTTTGTTACTGAAATCACTCTACAGTGGAATTTCAAGCCCACAAAAAGTTTTCCAGAAATAGTGCAAGATTTATACCGAGATAATTGCACACTGATTCCTTATTCAGAATCTTTTTGTCACATCCACTGGGAAAAAAAATTGGTTTTATTCCCATCCTTCATTCTTCAACCCTACTGGGGTTTTTCAGTTACTTTCTCCACTCACTCTCCTCTCTGCTCTTCCCATTTCACAACTATCAAACACAACCAACAGATGGATTAAATCACACAACCTTTCCTATTGCATTTGCTGTGTATTTCACAGCTAACAATCCATCCCCATTTCAAATGACAGGGATTTTAAGAGATTGCATATCACCCAAGTGAACAGGAGAGTACACCCACCTACACCTCTGCTTTCACTGCATTTTTTTAAGTCCTTAAAACCACAACCCCAGACTATCAAATGAGCTACAGTTCAATAGATTTAACAATGCAAAAAATATCTATTCCAACACTGATTTAAATTTTCTCTTTTAACATTGGCCATGAGAGGAACGTTAAAATGAGAGCTCCATCTCCTTTACCACTATGTTCCCTACATTTTGTACGAGATAGTTAAGGGAATTTCTGAATCAGCCAGAGGGTGGTAATTTCTGTGTAATCCCACCAAAGCCAGGGGGGTGGAAATCACTGCTCTCACATTCTTTTTCTGTTATTAAATGCAATATAATTAGATGCAAGGATTCCTAGTAAAATAACTGAAGCAAGTCGCCACGAACTACACTACTGGGAAAATGAAGCAGAATGAAAAGCCAACACGGCAATATGAAAGACACAACACAATTTCTTACTAAAGAAAAAGGAGGTATAAATGTGTATTTAAAGCTCAGAAATTTTGAGCCAGGAATAATAGGGGAAACATGACAGAGCGGAAGGCGAAGGGAAGAGAAGGAAGAAACATGTATTTATTATCTCAGGATCTTAACTTCAAGAATGCCTGAAGAAGTAAAGGAGCAGCAAAGCAATTCCACTGCAGCCTCTTCTGACAGACAGGTCTAACGCTGCCATTACCTGGCCACACGAATTTGCCAACTGATGTACAGCTCTTGAAATCTGACAGCTAGAAAGCTGTAATTCAGCAAGAGTAGTTATTTTTGAGCACTTACTCAGGAAAAAGCTGAATTTAGCTCAGAGAAGAACTAGTCCCTGCCTGTTATTGTCCCAGAAAGTAACTGGTGATGTCAAAAGATTCATAGAGGGCCTTTTAAAGCTTTAAAATCTACAGACACAAGCAGGAAATTAATGTTTGTGCTTTTTCAGACTAGCCTAATTATAACTTTCAGCCCCAAAGCAATTTTCAGTATTAAATGAACTCAAAGTTGAAATTCACTCTTCCTTCTACCTAAACTATCATCTAATTTATTATCTCCTCTCAGGCCCTACTAAGACTGGGAATCTCATTTTCAAAACAAATTCTCTCCCTTACTGTTACATGATAACAACCCTCAGGATTGCAAATTTAATCATGGTAATAGCAGAATATACTGACAAGTGAGCCCAAAAGCATGTTTACACCATCAGCAATAATGGGTGTTTATTTACATAGTAGTAACAGTGGAGAGCTGGTCAGTGAAAGGCAAAACAGCTTCATCTCACAGCTGATATGACAACCACACTCCACAAACTTTAGGTGGGTAAACACGGGGATATTCAAAATAGCTGATTATGTTCAGCAATTAGAATAATTTCAGATGGATAACAAAACATTTAAAATGAGAACGCCAGTGTCTTTCCTCTGGTACATTTTAATTCAGTTTGGAGTGAATTATTTGGAAAAATTCTATCAGATCCTAAAAAAGCCTCTCCCAAAACAGTCGGGATATCTACAGCATGTGATGGAGGGGAATGCACAGATCTGGAAAAGCTCAGAAATACCCTTGACAGAGTGCTCTGTCAACTCAACTCTCAAAGCAAAGACACAGGGAGAATTACTTAGTCCTGTTTTTGAAGCTGGAAAGGATACAATGTGGAACTGAAATTACCTCCTGGCAAATCCAAGCCCAACTCTGTTGCAGAGCTAGAAAGGAAAGCCTGCTCTGCAGAACTGTCACAGACTACGACTTGTGCTCCAAGAATAAAGAAATACTCTATTTTGTCACATCAGAAAGGGACCACAAATTTAATTCCACAAAGAAAAGCATCTATGGAACAACACAAGTAGCCCTGTTGCCATCCCTTGCTCTTTTGTAGTGAAGAGGAGATCCAGAGATACAAAGAACAGGAAAAAGCTGACTTTTAATGTAAGGTATTTTCAGAGCCAGTATTAAGTGATTTATTGCTAATAACAACACTGCTTTTTAGAGTCTAAAATGTTTTCATTATGCCAAAAAATTAAGAAGAAAAGCTATATTAAGTTTCCAGTAAACAGAAACAGGAATTTATACACACTACCTAAGATTTTGTACTTTACCCTGCTCAATTTCCTCTCCCTACTGCAATTATCTGTCTGTGGAGGACATAATACACAACATTCTGTGCTTTGCTAGAAGGTTTCTAAGAACAATGAATAGACAAGGTAATGAATGCCACAATATTTTTAAACAGATTCATCCTTTTTTCTTTCTTTCCTTTTTTAAACATTAAAGGACTTTCTGAAGACAGGACTCTGATGGCTCCATGACACAAGAATAGAGTGTTACTAAATCCACACCAGACTCAGCATATTTCTGACACCTGGACTGCAAGATTTTCATTAAGCGAGACACTTTAATTAGTAAATATATTCTATAGCACGTTCCCTTTATTGGCAGCATAAATGTCACTGCACTGAGGTGATTACATTAATATTGAAGCTCCCTTAGCTGTGGTGTTCCGATACGACAGCTTAGTGGATACTACCTTTAAAATCTCTACTATTTTATGTATTGCCATTTACTGTAAAGGTCTCCAACATATCATACTCATCAGTCTCTAATCTATGTGCTTAAAAAAAACCCTCCAAGATACCGGAGACTCCTGTTAGACTACCATTATTTACCTGCCAAAAGAAAGTAATGTTAAGATGGTGCAACCATTAAGGCTGCTACTCTTCTGCTGTTTGAGAGCTTTGATGTGACAACTTTGACTTTCATTTAACAGCTTCCTGCACCCAACATCATCTCACACAACCTTCAGATGATATGGCAGCATCGTTTGTGGCAATGCAGCTGAAATAATGGGTGTCATTTCAAATGCTAACTAAAAGGAAACACAGCATATAGTTAGAAAACAAAGGATATTGCTTAGCTAAGCCCTTCTTTATAAATTTTTGCTACTTTGCCATTCTTTAATGTGTTGAGTTTTCCATACACTTTGTATTTTTCTATTTTAAGGCAAACAACGATGTTAAAGACCAGCCAATTTCACCTTTAATCTCTTCAACTAGGGCACTGCTCAAGCTAATTTAAGTTTGTCTCAACTACAGAAAACCATTTGCATTTTCTCCTGCAGTTGTAGACCAGCAGACAGGTAAATCAAACTATTTTTAAAGTAACAGAGATCCTGGGAGAGCAGAGATAACATTTTGTTCAGCTGGTAAAATGCCATTTGCCTACTTTGACCTTGACTTTTTATAACCTTTTTGTCTTAAATAAAGACTGAAATCTTAGGATGTTGTTTCACCACCATTCCATGAGGTGTTCACAAGTTCTCTGCCACAACCAACCTTAAACATATTTATACAGAGGGGTCGTTAGAAAAACGACAGCCTCAAAGTAAGTGGAATATAACTCCTGCTGAAATAGCCTCTGACCACGTCTGTTCTTATGCAGAAGTCACGTCTTAGAAGTCCCTTCTAAAGACTGTTCTTTCATTTAGTGCATTGATCCTGAAATCTCGGAAAGCTGCTGCGAGTTGTTGGTGGCTAAGCAAATGCATAAACTTGGAACATGCAAACCCAAGATCACTTTCAGATATCCTGTAAGTAAATCTCTCAGTAGGAACTAAGAATGAAATAAATTTATTTTTTTTTAATGGCATGAGAAGAGTTAAATAGAGTGGCAATCAGACACAAGCCCTACATGGCAAAGACAAGTTGGTCATCAGCCTATTTTGCTGCAAATGTTCCTTCTGCCACAATCACATGATAACACAGAATAAGGTGTAGCTGTAGGTTCCTGCTGTTCTTCATACTTTAAATACCAGAAAATAAAAACTCTAAGTGTCCTTGCTGGTTCTTTATAATGTTTCCTTCCTGCGACACTTCTTCTTCCATCTGACCACCCACTGCAGTGTTCTTTTTATCCACACACGAGGATGAAGATCCAGGCAGTAGACTGGGACTACAGAACTGAGGTCTCACCACCCGACTGCCCCAAGCAAAGAAAACAAACTGGCTTCAAGCACAGACATTATGTGGGGCAGAATGACTGCTTGTATTGATATTCCCTATCCAAATAGTTTTTCAGTGGGTATGTCTCCTCTGGGTCACCCTCCCACCAGCTGTATTTCACACCATTCACCCAGCACCCTGAAATTCCTAACATCCTGCAAGTATTGTAAAAAACACATTTAACACAACCCCACAGCCCCCTCCAGAGATTCTGAAGTCATGCTGAAAGTTATCAAGCCAATGCTTATTACAGGTTTCCCTCATCAAAAACTGTGCTTTCAAACACTGATGGGCTAAAACTTCTCTGAAGAAATCCATGCAAGGTAAATGTATGCTCTAGTCATTTAATATCTGCTAGGCTTCTCTACAAAAATATCCCTCCATGTTAATTCTCAGATTGCCTTTTTCAAGTGAAATTTCAACTAGAATCATTCTAATCTCCTTCTGTCTGAAGCAAAGGAATAGATATACATTTCTTTATTTTCACTTGGTTACTTTACCCCAAGTCCTAAGTTATTTACAGAGGGATTAGGGAGATCTCCTCTTCAGCTTCCTATATTTGTCACAACATGTCTGTCACAATGTAATCAAGGAGATCCCACCATTTGAAGTGACATCTCCATTTTTCCTAGAGGCAGAAATTCATGGTTTCTGAGAAGTAAGCAAAGAGAGACTAGTAAGTTTGGGCTAGAAGGGAACAGCATTTGTCAACAAGGTCTCTTCTCCAGCAAAGGCCAAAGCAATACTTTGCACATCCAGTTCTAGGCAAAAGGCACTGTTTAGAACTGTGGCTGAACTGTCCCCTCCCCAAATCCAGGCTCAGCTGGAGTAGTGGGAGAGGTTAGCAGCAGCCAGTAACTCACACAAAAATCCTTCTTTACAAGAGCAACCTTTCATTAACGTTTCTACACTGATAAAATTGGCACTTGCACAAACCTCACCCCAAATGGCTCAAATTGTACCCTCCTGTCTTTATCAAACCCTGGAGCTAAGAGAAGTTGCTCTGCTTGGGGAGGGTTGTTTCAGTCCCTGGTAACTCACCAAATCAGTCCTAATTAGCCCGAGTTATTGAAGAGCCTTCTGCTCTATTAAAGATTGATTCGCTCAGATACGCCGCTGCAAAAATTGTTTCCTGCTGTGGCAGTTTATGATGTTTGCTTTGCAGAACAGCAGCATGAAGAAAGGACGCTGGCACCAGAAAGACACAAGGCTAATAAAATAAATTCCTGACATTTGAGCTGGCCTCTTAAAAACACTCACCGTGTAGGCATATAATCACACTCCATAATTATTCTAATTTGCACAATTAAGAGCTGAATAAACACCATAAATTTAAATGAAAAACCCCCAGGCACAGGCTGGTGCTGCTACTGGAATATTTTAAAATCCAAAATATACACCACAGCTGATGACGATCTCTGTAACCACTGCAACGTGAGAGCCCCTTGCTGAAATCCAGTCAGGTACTTACCACCATATCAAAAGAATAAAAATAAAGCAGTAAAAGTGTTTCTCCTACAGCTTATTAGCATTGATTTTTTTTCTTCTCAATCCCATCTTTTGGTAGAGAAACACAGAATGGTAGTGGTTGGAAGGGACCTCTAGAGATCATCTAGTCCAACCCCCCTGCCAAAGCTGGTTCATCTAGGGAAGGTCACACAGGAATGCATCCAGATGGGTCTTGAAAGTCTCCAGAGAAGGAGACTCCACAACTTCCCTGGACAGCCTGTCCTCGTGCTCTGTCTGACCCTCACAGTAAAGAAGTTTCTTCTCATGTTGAGGAGTCTCAATTGACACAACAGTTGATATGCTCCCGAGACGCCCGTCTCCTGCAAGCTCCCCACTCCTCCCCTAAGCCCTGCCAAATTAAAAACTATCCTATGTGTACGGACTACTGTGGTCCTTTAGCCAAGCTAAGACAGAAGTCCTGGAGCACGCTAAGGAACAGACATAAAAAGCAACCATGCCCCATAACTAGCTCATTCCTCTGGATAAGCTTCTCCATGGACAAAGGTTTTGGCATTTCCAGGTAGCCATCTCACACTGGAAATGGAAGATGAAGACAACACCACCGAACAGCTCTCTGCCCACTACCGCGTTCCTAGACACGTAAGCTTTCTGATCAGTTATCTTTCCCACCAGGCAAGATGTTTCTCATACTCACCACTCAATGGCTTGGCCTGCACTAGCACCTTCCTCACCAGGCTTGCCATACTGGAATTTTCACCCGCGTTGTCTAAACCTGCTCGGGACCAAACTGGGTGGAAGAATTAAAAAAAAAACGCCTGCATCTAGTCCCTGCGTATCCGCCAGCTCCTTGGCTTTTTCAACTGAGGCGGCACAGCGTCTGGATGGACAAGGCTGAAACACACACACACACGTGTACACGCACATGCACAGGAAGCTTGGAACCCAATCAGTGTTAAACGTACCGACTTCCTTCTTCATGCTCCAGTATCTCTGCTGTAAACAAGAGCTGCATATTTGCTAAGCAAAGCTGAAAAGTCCAGCAGAGAAGGACAAAAGAAGGGAGTGGCTCCAGCAAGGAATAACTATTTTAAATACACAAACATCTTCCCATCAGATTAAAACTAGTTTTTAAACTGGGCAAATTCCGAAGCCATTGTTGTGACAGAATAACTCAAGACAAACAGGAGACGCTGCTTCCTCCTCTGGAGAGGTCTCCTGGATTTGCAGTACTAAGTGTCCCGTACACTTTCCAAGTGCCTGGATGAAAGATTTGAGAAGTGTTCATGTTGCTCCAGGGACAGAAGGCAAAGAAAGGGGAGGCAGATGCACAAACGAGTCCCAGAAGATGCACCACCAGCTACAACTGCTGCACCCTGCGGTGCAGGTGCCATGAACAAGCAGAGGAGGGAAGCTTAGCTTGTGTCTGGGTCAAACCACCTGGCTGGGGCTACCAGCCTTGGCCCCACAAGCCAACCACCAGCTCTCAGGAACAAGGTCAGCCTGGCAGGAGTGCATGTGGGTGTGTGTGTGCGCACAGGGATTAGGCAGGAGTCCACTGCATCCTCTCCAGTGCTGTTTTGTAAACAGTCCACTTGTGTTTTGAGAGATCTCTGCCTCACCTCACACATCTTCAGGGTCCTTGAGTCTTCACTGGGTTTTCTCCACTATTTTGAGGCATTTAACTAACAGCAGGTCCACCCTCGAGCTGACTGCACCTCGAGCTGACTGCAGAACACGCAGCCAGCATGCATCAGACAAGCCACCAAACCCTTTTGCACAGACCCAGAGGATTTTACCATTTGGCAACAAATGCTCTCTTGATGGATAAGAGAACAAGGAGGTCATGCTCTCCTGACCCAAAATGCTCCAAAGGAGGACAACGATGGCTTTGACTACTCTACTAGACCTCCGGCAGGCCCGCAGAAGCCCTGCTGCTGGAAAATGCAAGTCTGGTGGACTTCTCCCCAACCGCCTATGGCAGGAAAAGGCTGAGATGTACAAGGCTTCGCAGCACTAGAAACTTTTCCTTGCCTCTGAAAGTATTCCAGAGTTATAGTAGCTCTTGGTCTGGCATCTTCAGCAGCCAGTGTCTTTACTGATAACAGTAATGAAACAGTGCCTGACCACTGCGGAGTTTCTCAGACGAAGCGGCACAGTGGCCAGCACAAAAGGCTGAGTGAAGAGAAGCTGGCAACAGCTTGGCAACACTTAGCCCCAAGATAAGAAGTGCCTGTCTGAAAAAGCTGCCATCTTATGCGTTTTCAGACAGACACATGTTATTTATCTGTCTATCAAAGACCACTTATCTCATAAAAGAGCTTTATTACATCTGAGCTGAGACACTGAAAGATCTGCAACTGCTCAACAACCATCCTTTTTATTACCACCTTGCAAAGCTGGCTACTAAAACATCCCCCATTTTTTCTTCCTCTCTTAATATGGCAAGAGCTGATACTACATTCCACCTCTTCCCCTCCTCTTTCCACCCTTTCAAAACAAACACAAGTCTCATAAACATAAAGTAAAATTCAACTGTTGCTATCCCTTAAGGCATGTAACTGCGAGATCAAGGGGTTGGGGTCAGAAAAGAGATAGAGCTGCTCTTAAAATCAGACTTCACGTGACTCTTCCCAAGGTAAACAGGACAAGTTGCACAACAACCCTCATACGAGAGGGAAGCCCAATTACAGAGAAGCAGGAGCATAGGGCAAGCAGTGTTAAGCCCATCACTTTTTGGCCAAAAGGCTGCTCCTTCTTGTTCCGCTGTCCAAGATTAAAAAGCACCACTTCATTATGGAAGAAGTGGACACAGTTTCAAATCTTCAGTTCCATTTAACCAGAAACAGCTTGCTAGCAAGTAAGAGTCTGACTGAGAAAGTGTGCCTCTGTGCTTGCTCCCCTTTGCTTGATCAGTGACAGTTGTGCTCTGTGCCACAGCTATCCTGTGCCCTGCCAGAAGACTTCATCCAGACATGGGCTCACCTCTCTGTCTTCTCTCCTGACAGCTTCTGAGACACAAGCAGGGAACTGCTCAGGCAAGTTGTTATTGGCAAACTTTTCTGGGCTAATCTTTCAGTTGGGTTCCTGCAGTCAACCTCTATCTATAACACGATGAATCCAAAAGAAGCAGACACCCCAAACATTTAACTGTCTCCAACAACAAAACACGAGTCCACATCAGCTGGACTCAGACTGCCCAGCCATGCAGACATATGCCATGCCACAGGACTGTGCCTGGAGACATACGTGATTTTGCATGCGTACAGGCAGGGACAGTGCAGGACCATCCCCAATCTCTTGGGTAGCCCTTGAGCAGTCAGGAAGCTCATCTTGTGACCAGCACCAGCATCATGGAAGCCCTTTTTGGTAAATGATCCGTGGACAAGATAAGACGAGGTTCAAGTAGTCCGATACGCCAGCTGACTGCCTTAATACAAGTGTTTATGTGCATGTCTACCAAAAGACAGGCAGAATTTCATTGTTCAAGTGTAATGAAATCACTGCTACAGTACAAAACACAAATCACTTCTTTAATAGGCATCAGCTGAAGAAGGCTTCACATTAACGCCCTCGTCCCTGCCAAGTACTGAAACAATTACTGCATGAATATTAACAAGGGTTCCTCGGCAGGATGATGCGATTATCATGGGGAATCTCAGCAGATACTGCAAGACTCTGCACAATGCCTCAAATTTGTATCAATTTAAAGAGTGATTACTTCAGGCAGCAGCGGCTCCTCAGCCTGGTTACGGAGGAGGTTCTGTGGAATAAAAATAACAAGCCCCAGGATGAGATCGCTTGGGAGCAAGGGAAAGAAAACATTGCTGCTTCTACCAACTGCACTCCAAGAAGCCACAGCCCTTCACTTTTGCAGAATGGGAAAAATACAGTAACAACTCTGCTGCTTCTCACACCTGGTAACTAGAAGAGAAATGGTCTTGGAGGTGGTGTCTATTTAAGGTCACACAAAAAAAGAGGAGTGTGTCAGTTAATTCCTTGAAGAGTTCTTCTGGGATAAACCAACACTGTAAACACACAGATGGGGATGGGGAGAATGAAGAGCAACACACAGGCTTCAGATAAGCAATACTATGCTCAAACTCTTCCACTGCTTTGACTTTCAACCCCATTTCCCCAGTATCAGGGACTTTCACCTGTTACACACCAAATCAAACGGTGTGAGCCTGCCCTGGTTTATGGTTTTCTTGGCAGCTAAGGCTTACAAACGATCTTCAGAAGTCTCATGCTAAAGCTCCACAAGCAGCACCTTAAACCTGGGCATCTTCGCTTTGTTTGCCATGTGGATTATGAAGAGATGGAGTAAAAGCTTGTTCCTAACAAAAATATACAGTCAATCATGTTTTTAGCATTACACAAAAATGGTAATTAGAATTTTTGCTTCAATTACAAATATATGCAAGACAAGAGGAATTACCACCTCAGGTAGCAAGGACATACTTTAAGCTTGGGATCTCACGTTTACGATACGCAATTCTGGATCAAGATATAGCCAGTGTTGCAATTTCGGGTCACATTTATACTGAGGAACCACTAAGCCCTTCCAATTTTACGGGCTTTACCAAAAAGGAAGGACATCCTCTCCCCACCCTTTAATACCTTCTACAGATTCTTTAAAAATTTTTAAAGAGGCAAAAAAGTTGACACCCAGCACAGTGACCTGATGTTTTCCATTTATTTGCCCTCCAATAAGCACAGAAATGCCTTCTGCTGGGCGTTTTCCCTGTTAACCTTCCTGACCAAAAACATTAATGCTCTGAAGAAAATGGAACCTAATGCAGTAGGTAATGCTACTAAATATAAGCAATGAGTCAAGTCACTTTGTTTCTCAGGCATTCAATTTAACAAGTTGTTTCAGGAGTTCTAACAACAGTCCCTGAGACTGCTGATTATTTCTCATGTTTGTTTTTTTGGTTAAGTGAAATGTATTTGTAAAAACAATTATTACAGACCTCTGACACAGATGCAGTTCAGGCAGTTTTTTTATAGCAGCTGTTACTATTAAAAAACCTCAACACCAGTGACCATCTAACAAAACATTATTACAACTGGTGTAAGGGAAGAGAAAGGAGGCACAGAAAAAAGCACATAGGACAAGGCATATCCAGGAGAACGCTGTGCTTCCACTCAGAAAGCTCCTGCATGGGTTTGGCAACGAAGCCACGGGATCATAACATGCACTGTTTGGGCAAAATAGACTAAGTTGGCTTGGATGTCCCTGGCCAGGCACAAAGCTGAGCATGCAACGGGGCAGTCTGCTCCTCAACTCCACCAACTCCAGCAGAACGACAGGAGAAGTCCAAAGCGCTCAACCGCCCTTGAAAGCAAAGCCTGAAGGCTGGCAAAGTGACAGAAAGCCAGCAGGAGATGCTTCCTGCTAGGCACAGGGCAGTGGGAGGCTGCTTTGGAAACTGGAAAATACACACTTTTTAAAAAGAAGAGATTCAATATCTAACCGACAAGTCAATGGAGAAAATCAATGGTGCATTAATAGTTGTGATCAAAGTATTTACACAGTCTGCCCTTCAAAAAATAAACAAAACAAAAAACACCATAGATGAAAGACCTGCTGGATTTTAAAAAAAAAAAGAAAGAAATAAAGAATCAATCACATTCACATGTTCTAATTGAAAAATTCAACTTTTTTAAAGCCCCTTTTGTACCACGTCTCTCTGTGTATTAACTAGGAATCCAGATAGCCAGGGAAAAAAGCACTGAGACTCCATGGGAGATCGCTTTTCTATAAATTTGTCTCCAGAGACAGTCTTTATTTGGAAGCAGAAGCGTATTTATTTTCTACATCTAAACGCCAATAGCGGCTCCATGTCCCTGGTTTGCTTTTGGAAAACTTGAAACACAGGAACGTGACCAGTAACCACAGACATTATTAATGCTGCTATGACTGATACAACAATAAAGCTTAACAAGACATCTACAGCAAGGGGAGGGTGGGGAGAACCACATACACTTCCAGAAACATGCTGATAAAATGACACATTGTCTTCTGGAATCCAAGATGTCAAAACCAAATGTGTCTACTAACTCTCAATAGGACAAAAAACATTATAAAGAAAGTTGCAAACGTAGAGTCACTCTTTCCTGCATGCAGCATGAATTCCCCAAAAGACAGCCCATTATTTTATCGACTTTTTACCATCTGCAGAATCAAACTTTCCACCAGCAGCTCAGCAAGTTCCCAGTACAGGGCTGAGGTTCACCCTCCCCTCGACAATCAAGTTCACCACAGATATGGAGGTCTGAACACGTGTGGTACAGTCCTCACTGAGGTTTCCAAGAGCTGTTTTGTCTCACTTTTTTCAAAACTCAGGTTCCTTCCCCAAAACAGGTCTCCCTTTCTTCCCCAGTGACCTACCTCCTCTGGAAGAAGCCCTCTTCCCCCTGCAGTTTCTCTTACCCATATTTGCACACTTCATAGTGGAAAAGAGGAGAAGGAAAACAAGAAGAGGGCAGGAAAACGAGGAAAATTAAGCCAGGTCCTCTGATTGAGGGACGTGGAGGTCAAGTACAGCAAGTCTAGAAGAGGGGATCTTGCATCTGTCCTTAGGCAGCTGTTGGCAACTGCAGAGCTATCTCAGCAGCTACAGGTGGTCCCAAAACAAAACAGGCAGTATGCTACTGCATGCAAGTGTCTGCTCTCCTACACACAAAACCTGAAAGGAGAAGACAAAAAAAATACCCCCTAAAATATAAGCTACACTGACAAGCGTTCCTCACCTCTCGCACAACATCCTTGATGAACGAATTAGCCTTGCTGGAATTTATCTAGTATTTTAAGGTGCACTACACAAAAAGTCTATAAAAGAACAGCAAGGTTCTAAATTCTGTCAACAAAAGGTTTTGATGAGGAAGAATCTGCAGATTGTTCTCCCCTCTCCTACCACTCTCCCTCCTCTGGGAGATGGACAATTTTCTGCGTAAACATGCCAGGAAAGACAAGCTGAAGATTTCTTTGAGCCAGANAAATTTTTTTGAGCAAAAAAAAAAAAAAAAAAAAAAAAAAGAGAAAAATGAAGAGAGACAAGAAGCTAAATTCAGAAGATGGGAAATCTGAAATGAAAGATGAAAAAGACCTGTACAAATGATGCTGTTTCCAGTAAAGGGGGAAAGCCTTTGTGGGTGACAGAGGGCTGTGTGTGCCAGCCTGGCAGATCTCAGTGGTGAGGAGTTTTCAGCAGCCTAACTGCCTCCCTTAACTTCAGAGTGAATAACTCAGAATCCAGACAAACAGGAAATTAATTGGGAACTGAACAACAAACAGCCAGTGGTTCATTCTGCAGGTCAAGGTGCTTTAAATAAAATAAACAATAAAGAGATTATGGCTTCCTAATCAAACCACACATTTGGAAGATGCAAGGGAGGAGAGAAGGGAAGGGGAAAGTCAGGGAGGCTGAGGATGTGAGGTTAAAAAAAGATCAGATTTCTACAACAGATTAAATAAGGAGAAACTAGAAGAAATGTGCATTTGGGTTTTGTCTTTACATACACTCCTGGTCCCTAGCTATTAGCCCAGTGTAAACAGATGAACATAAGATGGAAATGGACATGACATCTCTCTAGAACAATAATTTTGGGATGTGTATTGGAGACAGCAATGTATTTCTGTAACCCTGAGTTCAGCACACGGAGGAAATGCTGTTTGCACCTGCAGAACATCCATCTCACTTCTGATCGCTGTTACCACAGGACTGTTCCCTGTTCTTGCCACTGGTGCCGCTGGGAGAAGAGATTAAGAATTTTGTCAGCACCAGCGCAAAGAAAACTGCATCAGACCTCGCCTTACTCTCACCTTCGTTTCAGAGGGGATCTCCAGCCAGAGGATGCTAAAAAGACAAAAGAAAAGTGTCTCTTCACAAACTTCCTTAATGGTGCTCTGCACAGAGTACATAATTCACTAGTATGCTCAGAAATTACCTATTTTATTGTAGGATATTGCCAAGAAAGTAACAAAATTGCATTACTGCTATGTTAGTAAACTACTTTTTCTTTATAAAAAACAAACCATACAGTTATGAAAGTAACTGACAGTAACTGAAGCTTTGTCTACCCTGCGAGGTAGAAGAGACTCAAAGGTCTCCCTCTCCCCCATTCTCAGTCACCCCTCAGTAACATCAAACTGAGGCATTTGCAGCTTTATTGATAACTCTCGACATCTGGAACAGTTTTACTGCAAATGTAAAAATTTTAAGAGGGGATGCAGAGATTAATCTAACATAAAGGTTTTCTTTACACAGGCTCAGAGAATGGTGGGGGCTGGAAGGGACTTTTAGAGATCATCTCGTCCAACTCCCCTGGTGCAGCAGGGTGACCCAGAGCAGGTTACCCAAGATCACATCCAGGTTGGTTTGGAATCTCTTTGGAGAAGGAGACTCCACAACCTCTCTGGGCAGCCTGGGCCAGACTCTGGCACCCTCAGAGGAAAGAAGGAAGAGTCCTGTGCTCCACGCATCCCACCAGCCAACCTGAGTTGCTCCTTAGTACTGGAGCATCCCTATCCTCCAACCCCAAACCTTCAATAAAAGGGACCACTGAGCTCTGGAACCAGTATAAGAGAGGGGAAAAATTCTGCTAGCACTATGATACTGGTTTAGGTGTATTATGAAACCACTTAAGCACCTAATAACCAGAACTGTGCTCAGGATGTGGTCCCCAAAAGGGCACATGGGCTTGTGGGAAAGGATGGTGTGGAGCTGCTTGGATCCTTCTCCAGCGCAGCAGAAAAAACAGGCTGGTCTCTGCCCTTCTTCTCCTTGGTTTTCCCTCTTCCCCCACCACAGATGAGGCATTTTTAATCTCTGTGACTACACCCAAGATCATACACTTTCGCAGTTGGCAGACAGCTCCCAGAAACCCACTCTTAATCCCTAAACTTCAGCACATACATAAGGAAAACAGAAGAGTTCAGAACTGCAAGATATACAAGATGAGAATCTTATAATTTGCTCTCTGAAATAACCCCGAAAGCCCATGGCAATCCACGTGCAAAGGAGTTTATTTTTTCCTCACAAAACCTCAAAGGAGCATTGCAATCTCATGTCATCATGGGAATCAAAACTGCCATTTCTAAAAAATCATGGGCTTATACATTGGCTGTGTGAAGGTCTGAATGTGCAGTTTAATGAAGCAATTGTTTCTCCTTTAGTGGAACAGACAGACTGTTGTTCTCAATTGTTCTGCACAACTCTTCCTCATCTGCTTTTCCAAAGAGATCTTTTCGTGAGCATACTCACGCCTCTGCCACAGGGCAGGCATTCGTGTTTTAGACTAGGTGAGAGGAAAAACAAAAAACTACAAGATATTGCAGCCCAAAAAAAACAAATCACATCTTCACACCAGGTTCCAGCTGTGTGACTAAATGAAAATTAGTTAATTTTCCCCTCTTACGTGCTTGTAGTCCTGGGCTTTTGTTTGAACTATAATTAGTGGCTACCTAGAAAAAAGAAAAACCACTGACCTTCATCCCTTCCCTCTTCAAAAGTTTGTCTGGAAAGGGTGAAAGCACAAAGCAGGGATAGGCTTTATGAAAGAGATGCTCGTTTTACTGAAGGAATTAGGAATATCTTTATATGTCAGCAGCAGTTGCCTTGTTTATTAAAGCAGAGTTGACTCAATCGATCATTTCTTTTTTGTCACTGTGAGTCAACAGTCAGCCGAAAAACTTCAGGGTGTAGCTGAGTTTTATGCCAAAGTTGCCCAGGTTTTTCTAAGAGTGGGTAAATCAGACAGCTTACAGGCTGTTGGATCACAACCAGTGGATGCAATAAGCAGCCAAAAATTTACTTACCATGAGAGAAGCCTTCCCCACAAGTGTAAAACAGCTCTGGGATACCATTTTCATGAAAGTGAGAGGCACTCTGGACTCCCAAAGCATCATTTCAAATGATAATTCACCACTGACATGTCAATAACCAGGTAGAATAATTTGTGCAAAACCATTTTATGTAAAATGATTGTTTTAAGGGAGCAGGGGCAGGGTGAGTGAAAACCACAAATTCTCTTGAGCACTTATTCTCCCGAATAAAGTACAAACTTAGAAGCTGAGGAAGGGGACAGGAGAGATTCTCCCCTTTGCACAGAGAGAAGAGAAGGCTCTTAGAGGCAGCTGCTGAAAACCTTTCCAGTTCTCCCACAACTGAAAGAGAGCACAGGCAAAAGACATCCCAAAGAACATCACTATCAAAAGGATACGAATTTTGGTAGAAAAATCAGCAGGATGGCACACCACTCCCCGTGGGGCAGCGGTAACCAAGGGAAGCACACAGACAAAAGAGACAGGATGAGACTTACCATGAACTAATAGAAGGAAATGAGAGAGGAGGAAGAGGAATAAAGCCAGGCTGGTTGTTTTGGGGGTGGGGGAAGAGATGAAATACAGGAAGTGTAATAAGCGAAGCGTATATAACTGTTTCTTTCCTATAAAACCATATGGGACAAGATCATGCAGGTATTTTTCACCGCAGCTAATAAGCACATATCCTCAGGCTAGTAAGCACCAGGTGTATTTTTCCAAGGACTTGAAGAAATACTTGTACTGAAATTAAAAATGAGAAGGGAATGCTCACTGAATCTGTTATGCAATCTGAATCCCCACATATAAACATCAGGGGCTGGAGACTGAGAAATTGCTCGATTACATAGTCCTCTGCAATGCAGTTAGCAACAGCTGACGGGTCAAGTTGGAAAAACACTAACAGACTTCAGAATGCCAAATTAAGTTTGCTTGCACAGTTGCTGCTAATAAAAACCACAAAGCCTTTCTCCCAGTCCCCACACTGCCTCATTCATTTCACTCCATAATGCTGAAACAGAACTAAAATAATAGAAAAACCCTCAGGAAAAAAAAAAAAGAAAAAAAAAAAAATTGTCTGTAATACCATCAGTCTTCCCTGCAGTCGAGTAAGTGGAATAGCTGCAAAGCTGGGTACAGCTTCACATCCTAGGATTTTCCATGAAGCCCATTCCTGATGCAAGTGGGAGTTAACCCATTACCCCAAGTTCCAAAGCCAGCAACTCACGGGAAAAGGCACTTCAGCTCACACAAAACCTGTCATTTCAAACCCATAAAGTCATGACACAGAAAAAGAAAATATTTTCCCACTATCTCACTGATAAACAGAACTTGGTTAAAATGTATTAAAAGGTCTGTTAGGAGCTACAAAATGGTTTATTCATTTTCTAGAGCCGTAAACTCCTTGGCAAGCACAAAGGGTTGTCCTGTGATTCACAGAGAGCAAATGTAAAGCGATAATGTGCACTGAGCTACAGAAGCTACTCTGCCTGAGCTCGGTAATTACATGAACGAGCTGATCTATTAACAGTGAGTCTAAATACAGCCCCCCAAGGGGCTACAACTCAATCAGTGGTATTTTGAAAGGGAACGCTGCTATTGCAAGGGAGCTGCTATGGCAGAAGGGAAGACTAGCCGTGTGGTTATCAGCAACAAGAAATTACCTACTTACAGAATAATAAATCAGGCTATTTAAAAAAAAAAAAAATTACAAAGAACTTCATTTCACACGGGGCACATTTAGAAGTACATCAGTTAACTCTAATTTGCCTTTCTACAGCAGATGAGCAATAGAAATTCTCAGCTCGCATCTAAATCGAAGGGTTTCCTCACTGTATTAGCAAAGTAAAAAATCACAGCACTGCACTTCTTAATGGTTTTACTGTTGTGAAAACTATTCTGATTTCAGAAGGCAACTTCTCCCTCAGTAAGGAAGATGTGTCAACGAGTTACTCAGACCAAGAGCCCTTTGACAGTTAACCACACTGGCCACCCTCCTCTGCATGGGGGGAATTACCACCGGAGTGCAAAGTGTTTTGTAGAGCAGACTAATCCCTAGAGCCCCCTCATAATACTCTGTTGTAGCCTAAAGAGCCATCCTTCAAAGAAACATGTGTTTCTGACTGTTTTCTTGTGTAAATGACACTGTAGAACAGGTATTTAACTTCCCAGGTCAAGCTTACCAAAATCAGTCACATTAAACAGTTACATGTTTTCTACAGCTTCAGTTTAATTCAATTTTATCTTAGTCCTACACTTAAGGACCGTGATTCTGGAGAACACAAAATATTTGGGGCAATATTTAACTTTTCTAAACAATATCACAATTTATTCTTTTTATGGGTAGCCAGCATGTAGATACCATCAAATCCATGCATGGCTATCACCCTGCTTAAACACTCCATGGCACAAGATACGGATCTTTCACAACGAGCAGTCCAACTTGCATCCTGGACATGTTAGGGATTGCTCTGTTTTTCTAACGGCACTTAGAAAAAAAAAAAAAAGCTTCTCCATTATTCAACTCTCCCCCTTACAGCAGGGAGAAAGAAAAAAGCACCTCTCAGGGGCTGCTGAATCTGTAGCACATGCAATTCCCCACACAGGAAAAGCCCTTCAGGAAGCCTCTTGCATGTAGCAGAGACCAAGAAGTCAAAGAGCAAACGTGAGGAAAGCTGCACAGTCAGAGATGTGACGCTGCATTCCTTGGAAATACTATCACTTTATTACCCATCTCTTCAAGGAATTAGGCAATGCTGCAGCACTCATGAAGATGAGCAACGGGAAAAAGGGATAAAGCAATGAAGGTGTGGCAAACACTAGTCAAAAACAAGATTACTAGCAGAGAAACTCTCATAAATAAACGTGCTTTGTTGCCTGCTTTTTATTCTGTACCTTTCACATACCTCTTGGCTTATATTTGTGCATTTATTTTTTTTTTTAATAAAGAAAAAACAAACAGAAAACAGCACACAGCTTGGATTGTACCTCTGAAAGTGTAATAGTGTATGAGTGGCAAACAGCCACAGGCCAACAGTCAGCAACTTCCACCACAGTTGGCATTAGGGATTCCACAGACTATGGTCCTTTTGTTACCAGTGCTGAAGAATATCAAATATTGGTCTCATTTGACCAGCACATGTTGCTCTACTATACTTAAATTATACGCAGTCTAAGCTTGCAGTCTGAAATAAAGGGGAAGCTTTTAAAATTTCTATTTTTATATTTCCAAAGGAAATTGAAGGATCAAGTATTAGTCCACCATGGTAAACAACCAGAAATGATTCCTCAGACAAGATGTTAACTTTCTAAAATTTTTATCATCAGGCTTGTAGTGAAGCAGGACACTGGAATTATGTATTGGGTGGTGGTTTTGTTTCAATGAACCATTTTATCAGATTTGCTCCAAAAGAAAACACAGAGAAGATAGAAAAGCCACACAAGAATACATTTGAAAAATCAACTATGAAAGGATTAACAACAGGTCTTGAATGGAAACTTTTTGATTTCCCACATTGAGCAATGCTGACTGAAAACAAAACCAAAAGTTTAAAAAAGAAAAATGTTGCTGTTCACCATCCACCGTTACTTTATGCAAACTGACATCAGTAAGAGATCTGCTGAAGTGCCAGACATGGGACTGTGCTTGTTTCCTCTGGTGTTCTGTGGAAGTACTTGCAGCGAAGAAGCTGGTACTCCACTACTTTCTGTTTTCAGGGGGAAAACCACCCTGAAACCACTTCCTTTCAAACACACTCAGTCTCAACTAGTGTTGTGAGTAAATAAAATTATAAACACAAAGACCACTCCTTATGTTACAGAGGATCACCCTCTCCACACGTACTTATTTGGCATGAGGAAGCCACAATCATAAATTACACATTTATTACACATGATTTTCCTTTTATCTTTAGTTATGTGGCACCACCACCCAGGGTTCTTTGGGAGATCATGTTCCAAGATGCGAGGGACTATCTTACAGCCCGTGAGGCTTTTCTCCCGTGTAACTCAAATCCTCAAGCTTTCAGCTAGTCATCCTTGTGCCAAGCCCAGCTATTTTGCTCAGTGCACAGCATCTCGGTTGATTAACAGTTGGACTCGATCTGAAAAGGTCTTTTCCAAAGTAAACAAATCTGCGATCTCTCCAACATGAACATACATAACATGCTTACAGCGGATACACTTTAGAGCCCATGCATGGGTAAAAGTCACAAAGCAGGACAAGGGCATGCATGAGCATCGCATCTACAAACTTTCCAGGACTACTGCCAGTTAATAAATGAAAGTAAGAACAGTTTTATTCAGCAAGGAAAATGACATCAGGTATACAGGAAGCCTTCTTGCCTTCTTTGCCATTTAGGCACTAAATCTAGACTGGGTTTAGAGTGTAAGACTGAATCCCGTGAGGCACTGTGTTCATAAAATGCATAAGGAAAACCCTGGCTTGAAAACCACAAATCAAACTCAAGACAGTCATAAGCATGAGTGTAAAACAACGAGAATAAGGAAGCGAAAGGGATATGAATGCTTCTCTGAGGCTAAATATCAAGGCAACTGTCAAGGGAGTTTCTCCTTCGGTGAAATCCCTCTTCAGCACGTAGGAACACTTCAAAGCTAAGGCTGAAATTCTTCAATGAAATTGGAACAGATGCTTTGAAACGAGCTTCAAATTATAGAAATTGGCCCTGAAGGCTCCTTGCAGAATTACTTTATTTAGATAATCAACAAAATAATAAAATTGGAGAAAAAGTGGCAAGAGTCAACATAATATCCTACTTAAAAAAAACCTCAACCCAGACCCACACTTTAGCTTTCAGTAGTCATCTTTCTGCCTGCCCCAAAACAATAGGACTCTGTTCTCTTTGTACTCCTGACATATTTTATTTCCACCACCACACCCAGTTCTGGGAGGGGCACTATGATAGCCGCTGATTTGTTTGCAAGATGGTGCAAGGTGAAGTCAAAGTTAATGATCCCATATCCTGTTGAATTTTATTTTTTTCAATTTTGCATTAGTAAACACAGAGACAAAATTGACTCACACGTGTGCTAAAAGGAAAAGGGTAAGAGGGGTTATCCTATACTAGCTACTGATTAAAACCCAAAGTAACACCCAAAAGGAGTGCAGCAGAGCTCATGAACAGCAACCTGCAGGCAAAAGAGACAGAGCAGAGTCCCTCAGGATCTGTGCACTCTCCCAGTTAAGAGGGCACAGGCTACGGCAGCCCAGGGAAACACCGCAGCAGAGCTCCCACCTGGCCGTCTTGCCATTGGCACAAGCTTCCAAGCAAGGAAAAATTCTTCCCTCCATATATTTCGGCCCCAGCCTTTGCAAAAATCTACAATTGACGTGTAACTTCTTCAGCAGGGAACAAGTTAAAAATCTGATTTGCTTTACATACTTCTCATGGTTGTAGGGTATAATACCCTGAGCTTATTTTCACTGATGACCTCGATAGACATATTATACCCATACAAATCCAAGCTAAATCAAAATAAACCAGTGCCTGCACTCTGTTAATGTATAATATTTCTTTAAGTTGTACATCACAAGGTACGTCAGGTCCTTTACCTAGACTGAGGACCTGAAGAGGACAAGCAGGTAACTTTTTTTAAAAGTCCGTTGTGTGCTACGATCACCAAGCTAGCCACTCAGCTGGAACAATAAAAGGATTTCAGCCAAATGACCATTACTTCCTCCAGACTGTCTTTTAAAAATTAAACTCCATAAAGATAACAACAGGCATGTTCGGAGTTAATTATAGCAGAAACATTATAGAGGCTAAAAATGTTTAATAAGAGGTGGGGGGAAAGGAAGGAAGGTAGTTTAGAGGGAAAAAAAAAAAATGGGAATGGCAAACCTGTCACGTGTCTGTCACGTTCAGCCTTCATGCAATGCTTGCAGCGAGATGGAAGGTAGGAAGTGCATAAGGTCTATGGACAAACAAGTCCCAAACCCTAAGAAATAAAGAGACCGAAGCCCCACAAATGCTGCGACATGCAGGAGACCAACAGAAGTCTGAGTCATGTGCAAATTAAGTGGAAAAAATTAAGGAAAGCTTCTCACCCTGCTTTTTATCCCAGCTGAGAGCACAAGGGGAAAACTGTCCTGCTCCCACACTTGCGCCAAACTTCTCAAAGTCCAATCTGGACAGAGGACAGGCACTAGGCCACTTGATTTTAGGCTACAGGAGAAGGCCAACCTCAGCAATTATTTCAGCAATAGAAGCAAGTAAATTATAAACCTGAAGAAATCCCAAACCCAGCAGGCCCTGTGAGGAGCAGGGGAGCTGGCAGGCTCCCAAGGCAGCTAGCCTATGAAGCAGCTGAGGAAGAGTCTCATTTTCATATGCAATCTGCACTTGCATTTTCTCATCTTATGATTTTCTTTCTAACCCTATAATCAAATGTTTAGCTGCTACTTTGGCAGTGCGCATACTACTTTTTTCTTCTATTCCTAAACTTTGGCTGGTAAACAGGTGATCTGACAGGGGCAGACTACTTATTTCTTTGGGAGTGGCAAATCAATGAATGGCATAAAATTCACAACAGCCTTTGCCCAGCACTAAAATCAGGGTTAGCAGCTTCCCTCCTAGCACAACTGGCTTTACCTCAGAAGGTATCTTCGGGGAACCACCTCGCCCCAGGATCAGCAAGTGACAGAAGGGATGTGAGAGCAGTCCTTGGCTTGGAAAGCTCCCCTCCTTCGCAGCAGCTGCCTGCAGCACGCACATGTATGTGCCTGTGCACAGCTTTGCCTCGCTGGCCAGAGAAAAATAGGAGAAGCCTCTAATTAATTAAGCCTTTCAATGCAGCAGAGCGTGTGCAAAAGCTCTGACTTACAACAGTGACCTACAATCTTCTCAAACCAACCAGAGGACCCAGTGAAGGCTGAGCTGTTCAGGATGGTAACGCCGGCTCGTACCTGAGAACGCAGAAGAGGAATCTGGCAGTGGGAAATGACCGTGGAAATGACTGATTCCCACCCCTCGCCTCCCTCAAGCTATTTTTTCCTGCATATACAAGTGGCTGTGAATTAATAACTCCTCAAACCCCACACACACTAACAACCAACCTGATTTAAAAGATTCCTTACAGTTGCTAGAAACCAGCAATAAAGCAGATATAAAAGTATTGCAAAAATCACTGTCACAAGAAAAACTGTCGGTAGAAAACACTGTCTGTGTTCAAGATCAGGTTGGATGGTGCTCGGAGCAACCTGGTCTAGCAGGAGATGTCCCTGCCCATGGCAGGGGGGTTGGAACCAGATGATCTTGAAGGTCCTTTCCAACCCAAACCGTTCTATGATTCTATGACTCTATAAAAGATACTGGAAAACTACAGAAAATGTTTCCTGCTTGTTCATGCTATTAGCACAATAGGATGATTTTGCCCCTAATATTTGTAAAATCAGCTTGTAAAATTGGGAAATAAAGTTCCACCATCTGTGAAATCAGCACAAATACCAAGGATTCTGATCTTTCCCAAGTGGAAACAAAGTTCAGCTCCACACTAGCTCGGTTAAAAAAGCAGCAGGTTTAGTTCAATTGAGAATGCCTACTGAAATATATTTAATATACTGAATATATTCAGACAAATACGCATCCCTAAGCTGAATCACGTTATCATTTCTTATTCCCCCCAGGGCTAAAAAAACCAATGTGTGAGAAAAGTGGGGAAAAGGAGTTGGGATAAACATTTGGTCACAAAAAATACAACTCAGAATTGAAACAGACACCTCAAATGAAGAAAAAAATAATGTATAAACATGTCCTTTTGAGATGCAGAGCAGTGCTGGCTCTCCTCTGAGCCGAAGACAACTTGCACGTTTGTTCCCTGCACTTTGTCTCAAACAGCAGGTGCAGCCAGGTGGGCTTTTGGTACAAGTCCATGATAAAATGCCGTTTATCTTGGCCAATACTAATATTCATTAATTCTCCCTGCAGATAAAACAATAAATGTTTGGTTCCACAGATGGAGGGAATGTTATTTAAACCACGATACTATTCTAGTAAATCCGAGACAGATGGGCCAGGATTGGGGGACAACTGAAGTTGCTGTGTTTATGATAAGGGAATTAGAGTGACAGAAAGCCTCTTGCTGGGAAACGTTGGATCTGGTAGATTTGCATTCGCTTCGTAACGGTAGCGAACGCTCTACAAATACACTATTCAAGGTCAGTGATTCAGAACAGTTTGGAGGTAGTGGATCAATCCAAGAGGAGGGCACTCAGATTTCCAGGTAATTGTTCTGCAAAGCACCCTCCACAGAGGCCAGCAAGTCACTGCAAGCAAACCTGAAATATGTTTTTGATGTATCTTGTTTATCTCTCAGTGTCTAGAAGCAATGAAAGTTTGGGAAGAAGGGTGAAAGTGGGAGAGAAAAATACCCCAATCTCTCACATCACAAGAAAGGAAAAAAAAGTATCCCAAGTTACATTTGAAGAACATTTTTCTTCAGCACATTAATAGCGATGCAGGGTGATTGTGACCCAACTATACCAAGCAGACACAGAGCAATTAAAACTTTTCCATCTCATATAATCAAAATCTTGTTCATATGAAGACAAGATTAAAATGTGTTTTATCTGTCTCTAACTTGGCTACAGGTTACTGAAGATGACAGTGGGTTTTTTAGCCAGCTAGGAAAGAGTCAAAGGTGGTAACAGAAAAGTGGACCTGGTACCCTGTGACCAAGGAAGCAAAATTTATCCACTTCAGTAAATGTTGACAGAGCAATTACTCAAGCAAGGCTTCATATAATAAGTCACTACTGAAGTCTTGAGCCCCAACAGTGATCTGCAGGGGTCTCTGCTCTTGTTCATCTACACAGCGGATAGTACACTGGGGCAGGGGAAGGAAACCAAAGAAAAAAGGGCAAGCTTGCCTATACTGTTACTACAGAAAGTAAATGCACACGGGCTATACTAAGAAGTCATTAAAAACCTGGCATTTTTCTAATGAGCCTGCGTATTTTAAGGATGCTGTGTGAAAGACGGATCAGAATAACAAGGCAGCAGGGCAAAAATGAAGACACCAATCTAACCGGGGCAGCTGCCAAAACTTACTTAAAATGCTTATCTGGACAAGTAAAACTATAGTAAAATGTAGCCTAAGTTAAATTTCATTTATATGTTCAATAAACCCAAGTTTATTGAGCAGGATCTGTACAACTGCAAGCATGGCAGCAGATGCCATGCATCTTCTTTCCATCACATCATCAGTCTGCTCTCTAATGACATAATATCTTTATAAATAAACATAGGTGATCAGGTGCTTACTGAAGTCCCAACAGAGCATTTTATTTTCCCACTTGAGAAAAAGCTTTGAGCATGGTGACAAAGTAATTCCTTTACACTCTGCCTGTTTCATGCTTCTCACTTCAGCATCACCCTGCGAACTTCAGCCTGGTGATAATAATAGCACCAGCCTTACTAAAGGCTTATGGGAGGAAAGCCAACCTTTTTTTTTGGTATGTGGATGTATTTGGAGTAAATGGGGAGGAAGCTGAGATATTGCAAGTTGAAACTGAGGACAGAAAAAGCATGGAATGAACATGTGTTGCACAGTTTAAAATAAGCAAAAAACGTGCTTCCTGATGGTCAGTTTTCAAATCCAAGCAGCTTTTGGCTTCACTGGCCACCAGTGTTTCTCCACATCTGTCCAGGTTTGAGTTAGAACAGAACTCACTCTGAGTTAGAAGAGACTGTGCTATAAAGTAAAATAACTGAACAGAGCTAGTTCTGTTCTAGCTCAAACCAGGACAACACCACAAAAAAAAAAAAGTAAAAAAGAGACATTCTGACAGGAAATGAGGGTTAGAAACACTGGAATCAACAACCTAATATTTGAGGTTGGGAAAAAACCCCATATTATTATTGTATTCCAAGAAGCGACTTTTCAAAGCACATTCCTCTACTCCACACGACAGCCACCAAGGCACGTAACACCATCCAGAGGGACAGGTCAACTGGCAGCGCCTGCTTCCGACACCCATCACTAAGAAACAGGGCAAGTTCAAAAGGCTGTAATATTTGTATGTATTTATGCCCTCGCTGATTTTATATAACAAAATTACAATTAAAATAAAATAGAGAAACAATGACAGCTCAAGTTTAGCAAAACAAGCTTCTTTCATCACATCTCCTGACTTAATGGTTGGCATAATATGCCAGAAGTAAAGGAGCTTCTTCATGTAATTACCACGTCTCCTTCTGCTTTATCTTTGTCTTCCTTACAAACACTTTAAAAAAAAAAAAACAAAAAACCAACATTGCTTAAAATGCAAATGTAAGAAGCATTTAATCTTTACAGCAAAACCCGTTTCTTCTGGTCTTATCAGTATTTTCATTAGAGGTGCTTTCAGCTCCTACCTTCCATGTTTGCTGCTTGTATCCATGTTGATGTTGAAACACTTTTGAAGTGTGCACCAGGCTTAAGCCTTGCTGTTTTCTTCCTACTTTTTTCAGAACTCTTAGAATGTAGCAACAATTTCTTCCCGCAGCCATGAACCTGTTCCTCTTTGCATCAGACTGGAATTCCAAGGCTTTTTTTGTTTACTTCCTCATTTGCACACAATCCTCCACCACCGATTTTTCAAAGAGCGCAGTTCTAAGAATAATTTCTTGACAAGCTGCCACTAAAAAGCCTCCAGATAGCAGTAGTACTGTCACTTACCAGCAACCAAGTAGTAACTTCAAAAAAGAAAAAAAAAGAAAAAAAAAATCAAAATATATCTAGATTTTGCTGTCTGTCCTCATTCCTAATGGATGTAATCAGCAAAAACATGTCATACATTTTATCAATGGTTTATTTCCATTACAGAGGTTTTGATAGGAGATTTTGAGAATTATTAAATTACTCTTCAGCAGTTTTCTTAGGTCAGTAAATTTAGCTACTTCACTTAATGCATCTTATATTTAAAAAGGTATGCCCACACAAGTCCGAACAGCAGACAACAGAAGGGCCAAAAGAAGGATGGGAGGCAGTGGGGAACCCAGGGTGGAAAATGAGACAGGTTAGAAAAATCAGTTCTTAATTATCATCAGTTAATATTTCACTGATTGATTTCAAATACTTATCTAGCCTTGCCATATACAGCTTTCCAGCTCTCTAACCAGAGAGCACCGTGTCTCTTCCACTTGCCGACAACCACCTCAGCAGAGCGCAAGACAAAAAAGACACACAAGACAAGAGGACAAACATTCAAAGCTACTGACGGGAAGAAAACTCGGGAAGCAGGAACACTGAAATGGCCGGGGTAACTGTAGACAAGGTACTGAACGTGAGATTGATATGGAAAACTGAGCCAGTAGCTAAGACAGGGTTTGGATGCAAAGGATCTCAGCGGACGTCTGTTAGGACCCTGCCTAGATCAGTATGATATTTTCTGGACATTTCTGGAGAGTTGCTCATGAACTACAAGAAAAGCAAGAGCAAAATCTTGAGCTGCAAGACTAAACCCAAGTAGTGCAACAATCTGAAACTTCACCAGCTTTTAAGAAGCTGGGAGACCTTCACAGAATCCTAATCCCTACAATTTCTGCAGTTTGAACAGTGTCCTACTCCTACTTTCTAGATTCCCCCAACCTTTCAGTTACAGCAGTCAGCAAAACACAAGGCTTTATTTATTGTTCTAAGTAAATAATGAACATACTGAACCAAATGCTACAGTGCAAGCCTTGTTTTTTGAGGTGTTGGATGCTGGCTACAGCAAGTTATTTTCCAGACCCTTGAAAGATTTAAATAGACTGAGATGTGACTTCTTTGCATTTCTACCAAATAAAATTAGTAATAAAAAAAGTATCAGTATCCCCCAAGTATTTTCTGGAAACCTCCCAAATGCTAGCATAAAGGCACTGAGAGAAACTGCTGAAGCAGCAGAACCTCGGACATTAAATTAAACTGGAAATACCTATAAGCATTCTTGTAAATAGATCATGCGTGGATGATGGGGATAAAGGCTGCTATGAAAGACCAGATAACTGACTGAAACACTCAGCCACTGAGGATATGAGAGAAGGAAAGAATATTATTAAAATGTTTATTATGGTAATACATAGAAATTAATTTGAAAATATCAGCTCCTACTACACAAGCCTTATAATGACCTTATAGCCTAAACATTGATATTTTGTCAGATTAAGAATACTTTGCTTCCTTTGTGTTTTATGATGTGATGTAGCTACATGCTATTTTTTTTTCTTTAAAAGACATCTCCTTCAATACTCTATTACCAGCAAAATAGGCCTAAGAGACAGAAGTGTCAGCCTTTGAAAGGCAACAGGATTTAAAAATGAACTGAGGGGGAAAAATGTCCAGTTATCTGTTAATACTAGACTTCTTTTTTTTTCAAGAAAGTTAATGTCATTTTACAGTTCAGAACTTGCTAGCGTTGGGTTACAGAGATAACAGGATTTACATGATCATGACAATTTTTAAAATACTCCATCACTAGTACTAAATTTTACTTGTCCTGCAGACAAGTCAAAGCAATTTTCTACTTGTCAAAGATGATAAATCAGTTGTCTGGTGACACTGACAGGTGGATTTGTCAAATCCCCCTTGAAGTACTTTGGTCTCTGCTTTCAGGCTGCCTGTGAACTCCTGAACAGCATAAGGGAGGGATTAGGAAGAGTTCAGATTTTTTAGGGCTGCTGCCCATTTTCCCAGCTTTCTGGGTATTTTTCTTTCTGCTTTACCATTCAAGTGTGTGTCCAGCATCCAGCTGTTGGCTTTTATTCTAGCACTTCACCTGCAGAATTCCAGTTAAAAGCAGAACAGATAGAAAACCCCAAACCACACACTGCATTTGAAAACACATTATTTTTGCTTATAAATATCACATTCTCTTTTCTTTAAGACAGGGACACACCTCAGAAAAGATGAAATTAAACTCCATTTCTTCTACCCACCCTGTTTGCCACTATACATCACTCAAAAGAAACAACTGGTATTTGAAGTGAGGGGAAAACTGCGATGGCAAAGATGTGTGACTGGCCCACCAGCCATAAAAACATCCATTTACTTACAGTAAAAGTGGAAGTGTTCCAGTGAAATACTTCAAGTACTAATGTCAAATAAGGTTAACAAGACATCTAACACAAATTGCTCCCTCTTTAGCCTTTCCTTCACAAAATAAATTAGAATGGTGCTAATGTGCTGTTTGGGCTCTACCTCTAACATAGATGAAATTGTTCTTGGGAGTCCATGGCAGTTGTACCACAAAGGCTAATCTGGAAAAATAACTACCTACAGTTAAAAAAATACAAGAAATTAGGAAATGCAGAAGATAAAATGGTTTTTTTTCCTACTCCCCTTAGAAGTAGGCACAGGGCTTCTCCAAGAGGCAATTCCTCAGTGCTGTGCAGCGAGCTTCCAATGCTCTTGATCCAAAGACCAGACAAATGCAAACAGCAGCTCATGTCTAACCAGCAGATACAAGAAGATGAGAAGTCTGAAAGTGAAGCCCAGAGGCAGTGCTTCAAACTGAATCCTCCTCCGGAGCAAGCGAGCCTGTTGGTGAGGACTCTCCAAGTACCACTGAGCACCAGCTCCTCCTCCAAACCTTTTATTGGACTTCCGAGTAGCAAAGTGGATCCTGGAGTTGAGTTTGACTGCCAAGGCTTGCTCTCCTCCATCTCCAAGACACTGCAGGTATGGCTTGCCTGGGATTGAACAGAACACTACTGCATCTGACACCTTTCTATAAAGCTCAAAGAATTAGGAGAAGCAGCAAAAAATTGGTTTTCATCTTGTGATACAAAACATAAGCTACTCCACAACAAATAAAAGGCAACTCCCCATTCATGAGCCTGTTCCTCATCGGAAAACCTGAAAAGCATAAGGTTTTGCATTTTATCTTCTCTCCCTCAGCAAGGAATGCCAAAGAGCTTGCAGGTTTGAGATGGAAGATTAGCATTAGTTTTGCTGTGTCCTAAGATAACATTCGTACCATTCCTCTAAATTTCCACATTAAATCCTCAAGCTAGAAACACAGCATAAAGACATTTTGTACATTGCTTTGACAGAAAGGTAGTTCACCCTTATTTCTGAGTTGTTTGAAAGCATCTCCTTCCTCCTCATGTCACTCAACATAGAAGAAGTGAGGAAAAAGCCATTTCTGGCCACTGACAAAGCCTGAACAAATTGCCCAGCAGCAGCATGCAATTCACCATATCCCCATTTATGTGGGGGGCTGAGTCAGAGCTGTCTTTCCCCACTGTAAGCAGGCAGGGTGGAAAAGATGACAAGCTGGTTTAGAGGCTACAAGATGAATTAAGATATTTGGTATTAGTGTAACACAGACACAATTCTAATTGTAATAAAGTCATTTCTCAAAGCTGCTAAGTGCAGCTGTTCTTCCCCTGTCTTGACACCCACACTGTGCTGCGAGCAGCGAGATTGAAACCGAGGGGTGAGGCAAAGAAACCAAGTGGGAAAAATGAAATAAATCACTTGGAAAACAGCTGGATGGTAAAAACGGTCAGCCCTTAGGCTGGAGAGCCACTCTAGACCCTGCTGGTTTACACTACCATTAACTCAAATCTAATTGCCATCTGGGTAAGCAAGCTACGTTTTAAAAGATATATACAAATTAATCTGTAGTTATTTCTAAAGATAAGCTGGAAATGGAATAATACTCTTGCCAGAGAATCCAGAGCAGAGTTGCTCTAAGTCTTTAGAGGCAAAAAGTTTTTTTCCCTGGAAGTGCTGTATCTCTTAAGAAAAGTTTATTGAGGATTTCTTCCTGGCATGAATAATTTATGTGCCTTGATACTCCTAATATTAGAGAGATACAATTATGAACAGAACAGGAGATAACTCCTCGAAGTTGCTTCTAATTCAGGCTGCATTTGTACTACTAGAAGGGGAAAAGAAGAATCATAGCCACTCTATCCCTGCTGTTGTCAAAGAAAAACTGAGCAAAGTATAGAGCCAGACAGTATCTCTTTCAATCCTAAACCGCCAGCATTCAGATTGCAATATGGGTTTCAGGAATACAAAAGGGGAAAAAATGCAGAGGAATAATACCCACAGTGGCTCATCAGAATATTAAGGAGACTGTAGATTGTCAGAGCTCTGGAATTGGATGCTGATAATTCATCAGAGCTCCTGCTCAGCTTCCAAGCAACAAAAAGCATCTGCATGCATCGGGGAACAGATTTGCATTCATTGTTTCCTATCTGCTGATGAAGGGTAAGATAAAAAGGAAAAAAACACCAACAAAAAAAGTATAAAACAGCTTTCCCTCATGGGTGTCAGTGCTTCTCCTGCCTTACTGGATATTTCAACCAGAGGAAAAGAACATTCAAAAAAAAAAAAAAAAACACCACAACAAACCACAACCAACCAAAAAAAAACAAAACCAGCAAATCCCTAAAATCTTTTACATGCCAGGTCTCAGGACTAGTTTGGCCTCTGCACTGAGCTTGCTTCCCGCAAAACCAGCACCATCCCTCTTTCAACCAATATCCTGCTGGCAAGAAACATGGAGAAATAGCTGGGCTATCCAGCAATCTACTGGGTAACACAGCTTGCCACCACATTGCAGCTGGCATTCACAGCGTTTGCTGAATTCTTCATTTTTCTCACTGATCACATGCAGCTCATTAACCTCAGAGCCCTGGTAATGCTCAGTCCAATGCCCTATGTTTGTTTTTTGAGGTGAGAGACTCAAATGCAGCTACTTTTAACTGTAATTTTAGCCCCTCAGACTCTTCCAGCACCCCATTTACAAGGATACTTTCACCTCACATTATACCAGCACACATACCCATGTGCAGTTAAACACGACACAAAGCAACAAGGGAGAGAGAGAGGATCTCTGTGATGAGGAAAGGCTGAGAGCCCTGGGGTTGTTCAGCCTGGAGAACAGAAGGCTCCAGGGAGACCTTCTTGTGGCCTTTCAGTACTTCGAGAGGGCCCATCAGAAAGCTGGGGACAGACTTTTTAGCAGGGCCTGTTGTGACAGGACAAGGGGTGATGGTTTTAAACTAAAAGAGGGGAGATTTAGACTAGATAGAAGGAAGACATTTTTTCACTGATGGTGGTGAGACCCTCACTCAGGTTGCCCAGAGAGGTGGTCAATGCCCCATTCCTGGAACCATTCCAGGTGAGGTTGGCCAGGGCTCTGAGCAACCTGCTGTGGTTGTAGATGTCCCTGCTCACTGCAGCAGGGGTGGACTAGATGACCTTGAAAGGTCTCTTACAACCCAAACCATTCTATGATTCTGTGAAGACAAGTTCATGTCCAGATCTTAATGAAAGCTGGACATCACCTTTGTTGAAATTCCTTTGACATTTGCACACACAAGAATAATTTCCCTCGTGGTTTTCTTTGCCATTCCAAGCAAAAACTGCACAGTTATAAAATGATCATGCTGTTAATTGTAACAGACACACACACACAAAAATAGAAAAGGTCTGGCTACCCTTTGCTGGAAACCAAAAAACCATCAGGGTTCCAGGAAAAGGACTGGTGTGGGTTTTTTCTTTAGGATAACCAGTGTTTATACCAACACAACACTCAAGTGAAATGGAGCAGGGGAAAATCACCAAGTCTTACAAGATGATTATTACAAATCCTAAGCTACATCCACTTTGTGACATTACAGAAGTGAACTATTTTTTCCCCAATGACACAAAATACTTTGAGGCATTAATCTCTCCATAAGACTTAGCTAAACACTGAGTATCTGCTGAAAACTGCACATCTGCATCACATTAACCAGTTTCTAAGTGTCCCTACAAATAAATGTGGACATACCTCATGCCCCAGATAAAAAGCAAAAGCACCCCTAATTGTAGAGAGATACAGCTAAGCCTTGAACTGAATCACCACCAGTGGAAATTACAGGAAAACCACCGACAAGGAGCAATGCAAAGGAAGAATCCCCCAGAATGAGTAAAAGGAGTAAGAACTGGGATGTTCCTTCCCCAAGCTGTGCAAGTGCTTAAGAAAGTACATGACATAGTGCTGGCCCTCGCAAAGACAAGAGGCAAACATGATGTCCTCGGAGTCACAGGGCTGACCAGTTCAGTCATGAGTAATGAGAGCTCCAAGGAAATAGAGGCATTTCCTCTCCTAATTATCCAAACATCCACCCCCAGAGTCTCAAAATGATTAGCAACAGAGCTTAGTAAGGAAAGTACCTAAGAGTTAGTCGCGTCACCTCTCCTGGGTGGAAGTGGAAGGCCACTCAGTCAGCTCTAATTTGCCATCTACCCATATTAAAATCTAGTGAGCTTCCAATGTTTCTCATGGAAGGCACTTCCTTTTGGAAGGGAATGAAAAAGGCAACCTTAAAGCAGTGAAAGTAGGTCACCAAAAAGCCACATCAATAAAGCCTGGAAACAAAACAGGGAGGGATACTGTGTCAGCTATAGAATCAAGTGGTTATTATAAATGGACATCAAAAGTATGGCTAGAACATTTCAACTGGTAAGTACTTTCATGGATGAAATATAACTACATAGTAAGTGATACACTAAAGCTTTTCTTTTGTATGTCTCCTGCAAAGCTACTCTTAAGTTTTAAACAAAATTGTGTGCTTTTTAGACTGAACTCATGATAACCCCTCTAAACTCCATCAACAACAATAGCAATCTTGACAGCAAAGAGTTCTGTTATCAGATAGCAACTCCCCAACACCCTTCTCTCACCACAGTTTTACTTTAAGATTCATTCCAATGTTATCTTCAGAGCCATCTAGGTACAAATTGATCTGTCAACAGATGTGGCAGTTATGTTCTACAACTGGATGGGTATGTCAGCCAAGAGACCTCATGGCCTGGACAGCAGGCTGGTGGATAACTCTGCTAATCCAGCAGAGATGGCTGTTGAAGGCTATCAGCCTGAACACACAGAAAACTACGGCCCATCAGTCCACTCTCACCTTTTTTCCTGAAATGTTAGTGAAACATCAAAGCTCATGTAACCTGCAATCATAGCAAGTAGTTTCTTGGCAAGGAAGAATTAGGTCAATTTAATTATTGGCACCTGTTTATAGAAACACCTACCTACTCCTATGGAAAACTACCTGAACTCCCATGAGAGCGCTTGCTGCATCCTCAGCTGAGCTGGTTTCAAATCAATTCAGAGGAGGAAGGCGTAGAATCATTAAGGTTGGAAAACACCTCTAAGATCATCAAGTGGGACCATTGCAAGGAAAACAGTTACTGTTTCTTCATAGTAACAGCGATTGCCCTTCAAACCCTTTATATAAACAGGGCTTATAATAATTTTTTAAATAAATGTTTAAGTCTGAATATAGGACTAAAGACATAACCTCCTTCTAGTTGCTTATGGATAATTTACAGTTGCTTGCTGGTTCATATATGTAAAAATTAAATGACTGGCTGCCTCCTCCTTCTGAGCATCAGGTTAAAGGTGCCAGGAGAGCTGTTAAACCCAAATTACCAAAATGTACCATTGGAGATAACTGGCCTAACATCCCAGTGAAGTCAGGATCAAGGTAGCTTTGAGACACAAGGCTTCAGGTAAATGCTGTTCTTACACAGAACATACTTTTATCTTTGATAGCCATACTGCATTTGCAGATGGCTTTCTATTCTCACCCATTTCTATTTTTTAACACAGAAAAAAACTAATGTGTTCTGACAAGGAAATAGCACAAAGCAAGTTGTGCCAGTACAGGGAAGATTAATGCCTTTTCTTACCACTTAGCTCTTTAACTATTATTACTGCATTCCTCTCTTTTTTTTTCCACCAAAGTTTCAGACGTATTTTCATTTTTACAGCAGGCAAACTCCTCCCATTCCAGCACTAGGCTGGAATTTAAAAAAAATATTTGTTTCCTTCTCATCATCCTTCCTTTCTCCTACACATTCATCATTTCAGAGAACAGAGGCTGTTTACTTCCCATTCCTGACTTCCCTATCAGTAAGTCAAAAAAAAAAAAAAAAAAAATTAAGAGCAGAAAATGCTTAACTTACATCTATAAAGCTTGTTGAGGCTGACAGCAAAAAAAAAAAAAAGGCTTTCTTCGTTAATTTGATTTAATGGTTATAATGATTTAATGGTTATAAATTGAGAAATTAGCAGCCACTGGAATAAAAATGAGGATAGTTGAGTTTGAAATGGCCTCGGTTCTCACTGCTCTGCCACTACTTACAGATCTTGATGTGAACAACCACGGTGACTTCTATAAGCAGAGGAGTCACCAGCCGAGGGCACGTGAAGTGACGTAAGTCACAAACTGACGTAAGTATTTATGGCAAGACCGTAAAGCTCTTTTTTCTATCTCACTATATAGGATATAAAACTCATTACCTCCAAGGTGTTTAGGCAGTCTGAAAACTTCAGCGAGCAAGGCCTTGGCTGATGGAAGGAGTTAAGGAAGAACCCCATGAAACTCATTCAATGGGGTAATCAATCATCCCATACCCCACTGACATCCTACGCAAGTGCTGCCAGAGAGTAAGAGAGAAAGACTCCATAAGCCTACACCATCTAGGAGATAAATCTTCTCAAATCAGGTTTAGAAGGATGTTGATTTTTTTACATTATTATTTTTTTAAACACCATATCCTTTTGCCATAGTTTTCTGTTTTGGTGATACCACTCAATTTTCCCTGATTTCTTATCAGGGAGAGACCCATCAGCTCCCCACCATCCTGAACAAAAAGATGGAAAATAATTACAGAAATGCAGCACAAATGCTCAATGTTATTTGATGAGGAAGTCTAACAATTTCCTAGCAAGTGCGAGCACATTGTGCTTTCAGTGCACAATATACGTGTTCCAAGACACTCAATTAAGCCAGGAAACCCAGTAAAGTTAGCAGCTTGGCTGTAGAGCCTAAGGTATAACCTCATAATGTAAATAAACATCTTTTCAGGAAGCTGTCTCCTCTTGTTTCATAGTGCTTGCGCATCAAGATAAACCACCTAACTAATACAGAAAACCACTATGGATCAGTCAACTGTTGGCAAAGCCAACAAAACACAGAAGTGTTACGCAGCGGCACAGGGTCTCAAACGTCACAGAAAGGATGTTAGAGCTTCAGGTGGCTGAACCATTGCTCTGTGGTTTTTCCAGTCTCAATCTGCAATATATTTTTCTCCCCCAGTCTACAATGAAGAGTTACCTACTTTGAAATAATGATTTAGTCAAACACTTGGCCCTGGTCACAAATAAAGAGAAGTTAATCAATGCCAGCTATCCAAACGCCTTCACACCAGCAGTCCAGCCTCCTATCACTGTAACGAGACAATTCTATTACATTTTGAAGGTCAATAAAACTTTACCTTTGTTTGGTTTTTGCTTTAAAAGAAAAAAAAAAAAAAAGGGAGCAAGCAGACATACAGATATAACCACCTAAATGAAAGTTTCCCCTCTGAGGAGACCTTGCCCCACTGACCTCCAGATCTGACAGCTAATAGGGTATTTGGAAAGATTACTAATAGTCACAAGAGAATCCAAGTAGCAGGCTTAAAGGTATCCCAAATGTGAAGCAGCACAACTCCAAGTATGCAAGCAAAGCACTGTAGATGTCTCAGGAGATCTGACTTCTGTTGCCAAGTTTCTTGTATGTCCTTGGGCAAGTTATCTGACCTACTTGTGCCTCATTTCTTCAACTTCCCAGCTCACAGCAGGACACTCGAATCCGTTAATGCTTTGGATGAACTCACATAGCAAGGCAATGAATGGAGCAAGGAAGCGAAGCTGATCCTTCCTCCTTTTACGCCCATGGGTAGCACGATAACTGCTAATAAAGCAGTTACCCTTCGCCATGACAAAATGGCACACAAAACTGAAGCAAAGCGACCATTTCATTCCTTAATGAGATTCAAGGACTGGATTCTACTTCGCATGCATTTTCCTCAAGCCCTCCTACCACCCACTGTACTGACTGGTGCAGCATCCCTACCCTATCTTGTCCAGACCGGTATCAGTGCACTAAAGAGTCAGCTAAATGAGGGTGTGAATTACCTCTGCTTATCTCAAGCCAATCCACTGACTCAAGTAATGAGAAACTGAAGAAAGCAAGCAGGTTTTTAACTCTTATCTACTCTATAAGTACCAACCATGGAAAAGAAATCCTTCCAGAAGTACCAACCCCATCCATATTTCCTCCAAACCCTCAGTGGTAAAAGGAGATGTGTTTCCTATGAGGAAGAAAAAAAAAACAAACCAGTTATGCTATTATATTCCATGTAGTCACTTTAAGCTCTTCTCTGAAGGATATCCCCCCAAAGTTGATACCACATACATTTCTAGGCTTTCCCGCTGATTCATCCTAAACATACACACCGCTATTCTAGAGCTGGGGAACATCAGCCCTCTTGCACAAGAGCTTGAAGCTGTTAAGGGTAGAAGGTGGCTCGCTGCCATCCAGTGACAGCTCACAGACCCCTGCCACTTCCCAAGAGTGTTTCTTCCCTTCTCTCCTTACTTCCACACCACTAAATACCTTGAAATGGATAAAATGACAGAGATGGAGGTGTTGCACACAGGGAACACTGACCACTTCTCATCTGGCCACAAAATGCTCCCTCCAGTGCTGGCCAACCCCAAAGTGCTCTGCTGGCTACCAGGCCTATGGAAAACCATGGCCAGCAGGATAGACTGGGCAGCACAGCTCCAGACCTGCATTCCTCAAGCATTAAGCTTTGTCTAGAATACTGCTAAACTGTCTTTTGTTCCTTCACACCAAAAAAACCCTACAAACAGTCCTGACACAAAACGTTTTCTTCTGAAGCCCTGAATCGTGGTGGTGGGCATCCAATGTTTGTCACACGTGGAGAAAATCTACGCAAAATGTTGCTTCCCATTTAGTTTCTCTCTCCTCAGAAACTTCACATCAAAATCCAAGTTCTCATCCTCTTTTCCAATATCCTGCCTCCCAGTATGTTGCCTAAATTCCCTGCTCCCTAGAGTACAGAAAGCACTCTCAGAATTCATGCTACAATATCTATGGTCTACTGAAAGTATTTTCTACGCTTTTGTCATGCCACTCAGATTGGGAACAGGACCAAAGTCAAGAGGTTCTGCAGAATCCTTTAGACTTTTCGATGAAAGCATAACCTCAGGGGGGGTTAAGTCTAAGAGATGGATGATCATTTTTAGTCATAGGTTCCTAAACACTTCTCTTCCTCTTATCACAGGACTGCTTTCCATTCCCGCACCTTCTTAGAGCCAAGACTGAATACACACCATCCCCTTCTGACTTCAAGTATCCATGTAATCCTTCCTCCACTTTCAAACACATCTGCCATTTTTATCTCTTTGCTATTTCCTTTCTTCTCCATTCCAGGCTACATATTCCAAAAGGCAGCCTTTGTCTGTACAACACCCATCGCATCAACCCTGCAGGTAGTGTAAATAAATAATGTGTAAATAAAAGTAATTCTCTTAACATGGAAGAAAACAGGGCATTTTCTATTAAACCACTGATGTTCAAGAACACAGACACAGCACTAGAGGAAGGGAAAAGGTGCCTGAAAGTTTTAATCCAGCCAGAAACTACCAGAGAAGCATACGCATTCTTATGCAAATTCCTAGCAGACATTGCACATCTGCTCAAATGGGTGTCCTTTTCCCACAGTTTGCAGAATTAATGTGTTAAACTAAGTGCCTGCCAGTGCTTGCAGTGCAAGAGCTAATTTTTAATGGGGTATTCCCAGCTGTGGAAAAAAAAAAAAAGAAAAATTTCAAAATCCCTTTAGATAATAAGGGATAGAAATCCAGGTTGTGGTTTTTACATTTAGTTACATGCAAAGCCCCCCTTCACCTCCAAGAGCTCATTACTTGC
Source organism: Eurystomus gularis (assembly GCA_013400335.1). Lineage (NCBI taxonomy): Eukaryota > Metazoa > Chordata > Aves > Coraciiformes > Coraciidae > Eurystomus > Eurystomus gularis. The sequence goes on from VZZY01002645.1 coordinate 402,750, forward strand.
ACTACTCCAACTTGATTTATAATTAAAAATAATCCTGATTTTTGGAGAAGAGCCCTTCTACAGTTCTGTGACCTTTTGAAACCCCATTAAAGAGAATTAACAAAAGTTATTCCCGGCCAATCACTTTCATAAAGGCTTTCTGAGATAAGTGGCGGTGTCAAAACACACAAAAGACTTCGCGAGAAGTTTACAAACCAAAACACAGTCATTTTTCTCTTCACTTGGTTACTTTCCTTGAAGATACAAATTGTATTTCCATTATTACTACATGCCTTTACAGAGGATTTTGAAAGAATTCAGCTGAGAGCTTAACTCTGTGACCTTGGGGCGAAGAAGCCGTGTATGCCAGAAAACGCTGAAATCTCAGCTATTTTTTTATAAAAATCTATAAATATCATTTGAAAGGAACCCATGATCTCATAACAAGTCAACGGGTCACAGTTACGCTCCTCTTATCTTCCCTTTTTTTCCTATTGTTTAAAAATAGGAAACAGCACCACATGAAAATGTTCGGCCCAAGATAAATTGTGCGCCCGAAATACAGGAGTCAGGAAATCAGTGTTTTAAAATAATATCATCCTCATTTTCCCCAACACACTCTAGCATTGTTGATGCCTCCAAATATTTAAGTGACTTAATAAATTAGTAACCTAGGCAACATTTGCAACAACAGAGCCTGCTGAGAGAGCCTGGCTAAAAACTCCTAAAAAAAAAAAAAATCCATTTATGTATAAATTAACGTCAGTGTTCCTTAAAAAGAGGAAGGGCAAACAGTTTTAATGTCAAAGGACTAATCCTGCAATAGTCTGGGAGTAAAGCAACCAAGAAGAACAGAGGCTGTGGTGGCACAGAGGACCCAGATTTCACCCCCTACATGCCTGTAAGATTTCCCTGCAATCCAGAAGAGCTGTCAGAGGAGCTGTCATACAGCAGGTACAAGCAGATCACCTGTATGAGCACTTCAGTCACATCTTTTGATATTCCCTGCTGCTGGCTGTCAGAGGAAAGCAGTATCTCTGCCCACAGCACACTCACCCATTTTAAATCTGTAGCAAACACGGTCACTTAAAACCTTGGCTTTGATTAAACTACATTTCACAGTGGGGCACCAGCTAGAAATCATTGCTATTTATCATCTCAACAAAGTGAAAAAAAGCTTTATGCCTTCGTTATTTAATGTTTGTATCTAAGAGGCTGTGGCGGCACCTGAAGGCCACGATAAGGTCAGATTATCACTACAGTAGGCATTGTCCAAATCCAGAGGAAATGACATTTCCTGCTCCAACAAGGTTTATCTTCCAAGCCTGCTTTTGCACCAACTTTCCAGGCGAGTTAAAAATAAGCCTATTGATCAGAAGTGAAAGAATTGCTCATGAACATGGACCTTCTCTACTTTCTCTACAGGACTGCCTGCACAGACATGCCATGCTGTTCTTCAGCTCTGCTTCAGCTTTCCGAGGGTGTCATCTGCACCTTCAGCTTATCTCAGTTCTTCATAACAGCAAAGCATCTCCTGCAAGGAGCACCGTACATGTTCAGAAATGCAGCAGTACGCAAAACCGAGCCCAGCTACACTACATCTCAAGGAGAACAAAAACCTCTACAGCTACAACAGCCACCTCTTGACTATCAGGTTGCCTCACCGCTTCAATTTGTTACGAGGTGGTCTGGGGGTTTTACATTAAATAAACTCTTCTTACCCACCCCTTATTATACAGCCTCCAGATTACTTTTTTAGTTGAGCTTCTGGAGATGAGTGATAAGGTTCAGAAGCGGAGAGGATGCTACCCCCTCAGCCTGTTTCGGGCAGCCTCAGCAGCTCCTGCACCACCGCAATGAAGATGCCGCCACCTGGTGGGATCTCCACAGGCTTGGGTGGAGGCTGGGGGGCAGGCTGGACCCCAGGGAGGGTTGTGGTACACCACACTCACCATCCTGGCATGGACATCTCAGAAAACGCTCACCAGCAGAATGAACAAGGCTGGAATGAGAGGATTTGCTGACAATGACAAGATGCTGTTCATTAGCAAAGCCTGTTGGTGCTCATCCAAAGTGAGGCAGTTTGGAAATGGATAATCTTTGCATTTTTAGGTACAACTGTAAGCAGTGGAAGAAGAGGAAAAAAACCTGTAGGTATCAAGCTACCTACAAAGCCGTACACAGAGGCAGGTTGTAAAGAACTGGAAAACCCTGAGACCAGAGTTGGAGCCATTGATCTAAGAGTTGAGCAAGACAGATGACGAATTGCTGGAAAGGATAACTCACAGAAATTGGGCTTTTGAACTGAATTTCATGTGATTAAGAGATGCTTCTGTTCAGGGCTTGAGCCACAGCTATTTTTTAATCTCCACGTGACACTACATGCATTACCGTGGCTCCAGTTCTGAGCACAAGTCCAATATTTTCTGAGGGCCAATACTTAATAGCCTTGGAACTCAGGTCTGAGGCAGCCAGGAGAGGTTTTTGTCTGGTTGCATGGGGTCTAAGGCTTTTTCTGGAATCAGACACAGCAAAGATCCTTCTGTAGATCAATATCCGTGAAAAAGCATGGAGGCCTTCAAGCCTGTGTTTGAAGAGCCTTCTCTCTCTGCCAGGAGAAAGGGGGGTGAGGAGGCTTATCCTGGCAGCGAGGAATGTCTCCAGCCTGCCTGCGGGATTAGAGGACAAAGTGATGAAAATGTCCATGTCCGATCTGCACTCGAGTTTGTACAACTACTATCGTCTTTTAGCACCACTGCTAAAACAGAAAGACATTTCCTAGCCCAGATAAGGCCCCAGAGCAACAGTGTCTAATCACAGGATGAACATTCAAGAACAGACTCTTCCTCGTGCTATTTTCTACATATTTCAGCAACTCCTATTTTGAAATTCTAACGCATGAGTGTTTGCGGTGAGCTCTGAGCAGGCACATTAGAAACAAATTTGACCACCACTGCTACAGAAGTTTACAACCTGTTCAGACACAGCCTGTAAGTCAGGCAAAATTTGATTCTGCCCCCATCACATGCAACATTTAACATCAATGCTGCGATGCTGGCTTCATAATTCATTGCTACAAAATCCATAGATGTTCAGTCAGCCACACCAGGCAATATAATTGCTCAATTTTCACAGTTAGCACTGAGAATGCTGAAAACTCAGTTTACCCTGCCTCCTCTTCCCAAAATCTGTTTCAAAGAGCAGAGAAAAAGACATTGAAACAGTGGTGGATTCTTCCAAATGTCAGTTATCCCTTGAACAGAAAAAAAAAAAAAATCATAGCATTAATTGAGGCAAGACACCTCTTCCCTTCTCCCCATTACACACACACCATGGGCCTGAAAGGAAGCCATCATCCAGAACACAGGTTGATACATATTTCACAGAAACAGTAGTTGTGTGTCAAAACTAGCTCTTGGAAACAACATCTAACACCACTTAACACGATTTGTGTTTCGTGAGCAGTTAAACTTATCACTCCGACAAGCAAATTTGCTGTTCCTGTTCACTATTCAAACATCAGGTTAGAGGAAACTGCTTGGATTACAAACACTGTCCTTTGCTAAGGAAATCATATTTCCATAGCTTGATAACGTCCTCACTAATTCACCTACCCAGAAGCTTTCAAACCTCCAGAACACAGAATGAAAAAGCTGCACTTTAACTAGTGCAGGAAATGCAAAAAATAGCCAGACTGTGATTTAGATCCCGTAGCGCAGTCAGACAAGACCTCAGTGTCATTCTGAAATCACATCCCAGACATTGTAAAGTCCTACTGTATTCACATCACTGTCATACTGCTGGCAAGCCGCAGAGCCCAGTAATGATGGTACTTCACTACCAAATTCTTTTCTCTGTGCTTACAGACAAAGTTTTACAGGCTCTGCAACCAGACCAGCTCCCCTCACACCAGTCATTACCTCCTTGGGTAGGGACAAAGGGGAGGGCACAGCACTGCACAACAGAGATGCACTGACAAACAGCCGTCTTTAAACAGCTGTCACTCTTTTTCTTTAAAATAAGTGTTTCCACTACTTGAGCCACTTCGCAGACAGCCACCTTTCATCTGCCACAAACCCCCAATGCAGCAGACCATGTTCATAAAGACACATGAAAAAGAAATGCTATGACATCAAAAGCTGCATTTCTTGCCGGCTAGAAAATGCCTCTCCACTTTCCACATGCTAGATATTCCTTCCCTCCCCCAGCCATTCATGGTGAAATAATTAGTGTTAGTGTTCTCATTGTTTATCAGACAATAAGGCTAAGCTTTCTGCTCCTGTTTTCTTTTGCGATGCTGCTGTGGTTCCTCAGACAACTGTGCAAGGCTTTACTTTTAATCCTATAAATAACACTTGTCACTCATAGGTTTGTAACCCGTATTTAGTTGTGCACAAACATGGCACAGTTTCAGCTTGATTCATTGTCCACAAACTTCTCCAGATGTGTTCATGCAAGGAGAAAAAAAAAAAGGCTAATAAACAAGAGGAAATAAACAAATACTAGTTAATCCGATTGCAATTTCATAGGGAAGGAGAGAAGACACTACGACATCAGATTCTGTACAAGGGTGAGAGATAATGAGCTGTTTTTAAACACAGACTAGGAATAATTTGCTATTGTCCTTGGGCTACAAGATGTATTTTTACACACTTGAAGTCTATGGTGATTTTTATAGCCTGTGAGCTAGCTGCTCTGTCACAGGGAATTTTCTCCCATTTATCCACACATTAGTGTCTGACTACAAACACATCACAACATACGACTTTATCAACAAGCAATGTTTTTCACCGGGGCTAACTTGGAAACTGCATTCCTGCTTCCACTCATAGAAGATATAACCTTGGGTAACAATCAGATAGGCTGGTGCCAGACATCCTCTTCTTAAGTACACTCTTATTTTACCTTTGGAAAGTATTTGAAACAAACAAACAATCTGAAGACAATCTGCTTTCTTTGGAGCTCCCCTTGACAACAGCAGAGAGAGGAGGTTTTTTTTCAGAAGGCTGCATTTTATAGTCTCGGCCTTAGGCTGAGAGTAACAAAAGCAAGCCATGCAAGAAGCAGCAAGAGAGACACAGCAGAAACTACTAAAACTCCCAAACTTCCATTACAATTAACTGTGCTAAGTATAACTTTGTGCATTGATGCACCAGACAGAAAGCTGCCAGACAACCTTGTCCCACTGCACCAGCTTTTCAAGCTTCCAAAACAAACACCAAGGTCTTTGAACAGACTCTGCTCTCCAGAATACCTGCAGCCCAGTCTTCCTCATTTGATATGTGCAAAGGCTAACACTGGTGCTACTCATGATAATTAACTGCCATCAGTCATGAAATCCAGTGGGGTTCTTGCAGATAACTTATTTATGTCATCTTTGTGTTTCAGGAATAATATAGCCAGTAACAGATCAACGATATGAGTTACAGAGAGCGTTTGCTTCTAGTTTTACAGGTCAGGGAAAACCTGGAGAATCTCTTTGGGGCAGGGCTGGAAGACCATAGGGACAACCAGCAGCGTGATAGGATGCGATGCAAAAACGTACCAATAAAAGAAAGTTCTTCTAAAGGTTCTCCATAACATGGGCAACGGTAACACAGTAACCACACATGCAAACACCACGACTGCTGCCTTGCCAAGGATGAACCATCAAATTTGTTACGAGAGGGGAAAAAAAGATACCCTCTGCAGTGATGTTCACTCCGCAACGTGGGCGCAATTATCGCTAGATTAGCAAGGCAAACAAGAGGGAAAGACAAGGAAAAGATAAAACATAATTTCCACTATTTAGGAGCTGATCGAGAGATTAAGCCTGACTGCATTTCAGCTGGGAGCCTAAACAAACCCAGAGGCCCCAGCACATAAATCAAGCTAATTTTAAAACGTTACATGCCAGGGAGAGTTTGAGGAAAAAAAGGGGAAACAACACCGGGTCCTGTACACCAGCCAGACTGCTAAAGATTTTTACACCCTCTTTTAAAATAAGTAATAAAGTTGCCAATTTCACGCACACCGGTAAGTCTGGGGCGTCGGGACCCACCGTATCGGTACCTCCAGGCCTTTAGTACCTCATTAATACTAATCGGGGCCGGCGCTGGCAGGCGGCGAGAGCTCCGCCCTGCCCGCTCTCGCCTCCTGTACTTTACTCCCAGCGACACAAAAGGTTTGGATGCAGATCCCTGCCTGATAACACCGCGACATCCTCCAGCCGCTGCCGGTTCCGGGGCCATCCCGCATCCCCGCCGGGCGGCACCGGCGGGAAAGGAAGGGGCTGCCCCGGGGTGGGCTGCGGCTGAACGCGCGGGGCTCCTGCTGCCAGGAAGGAGGGCGGGGGATAAGAGGACTCGGGGAAAAGAAGAAAGTTAGGGCCGGGAAGTTTTCCGTCGCTCTCCGCTTCCAACCTGCCGCCGCAACCGGCCCCGGGCCCCGGTCCGGCCCAGCCCGCCCCTCCCTGCCCGGCCCCGGCCCC